>CM056495.1:5172099-5772099 GCA_029783415.1 Anisodus acutangulus
AGACTTCTGATTCATATAATCCCGTTGATGCTGAAAGGTGCTGGAGTATGCATGATGGAAAGCAATAATCTTCCGTTAGATGAAGAGCTTTATGTTATGAGATAAACTGGATGTTCGAAATGCTTACTTTTTAATTCCTGAGACCGCTGCCATCTTTTTTCCCGTTCAAAACAAGAGAACAAAACCATTGAGTGGCATATCTAAGGTTAATTTCAATTTGTAAAATGAACTACCATTTGGCACATACATCTCATAGCTGTGTGGCCCTTAATATATCTGAGGTTTCGTTATATCTTATCCACTAGAACAGGCATTTCATCTTTTCAGGTATCACCATGATTGCACATCTAGCTAGCGAAAAGATTCAGTCTCCACTTACATAGTTATAAGATCTAAGTTCAATTACCTCGTTGTTTTCTGAAATATTTTCAGTGGATCTTCCCATTTAAATTACTTGTGCCTCTTCACATCATCAACACCCTCATGAGAGTAATTTTCAGACCGTAGAAGCATTGACCAGAAGATTCACAAATCCGTAAACTATAATTTGTACCATCAACGAAGTTCTTAATGTTTCTCTCACTTCATCTTCTTTTTGTGGACTCTAATTCATTTGTTATGATGAAATCTAGCATCATACATAGATGACCCTAATTTTTTTCCGATACATGGCCATATTTACATTATTTCTATTTTCCACTTTGTATGCAGGCAAACAAGAAAGTGTAAGAGGGAGGGCACTCACCGAAGAACATGCTAGGGACAGTTTTGAGAATCTTCTCTTTAGTGTTTGTCGGTTCAGGGAGCTTACTGGCACATATCCACATAATATAACTGTAAGCCACATTTATTACCTCTTATAGCTAAAAAAAAACCCGAATTCCATGTATAAAAGATATAAAGGAATTCCCAACATTTTTAATACTGAATTGTTTACCTGAAAGCGTACTTTTGGTAACAGAGTGACGATTTCTGCAATCACATTGTCACATATATACAGCAATTTTTTAGTTTCTGCATGTCTATTCTCTCCATTTGTATTTGTAGTGGAAATGCTTAGTGAGTTCCTATGCAATAGAAGAAGTAGCTTAGCAGCAACTTCGCATATGATGGCCATGATAGGCAATTCTTTACTTTTTGCATGTCTGTCTCTCCATTTCTTGAATCGTATTTGTAATAGAAATGCTAAGTGAGTTCCTGTGCAAGGACAGGAGTAGCTAGGTCTTAATAAACTTTTTCAACTACTATGCAGGTTGTAGGCTATGATTTCAAGGAGAAACGATTTAAGCATCTGCATCGGACTGCAATTGGATTTCCGGAAACAAGTTTCTTTTACTCAGGGACATCATCTTCACAAACATCGAGAGAAGCAGCTTTAAAAGGAGAAGCACTGGTGAGAACACAGTTTCAAGAAGATCCGTATGGATGTAAAGGCTCTCTTCGTCGCAAGAAGCTTGGTCGTGATCCTTTTCATCGCTCAATCCCTTATCCTAATGGGTGTCCTGAAATTGAGGGTTTATTCAGATCTTGTGGAACAGCTCCATATCCAGGTTCCCTACCTTGGGCCAAGTAGAATTTCATAGTTCTGGATAATTAGAAGATAGCAATTGAAAAACCGATATCATAAAATATAGGTACCTTCTTCTATTACTTTTTCCTATATACTCTCCTGTTCTTCCTTGTACTAGTTATATTAGAATAGCAAAAGGAACTAACTTGTCTGCCAAGTGTAGAGAAATAAAAGGGCTTATTGTCTGGTTTAAAAGATCTTATTGAAACTCCTTGTGATTTAAAAATTGTTGCATGCTAGCCAGAGGCGTAGCCATAGCCAGAATTTGAAATTTATGGGTTCTGAAACCAAACTCATAGCTCATCTTAGGTACTAGGTTAACAATTAATTAAATAAAAAAAGGCAGCCCGGTGCACTAAGCTCCCGCTATGCGCGGGGTCCGGGGAAGGGCCGGACCACAAGGGTCTATTGTACGCAGTCTTAACTCACATTTCTGCAAGAGACTGTTTCTACGGCTTGAAACCATGACCTTCAAGGGCCGGACCACAAGGTTAACAATTAAATATTTATACATATTTAGTGGATTTTTAGTACAAGTTCAGGGTCTAAGCAAAAGCTATTGGGTTCGTCCGAACGCGCATACTCCTGCATGCTACCTGATGTCACCTCTCAACTCAGGTGACGAAGCATATTGTATTCCTTATGAAAAAAAAAATCTTCACTGCACAGAAAGGCACATATAAGATACCTCTCAATAGATGCTGGTTCCTGTCATTGATTTCTTTTGTCAATATTCTTGTATTCGAGGAAACAATACTAATATGTATACTGGAGGATCATTGCACCTGAATTTTTCTGCTGGTATTAGTACTCTTAAATGCCTCACGTACTTGAACACAACAAGTCGTTCTCAATAGTCTTTGACAGTACTACTGCGATTTCTGTTTGATAGTAAGTCCAAGGGCACTTGGAGTACTTGTCAGTAGGTTCGAGTACATACTTCCTGTTGAGGATGGGTAAGTCTCAACCCCGTTTTCTCCCTTTGCACTCTTTAGCTCTTTAAAAACTCACCATCTTAAAGTTTTAGATGATGCATGAAAACCAATATGAACTTTGAAACCAAGGGGAGAATAGAGTTGTTTACAGTTGGTGTTTCATCAACCCATAGTCGAAATACCTGTTTCTTGGTTAATGAGATAGAAAAAGACGAATTTGTGATCGAGGACCCATAACTAGATTTGGTTATACCTTGCATTTTCTATTGCAACTAGTCTGTTAAACACGGGCATTTGGCTAGCTATTTAACAGACGACTATATGATGGTTAACGTTCTGAGCATTATTATTAGTGGGATCTAGATCTCGCATAGATTTTCTTAATGCTTGATTATGTTTTAGTAACTAAGACCAAGTTCAGTGATCTTTCTAATTTTCTAAGTGGCCTTGTACCAAGTTAACTTTTGTCGAATTTGAGGGCAAACCTCAATCGTCAACATTATATATATATATATATATATATATATATATACCTAAGACCCGTGCTAAGCCCGGGTCCAAACTCAAGATATAAATATAGTAATATTTTAATTTAAAAAGTATAATCTATTACCTATTTTCTTATCGCTTAATTAACGATTCAATGGCACGTGAAATATGTATTGTTGATAAGTCTTCATTATTATTAATATTCTTTAGTCAACTTATTAGATATTTTCTAAAAAAAAAAAATTATTATGAGAAAGCATGTTTGGCAGAAAAATTATCAAAATAGCAAAAGGACACAAACGACTCGACATTCTGCAAAGTAACATAATTTAAATTATGTAACATAATTACAACTCATTGAAAATTAATAACAATAATAATAACATATAAAGTATAATTCCATAAGTGGGGTCTGGAGAAGATAATGTGTACGCATACCTTATTTCTACCTGAATCTCGAGAGCCGAAAGACTTTTTTCGGGAGACTCCTAACTCATAGCAACTTGGTGAAAATCATAAATGGAAAAATATTGACATTTTTATGAATCTACGAGCATATATTTTTTTGTATTTATAGATAGAAATAGATTTTTGGTATTTATTAAGTTTTAATTTCACTCTTAATATTTCATGTAACAATAGTTTATGCTAGCTAAATGTGGTGATTTAATCTTAGTTTTAGACGAAAATAAGAAAAAAAACTTAAATTCATTAAATGAACGTCAATAATCAATTTTTTTCTTCATATAGTTTATGCTTAAAAATATATATTCTACGTTAAAATTGCAATTTATAGTATATTTAAAATCTAAATTTTAATTTAAAATATTAAATTGATCTAATTCAATTTAACTTCATAATTTAGTTAAATTAACTATGGAAAAATGAAAAATATCACATAAATGAATACGGAAGCAAGAGTAATTAGTAAGATCTAATGAATGTTCCAGTTCAAAACGATATGTGGCTCCCTAATTGCCTAAAATTTTCTAATATTTATAATAACAAATGATGTAAAGGATAATTGAATAATTCTTTTTGTTCATATTATATGGTGTTTTAAAATTGGGCTAGAATGTAAGACGTGTTTTACTAAATTACCTTAATTAAATAGTGCCTACTTAATATTATTTTTATTTGTATAAAAATTCACTTATCTAAATAATAAGAAATATGGTATAAAAAAGCTATTAATAAAGAACAACAAAATATTCACAAAAAGTTAATGTACTATAATTCAATATACGCCCGTATAGGGCAAAATTCGTATAAAGACAGTTGTACGAATTATAATATGACACGTGGAGCACGGTGCCGAGTCAAGACCATGTCAGTTTGAGGCACTACTGATTAGGTGCGAGTGGTACTGGAAGTGACACAAGAATAACTGATACATGTAATACAAAAGGCTGAGAGTCGTTTGAATTGTAACGAGCGACCGTTACCAAACCGGTCATATGTCTTCTAATGGAGTTTTAATGACATTTATTGAGATATTGATTATCCAATTATTACAACATTCATTCTCCTGTATTAATGAGGGCATATTTTGTGGGTTGTGTACCCCGTAGCTCATGCATAAATAGGACATGTTATTCCATTGTAACCCATCATATTCTAGTTATTACAAGATACTGGCTGATATTCTCTTATTTTCTGTGCTTTCATTCAAGTTATCAAAGATCTGCCCAGAAACTATCTGAAGGTCCAGGCTAATCATTACTTTACTTTATTTTATTGTTATTTGTTTTCAATATAATTCATCTAGAATTCTTGTCTAATGTGTGGCTTGAGATCCACGTGTCTTTGATCACGTATATAAATTCAAATGTATCGCTTTACGGGTAAACAGTTTGGCGCCCACTATGGAGCTTGGACAATTGTGCTATCACTTCCGGGGAAGGTCAGACTCAGCATGGGGATGTTTCAACTGACGAAACACCTGAAGAAGCCGTACAGAATCTTCGGGCTCAGAATGTTGCGATGAGTGAACAGTTGGAGCGTCTGAAGCGGTTTCAGGAATTCATGTCCAAAAATGCTGACAGTACTCCAACAGAAGAACCGCTGCCTCCACCGAATGCACATGGAGAAATCGGTAATGATCAAGGCAGATCAGGAAACGATGGTTCAAAGAGCGAAGATGCCCCTGAAAACTCATTCCAGGAAAAAGTCTTGAAGTTCATGAAGGACATGATAAGCAAAGCTGACACCAATGCAGAGAAGGCGAAATAATCGCCCAGGAGTTCCGGTGCTAGTTCAGTCAAATACCTGGGGCTCCTCCCGTGGTTGACGGCTCGATGCAAAGAAATACATTCAGTTGGCGTATAAGCCATAGGCTGCGCCCGAACTGATCCCCAAGAGGTTTAAAATGCTTTTTGTAGCCAAATATAACGGAAATACTTATCCACATGAGCATATAATGGCCTATACTATGGTAGTGAAAGGAAATGATATGGGAGAACATGAGATAGAATCGGTTATGATAAAAAGGTTTGCTGAAACACTTGCTAAGGGGGCTTTGACATGGTATTCACAACTCCCCGAGCATTCAATAGGTTCGTTCGCCCAGCTCGCCGACATGTTCATAAAAGCTCATGCGGGAGCTCGAAAACTAAAGACACATAAGGTGGATATCTTCCGCATTGCACAAGAGGAAAAGAACTTCTTAGAAACTTCGTTACACGGTTGCAGAAGGAACGGATGATATTACCCGCAATTCCGGACAAATGGGACGCAGAAGCTTTCACAAAGGGTTTGAACCCTTTCAAGTTCAGATGTTTCACGAAAGCTTAAGAAATATCTCTTGGAATTCCAAACTACAACTTGGGAAGACGTGCACAACCGATATAAGTCCAAGATCCGGATTGAGGATGATATGCTTGGATCTAAAACGGGAGTATCTTTGTAAAGTCTGATAAATGAATCGACCAGAATTCCTTTAAGAACCGGTACCAACCTTACCCTACCGCCGCAAAGCAGAAAGGTGGATAGGGCATTCACTTTTTTGAAAAGTCAAATAACAAGGGAGGTTTCGGATGAAACAATCAAGGATTGGTGAATTACGATAAAGGTAATTCATCTAAGAGTACCGGGTACCCAAAATTATATGAGTAGAACTTTAATATTAATAAAGAGAAAATTATGGCGGTGTTGAGAACTCATTCGACATCCCGATCACCAAAATTGTTGCAATCAGATCCTAATAAAATAGACCAGTCCATTTGGTACGATTTCCATGGCACTCACATGCACAAAACTGCAGATGGCAGACACATACGAGAAGAGGTGACATGAATGCTAAACATGGGTCACCTCCCAAAATATTTGAGTGAGAGAGCTTGAAACAATTATGAGCGGGGACCACCCGCAGAAGATAAATCAAATTCGGCTTCATCACCTCATGTTATAAACATGATATATGACAGATCAATGATTGCCGCTACATCTTTTACTACAGCTAAAAAGACAAAAATCTATGTGACCTAGGAAAAGAGATTCCGGGAGATACCTGACGAACATACTATCACGTTCACTGAAGAAGATGATGCCGGTGTAATTTTCTCTCACAATGATGCACTGGTGGTCAAGGTGCCTATTGGCTGCTTCCAGGTGAGAAGAGTTCTAATTTATCTCGGGAGTTCAGCTAACATAATCAGGCTGAAGGTGGTAGAAGAAATGAATATCACAGACAAGTTAGTTTCGACGACAGAACCTTTTCAGGTTTCAACATGTCAATCGAGACCACAAAAGGGGAAGTGGAACTACCGGTGAACGCGATAGGGGTTATTAAGTTAACAAAATTCTATGTCCTCAATGGGGACATGAGGTATAACACAATATTTGGAAGACCGTGGATACATGATATGAGGGCGGTCCCGTCAACGCTGCATCTGTTGGTGAAATTTCCTACACCAATGGAGATTCAACAAATTCGAGGTGTACATCCCGCTGTCAGGGAAATGTACGCTATAGATGAACCAGAGGTGGAAGCAGACCCCAAATAACAATTATAGGAAACAGAGTCGGTCCAAAGGATGTTCACCAGATTCCGCCGGTAGAATCAGTAGCAACCTATCTGAAGGAGGAGTTTTTGGATCAGCGCCAAGTACCCAGATACTTTTAGGTACTGGATGAATCAGATCCCACTAAGTCCACTATAGAGGAATTATAGCAGATTGCACTACATCTAAAAACCCGTAAAGGAAAGTATATCTGGGCATCGGGCTAACCCCGAGCTGAGGGATTTAATTCTTAAATATCTTATATCTAACATTTATTGCTTTGCATGGTCTCATGAAGATATGACAGACATTTCTCCAGAAGTCACAACTCATAAGTTGGGCTTGAATCTCAGTTTCCCTCTGGTACGACAGAAAAAACAGTTGATAGCTAAACTCCATAACAAGTTTGTTAAAGAAGAGGTAGCTCGACTACTCAATATAGGGTCAATTCGGGAGGATAAATACCCATGACTGGTTAGCAAATGTAGTTGTAGTACGTAAAAAGGAAAATAAATTTAGAATGTGCATTGATTATAATGATTTAAATAAAACATGTCCTAAAGACTCATTCCCGATACCGAACATAGATAATATGATCGATGCTATGGCCGGGCACGAGATAATGAGTTTTCTCGATGCATATTCTGGGTATAACTAAATAAGGATGCACCCAGAATATCAAGAAAAAATATATTTATTAACTACTTTCGGTACTTATTAGTAATTGTTATGCCTTTGGGACTAAAAAATGATGGGGCTATTTATCAAAGGTTAGTAAATAAAATATTTGAAAAATAATGAAAGTATATATAGATGATATGTTTGTTAAGAGTCTTCGAGCAGAAGACCATTTAAGTCATTTGCAGGAAACCTTTGAGGTGTTGATGAAATATAATATGAAGTTAAACCTTGAGAAGTGTGCTTTCGGGGTTGGCTCCGATAAATTTTTGGATTTCTTAGTTTCCCAGAGGGGGATCGAGATAAACCGTGATAAAATAAAGGCTATCGAAGATATACCAAACATGCTGGAAGATGTGAAAGCAGTGTAGCGGTTGACCGGGCGTGTGGCGGCCTTAAGCAGGTTTATATCCCGATTCTCGAAAAAATATCAGAGGTTCTTCTCACTTCTAAAAAAGAAAATGATTTTGTTTGGACACCCGAATGCCAGCAAGCCTTACGGGACCTGAAAGCTTACCTTCAACTTATGTAATATTAAAACTACATCCAACTACTAAACCTAGCTCCACCTTGCTTTAAGTCTAAAATTTAAAAATCAAAAGTGATTGTCCCAAAGTAGAAAAACCACAAAGAAAGATATTAAGATTGAATAATCATGAATTAAAAAATGCTCATGAAACTTGTCTTGTCTTCTATTCTTTATGCAAGTAACATGTGATGTAAGAAATTTACATTTAGGTTTTTGTAAATTGGGTGAGACATTGTCATCATTGCCCTGTAAAATGATTAATCTTCAGGTGGCAATTCAATATTCTCCTCTTCTTTAGCAGACATTTCAATCTTCTCCTTCTAATGCTTTGCTTTTGTTTCTGTTTCAAATCTATTGTTTCATGCCGCTAAAAGAATGTTAAGTTAAAAGAATCATCTACTCACCAGAGTTGCCTCATGAAAAGGACATAGAGCATACGACACTCATAAATACTTGCTCTTAGTATTCAAGCCAGACTGGTTATGCCATCCATCAAAGGACCTCCATGATAGGAAAGAACAATCTTTAAAGTAAATCTTGCTCATCTTCCGCTTGTATATATCTTCAACTGGAAAACTCACAAACTCGGTTTCTCATGGTCCTCTCGAATACCCTTTTATTTTTTGTTATTACAGTAAGAATGAATCCAGGTAAGAGATCTTTTAGCAATGTTGAAGAACATTCTTGGTTTTCTGAAGTGGTGGGTGCAAAGCACATATTGCCGAATACCAGTAAATGCTTCTTGGTCACCCAGCTTCCAATTCAGAAAAGATTTTCAACATTTCCATAAACTGCAGAAAGGTTCCAACACATTCCTCCGAGTAACTGCAATAACAACCGCAACTTCGATCAACTAAATCTTGAGCAAACTTAACTGAAACATCCAACTAATGTAAACTTATATCATGATCATACCAGAACTGTCATAGCACTTCCCCAAAAAAAAATAGCAAAAAGCAAATTATTTCTGTCTTAAGCCGAAATTAGAAGAGAAGGGAAAAAGTTTTTACACAAAAAAACACAACTCAGCTACAAAGTATCTTTTTGAAATCAGAAATTAAGAATTTTAAACAAACTACAGGTCAACTGACTCAAGCCAATAATATTTGATAAATTTGCAGTAATAAGTTAAGAACACCACAATCTTGTAGGACCGTGATTTTTTATGTTAGAATAGTAGAACCAAAATTCTAAGAACTTGAGCCTTGATCATATTGTTTTTAGAAAATGGTAAATTTGTATTCTTCAGCATTATGGAGATGTTGGGGACCTTCATAAGAAAAAAAACGGAGAAAGAAATACTTACAGAGCAAGGATGAGGTGGAGAAGTGGACGAATAGGGAATTATATCAGATGGCGAGGAAGGAGGCAAAGCTAGTGGTTACGGTGGCGAAAACGGTAGCTTTTGAACAATTGTATGTGGAATTAGAGGAAAAAGGCGGGGATAAGAAGTTGTACAGACTAGCCAAGGCGAGGGAGGGGAGAACACGTGACTTGGATCACGTGAGGTGCATCAAGGACAAGGACGTCAAAGTACTGGTGGAGGACGCACTTATTAAACGGAAGTGACAATCTTACTTTCATAAACTCTTGAACGAAGAAGAAGATAAAGACATTGTGCTGGGAGATCTGGAGCAATCTGGAAGGTACCGGGATTTTGGATATTGTAGAAGTATTAAGGTTGAGGAGGTTAAGGGTGTTGTTCGCAGGATGAGCAGGGGACGAGCGACCGGGCCTGATGAGATCCCAGTTGAATTTTGGAAGAGCCAGGCAAGGCAGGTTTGGAGTGGCTGACTAAGTTGTTTAATGTCATTTTTAAGACGGAAAGAATGCCCGAAAAATGAAGGTGGAGTACAATGATTCCTCTGTACAAGAACAAAGGTAACATCCAGTGTTGCAACAACTATAGTGGTATCAAACTGCTAAGCCACCTATGAAAGTTTGGGAAAGGGTCGTGGAGAGGAGGGTGAGAAAAGGCGTGTCTATTTCCGAGAACTAATTTGGATTCATGCCGGGACGTTCGACTACATAAGTCATTCATCTTATTAGGAGGTTGGTGGAGCAGTATACGGAGAGGAAGAGGGACTTACATATGGTTTTCATCGACCTCGAGAAGGCATACGACAAAGTCCCTAGGGAGGTTCTATAGAGATGTTTGGAGGTTAGAGGTGTACCTGTGGCGTACACTAGAGCAATCAAGGATATGTATAATGGAGCCAAGACCGGGGTACGAACTGTAGAAGGAGACTTGAAGCACTTTCCAGTGATGATGGGGTTGCACCAGGGATCAGCTCTTAGCCTGTTCTTATTTGCCTTGGTGATGGATGGACTGACGCGATAAATTTAAGGGGAGGTGTCATGGTGTATGTTATTCGCAGAAGACATATTACTGATTGATGAGACTCGTAGCGGAGTGAACGATAAGCTGGTGGTTTGGAGACAAACTGTGGAGTCTAAAGGGTTCAGGCTAAGTAGGACCAAGACGGAATATTTGGAGTGCAAGTTTAGTAACGGGAGCGACCATGAGACAGGCGTGGAGGTGAGGCTTGATACTCAAGTCATTCCAAAGAAAGGAAGTTTCAAGTATCTCCGGTCTATTATCCAAGGGAATGGAGAGAATGATGACGATGTCACACATCGTATTGGTGCAGGGTGGATGAAATGGAGGCTCGCATCTGGAGTCTTTTGCGATAAGAAGGTGTCACCAAAACTTAAAAGACATATTCTATAGGGTGGTGGTTAGACCGACTGTATTGTATGGGTGGAGTGTGGGTTAGTCAAAACTTCGCACATCTAAAAGATGAAAGTTGCGGAGATGAGGATGCTGAGATGGATGCGTGGGCATACAAGGAGGGATAAGATTATAAATGAAGATATCTGGGACAGAGTGGGAGTGGCCTCAGTGAAGGATAAGATGCGGAAAGCGAGGTTGAGATGGTTCGGGCATGTGCAGAGGAGAGGTACAAATGACTCGATGCGGAGATGTGAGAGGTTGGCTATGAATAGGTTCAGAAGGGGGAGAGGTAGGCTGAAGAGGTATTGGGAAGAGGTGATTATACGGGATATGACGCAGGTGCAACTTACTGAAGACATGACCTTAGATAGGAGGTTGTGGAGGACACGAATTATGGTAGAAGGATAGTAGGTAGTTGAGCATAGTGGCAGAAGAAATTTTAAGACAGCAAAAATATGTGAAAAATAGGTTTCTGAGGCCTGCCACATCAGCGGGCTTATGCCCTGCTTTATAGTATTATATAGATTAATTAATTAATTTATATCCTCTTGAGAGTCATGATCTGGCCACACAAATCTAATTTTTTTCATTCACCAGCAATACAATATTTAATTGAAAGCAGAAAGAAAGCTTCGTGGCTTTAGAGCTCAATCTACACATGAAGGAATAATTTCACTGACTCTACATATGTAAATTGACATATATAGACAACTTGAAAGGCACTATTGAAGAGGATCAACATGGGAAAACAGTTTTAAAATGTCAGCGCCAATGCAAGTTATGCACCTGCAAGCAACTGGGATTTGAATATGTATATTTGGGACAAATACCATTTAACATAATACAAGAACATTGTGAAAAGTTATTTCCTAATCATGCCTAATTTCATTTCCGGAAAAATGATGATATCTGCCACTAATGCTAACTTAGATTCCAACTCAGAACTATGGGACAATGTAAGCAAGGAGAAAGAATGAAAGATGCTCTTTCGGTAAAAACAGAAAGAACTTTGTCGTTGATATCTTATCTGTGAGCTATGATTCCCCACAAGAGGAAAAACTATCATACTCATAAACTATATGAGCTTTTTCTTCCTAAAGAAGCACTTCAAATACCATATCTGCATAGCTGCAGCCAATATGCAGATACTAAGAGACATTATACTGAACCGTGCCACTGCTGCATTGGTTCTCTCACTCACTGCTCTCATTTCTTCTTCCCTGCATGTTTAACCCATAAGAAACACATCAGTTTTGACTTTTGAGATTGTATCTATAACTATTTAGAATTAACTTACAAACATTTGTTGGATAATATGTATGTTTGGTAATAAATAAACAAATAAATCAATTTAAGTTTTAAACATTGGTGATTATCCATCGCTGAGGCGGTCGAGGCGCCGCCGCCACACAGGGCCCCGGCCGGCGGGGCCTCCGCACCAGAATTTCATTTTTCTTTTATTGATTTCAAATATTAAAATATATATTAAAAATGTCTCAAATCTTATCGGTGAGAGTTGTAGCTATTGGGTTTGGGGTATTGTTGGGATCCACCCATGTGAAAAAGAAGAAACATCATGATTGTTGTGCCATGATGAAACCACCCAAAGCAAATTTCTTTTCCTCTTGTTTAATGGTTGAAGGTTCAGATTTTTCTACTGTAAATAGGAGCCTTCCCCTTCATATTTTATACACCAAAAAAATACAATACATACCAACACAAACAGAAATACTCTTAGTGAAAAGCTTAAGCAAGAGAAGCTTTTGAGAGAATTTTTTGGATGAGAAAAATTATTGGGTGTAATTGGGATTGGGGTTGAGAGGTTGAGTGTTGCAACACTTTGTAATATTTCTCCCTTAATAATTATCTGCAGCAGCCCGGAGACGTAGGCAAAATTGGCCGAACTCCGTTATCAATTGTGTGTGCTATTTGTTCTTCGCTTAAGTAGGTTCTGTCTAAGGAGGTTGGAATTTAAGTGGTCCATTTGTGACCCTCCAGTCTTTCCTGGAAACCTGCTTAGAAAGGTGGTTTTGTGTAGGAGACTGTCCGGATCTATCCTGTGTTGATAGGATCGCGGTATTTTACATTCTTTCCTGGGAATCATCTCGTCGGTACATTCTCATAAATCTGGCGAAAAGGAAATTAAGTTGGTAAATTTCCCAACAGTAGCTTAGCGGTTGGGAGCTCCCTTCAAAAGTCTTTCCCCTAGTGAGAGATTGTTGTTCGAACTCAATGAGCAGCGAAAGGCTTTTTTTTAAACACAAAATCAAATTTGGCACTTGACAAAGCATTTTGTTTTTGTTTCAAGTTGTTTAAAAGGGCCCTCAACCAAGTTATTTTTTCATGTGAATAAAAAAAATGTCTCTTTTTGTTTCTCGCACCGGGCTCTTAAAAGTATTGGAACGGCTCTGATGATTATATAACACTTTTGAAACAGAGGAAATAAACAGAATAACATTCTCTTCTAAGTACTCCAAATCCATAAGCAATTGCTATACCATGGACGACCTCTACTGCTCCTAAAAATTACACCATCAACTTTGAAGACTATAGTAGAGCCCCTACTTAATACTGTATAACACTATAACCTAATAAATTAAGGGCAGAATCCTTTCAGAATTTAGCATTTTTTCTTTAACATAAAGCAAGATTTAGGTAAGCCATAAAAAACACAATAAGACGGAAGAAGGTAATATCTTATCAAGACAGATATTGTTTAATTTTTAAGTATATGAGCTCTTTTTGTTAAAGAATAAAGCATCTCACATTGGTTGTGACCTGTGAAACTAATCAAAGGGCTTTCTAATGTCTCAGGCTACTCCCCCCATAACTTTAAAGTTAAAGTTGGATGCTCAAAAAAAAATTTCACATGGTACCAATACCAATTTTTTCTAATCATATTCCACTCCATATTCTATCGCTCAAAGCTTTCTATGTTATTAATTCGTCATGCACTACTCTTCTCTATGCTGCAGGCCCACTTTTCAGCCAATTGAGAGTCTTTTCATCTATCAAAATCCACCTTCCACAGACTTTATCAATAACAGAAACAACAAAGATTAAATAGAAAAAAAAAGAGTACTTTATCATCTCCAGACCTATTCCTCAGCCTCTAAAGCTCTTTCATTCTTGTCAAGGAAAAAACTAGAAAAAAGTTTCAACAACAATAACTACGTCTTAATTTCAAGAAAGTTGGAGTCTGCATAAAACTTAAAATTGTTTTACATGTTTAGGAGGCTGTAAAGATAAACCTACAAAATTTAGTCATGTAAAGATTTCCCAAGGAATATATGATTTTTGGGGGTACTCTCACTACTAGTAGAAATAGAGGGTTTTACATTCAATGGGAATTTGAGGCTATAAAACATGAATTTCCCACATCATTCCCACTGAATCAGCTCACTGGAAAAAACGCATGATGGGAAACAAGTTCTCATTGAAACGATGGGAAGCTTCCTCATTTTCCGTGTGAAAACACTATTATTTAGGGTTTTTGCGACCGACATTCAATGGGAAATAGCCACTGAACATTTTTTATTGGAAAATCAGTGAAAAAATAGAGATTTTTTTAGTAGTGTCTACCAGTAACTTTAAGGTTTTTGATTAGATGTTTCATATACTTTCACAGTTTTGGAGTCAAAAAAATGAACCATGAAGCAAGAGGGGATGGTGAAAGGGAATAGCAAACATATACAATATGGGGTAAAAAAGAAACAAACTTCAGCAAATTAAAATATGAAAGGTGAAGAATGGATATTGGACCTAACTCAACCCCAAAAGCTAGCTGATGAGGGAAGGATTGCCCAAGTCCATATAAAAAAGGTAGCCAGGTGCACTAAACTCCCGCTATGCACGGGGTCCGGGGAAGGGCCGGACCACAAGAGTTTATTGTACGCAGCCTTACCTTGCATTTTTGCAAGAGGCTGTTTTACGGCTTGAACCGGTGATCTTCAAGTCACATGGCATCAACTTTACCAATTACTCCAAGGCCCAAGTCCATATAAGGAGTCCAAATTCTCATCCCACAATAGATGTGGGAATTAACACCCCACGCTCCCCTCCCCAAGTCCATATAAGGAGTCCAAATTCTCATCCCACAATAGATGTGGGAATTAACACCCCACGCTCCCCTCCCCAAGTCCATCCCCGCGCACACCCAGGACTGGACATCTGAAGCGTAGACAATATATGATGGGGCCCGACATCGGGTAAACAATGAATTGGGATGAGTCTAGCTCTTATATCATATAAAGAATGGATCTTTGGCCCAATTCAACCCCAAAAGTTAGCTCATGAGGAGAGGATTGTCCAAATCCATATAAGGAGTCCAAATTCCCATCCCACAACCGATATGGGAGAATCAACAGGAAATAACCTCTTTTTCAGGTACACTAAGTTTTCACGGATAGTTTGCACCAACCCTTCCAACTTCATCAACTCAAGTTCAACGCCCTACAAGGAAAAAGAGGAGTAAACAATATAAGTTAAAAATTAAAGAAAGAGCAGATACAGTAAGGGCATTGAGATTGGCACCAGGAGCATGGTAATGTAATTGTGAACTTACTTCTATCTTTTCTTTCTTTGCAATTGAATCCCAATCCTTGGCATCAATTCCAGTTTTCCACATAATACCAACAGTCACACTTTTACTACCTGGGACATTGTTATTCATCAAAAAGCACGCCAAGTACTTTCCAGGCTCAGTGGTTGTAAAAGCAAATTGACCATGAGTGACGTTCTCTTCGTGATGGAGGTTGTTTCCAAATGGTGATGTAACCTGAAAAGAATACTCGGGTAATATTTCTGGTATCATGAATGTAATAAATGAAAAAAAAAGTTGTAATTTTTTCCACTGCTAATCTGAATTGAAGATCAATAAAATCAGGAAGTTTAATAAGAGTAATCATGTATCTTTAATTGCTGATGTAATTTGATGGGAAAATGCTCCAAATGTGTTTACAACACCTAAACACAATATAGAAACTTGATATTTGCATATACATTTCCACATAGTTGCACCATGAATTGATCTCATAATCAATTATTCTGTCAAACTAGTTCCATAGTTTGAACCCTTACATTCCTGAATTGAACTCTCCAATTTCCCCCTTGGCTAAGTTAAATATTTTATCCCAATTTATTGGTAACCAAGCATGTCATTAGATTCTGGATTCCACATCAATCAGGGGCAGATGTAGCATACCGACCGCAATACTTTCGACACTAAGCATAAATTTATATGTAAAAATTCACGAAAATTGCAACAAGTAGTAGATATGAACTCATAACTTTAAAGATATAACGAGTTCAATGATAATAACCTTAAATATTGAACCCATAAAACTTAAATTCCGAATCCCTCTACCATCAATAGCTTCGAGATGTTAACCAGGATTCTTATACCTTTTTTCTTCCTTTAGCTACAATACCAATTTTTTTATATTGGAGCAGTCTCTCTACCCCCAAAAGGTAGGGGTAAGGTATGTATATATCCTAAAAGAGATAAAAAATGGTAGCTCGGTGCACTAAGCTCTCGCTATGCGCGGGTCCGGAAAAGGGCCAGACCACAAGGGATATACTTGAATAATTTTGAATTTTTTGTAGTTATATGTTTGCAACTTCTTTTCCTAAATATTATGAGTTTTAGTCATAGTTATCAAAATTAGTTGTTGTATCACTTTAGGACTCATTGTTGTATCTACTCCTATATATTCTTCATCAGCGTATCAATTGCACAGTTCATCTTGTTCTCTATTTACTCTATTATTTATTTTACACCCCACCCTACTTGTACCCCATTTATTAAATCACATTGGGTATCTTATTTTTATTGTTATTAGAAACTGAAACAAGGTTCATATGCAAAACTAATCCCTTATCGTTTGGTACGTGGCATAAGAATAATAATTCCTGAATAAAACTTGAGATTAACTTCATCCCATGTTTGGTTAGGGGTATTAGCTAATCCCGAGATTATTTTATCCCATTATTTGTACTAAAATGGTGGGATTATTATCCCAGCTAGAAGGTGGGAAAAAATAATTCCATTGAATATCCTTGCTTATCTCACCCCGTATACCAAACGACCCCAAATCTATACATGAAATAGATTTCAATTACAAGACGAGGCTTTTATGAGATGATGCGTATAATTACCTCAACCGATACAGTTGGAAGAACATTAGCTTGAATGTGGTCATCATCACGGATGACAAAATAATTAGCGAAAACAAGAACATTATTACGGATTTCCTCATGTATACACTTAGGCCACGAAGTCGACACTTCTAGCCATACCGCTTCAACAGTCGTCATCGCCATAGCCGCCACCAGAAGTACTTTTAGTACCTCCATTCTCCTTCCTCTTCACTCTCTGATACTCTCTGTAATCACACCCAAAAAAAAAAATCATACATATAGGCATAGTGTGTATAGGTAATTAAGCTGGGATTTGCATAATCTTCCACTTTTGGTAAAACATAGAATTTTGGTTAGTTTCAATGTTGTAATGTCTTGATTTAGAAAAAAAGTAACAGCTTGAAAAACACATGTTTGGCACACGTGTTTACGCGAGTGGATTGAGCTTGGCGCCAAGCAGAACTTTAAAGACGTTCCATTTGGATATTTCGTGGAGTAAATATTTATGAAATTATATTTCTTAAAAAAATTGTATATAATTTTGCAAAATGATTCAAATTTAAGACTGCGCTAATACTTGGGGTCATATATTTTTGCCAATACTAGATTGGTATAACTATTTCCTTATTTGCTGCGAACACACGGTCTTCCATACGAAAAAAATATATTAATTTAGAAAATTTGTTCGCACTTTGTGCACATGAAATTTTAATCTGCATATGTTTAACAAAATTTGTAACATGAATTTACCTTTGTACATTTAAAATATGCATAAATAAGTATCCTAGCTTGTTTTTTTTCTTTTATCAAAGAGTTAAATTTTGGTGCCTTTATAAAGTTCTCCTTTTTAAATCATCAAGAGAAGCAACAACAAACAAAATTACAGATTTTTTTTTGAAATCTCTGTTACCGCTCCTCCTAACAATAACAAATTACCAATCGAGAGTGTCCACAAACATCAAATGATTTTCAAATTGAAAAATATGTTCTCAAGAATCCGTAGACAAAAAATTCAATACTTTCTAACCACTACATATTGATCTACTCTAGGATAACTTAAAAACTCCTTGATATAGAGTAATAAGATATAGAAATTTATCCCGACATATGGTGCAAATAACATTATATATAACTTCTATTTTATCCAAAAGCACAAGAAACACACACTTTCCAACAAAAAACTCATCACAAAAGTACAAATTAGCAAAAAAATGTTGAAAATTTGCCTTTGGCGGGAGTTGCGTCCAACCATCTTTAATGACTTAAACACTAGTGTTCCGCATGTTGGAAACTTCGGTTCTTCACACGTGCATAATCTACGAAGTAAGTAGATGACCGTAGGGCCAAGGATCGTCAAATTTCGTTGAAAAATAAAAGAGATATTATTGGTCCACGAAGTGAGGTGTTTGAAGCATAGAAAAATGTGGTAAAGACCAATCCTCCCTCATCGGTGGGGGAAGAAAGATTTGTTTAGTTTATAAGTCTCAAAGTTGGCTTGGGGTTTGGGACCCCAAGGGGTATCTCATGTGTTTAAAGGAGGGAGGACCTAGATGTGCTTCGGTTCGAGACTAAGCCCACACGCGCGCCACCACCGCCCACCCGTCCCGTCCGGTCTCGGGTTGTGGGTTCTCCTTCAACTATTTAATGGAGCCTTTGCACAGAAACATACAAACGAAATCAGATTCTTCCTACTATTTTCTAGCATCATTTCATTACTCAAAATTCTTCAAAGTAGCACTTGAGTTTCCTTTGCTCAATTGTTGAGCTGTTTTATCTTGGAAGACTATTGTCTAGAACGTAGAAAAGATATATACTGGGCAATCTTGTCTTAAAGACAGAGTGTCATCACTCGACTCAGCATATCAAAACTGTTCCAGTTTCTTGTTCCAGTTCATTGAAATTTTAGTTTGTTGTAATTTCATTGTGCTGTAATACTTAGCAGTTACTTATTTCCGTTTCCTGCACCATTGTAACCAACAAAAAATCCCCCCTCACAAAAGCCGTTTTCTTAATCTACTTTGGCAAACTCGCAAGAGATTACCTAGACATACTAACTAAATAAACACAAAAAATAAGATGTTAACGAATCTAGTAAATGAGCAATAATAGGTGGAGGAGAGAAGTTTGGAACCTTAGAATTAAAACACATAAACAAATTTTAAGAATTTAAGAAGGAAACAATAAAAATACTGATAAATCCTGATAGATTTTGAAGTATCAATTTCTTACACTGCACTTGCATATAATGTTTCGGCATTCGATCAAGTGTCTAAAGGATGTCGTTGTAGCACAATTGAAGCATGATCTGTCAACCGTTGAATTAAAAAGACACCAACACAAATATATTCATACTTGCACCTATAAGAAACCGAAGATTACATATATTTCTAATGAAGAAAAAAAACGGAAATATCTCTGTGTAATAAGCATTTAGCTGAAAATAAAAAAACATGGAATCCATTTACACATATCAAAGTAAGTTGAAGGATGAAATTGTGCAGAGTATATAGAGCAGTTCAAGGTTGCATGGTAATCCTTTCAAATTCCACAATTAAGTGGAGTCTTCCATTTTCCCAACTAATGGGAAGAATCTGTTATATTATCAAGTGGAATCTTTCCATTTTCCCAATTAATGGGAAGAATCTGTTATTTGTAAGATTCTTCCATTTTCCCAACTTTTTCTTTTACATTAAACGAGTTAGCATCCCTCATTGTTTTTGCTCGTTTAATAAAACCATTTGGATTTCTATTACAAGTTTACAACCCTGTAAATTATTTCTTGTAATTATGGGTTAATATCTAGTCAAGTATTTATTTGGAATTTTTATACTAATCCATTAGATAAAAAATGTTCATAACAAAAAATAATTATAATCTTTATTTCTTTACAAATGTTTGCTCGGATAATTTGTTGTATAACTATATATAATCCGTACGAATATTTTATACACTTATTTATATAGTATCTGTTAAGATATTACCATCAACTTTTGGGCATAAATTGTATATCAACTTTTTGAGGGGGAAAGTGCACCACTATCCATTTATAGGACTGTTGTTTAAAATATATTGAGCATTTGCAATGTGTTCAATAACATTTTAGCCATAGCTTCTTCCCCATGCTCTTCTTGCTTCTTCTTTAGCAACTTCAAACTTCACCTATCCAAATCTGTTGTGACGTAAATGACTAAACACAAGCACGTGAATATAATTTGCTTAAAAGCAATTTTCATACCATTTTGTACCTGTTATTATGATGTAAAACACGTTTGTAGAAGACCTTGTTGCAGTAGCAAAGCTTAAGGGTAATGGGAGTATGGATTAGGACTAGTGTAGAATAGAACCACCATTTCAAACAAATTCATCATAAAAATAGATATAAATAAGTCCCCTCATTTCTTAACACAATACTTATTTTCTTGTTTAATTCTCACTTAAGAGATCGATAAGCAATTTGAAGTTTGAACTTCAGTACATAATATCTAAAGCTCGAATTGTAGAGTTTGAATTTCAGGACACCGTATCATAAAATTTAAACTATGTCCTGAAGTTTGAACCATGGAAATTGAACTTAGGACACAATGTCGAATATAATTGGTGGTGCGAGGTTGGATAGGAGTTAAATTTGTAATGTGGATCAAAGCACTTTAAAGAGTAAAATTTTTGGGATAAGTAGAACCAAGACTAAATACATGCATGTATCGCAGGTTAGGCAACATAAGAAGAGAGAAGTTGAGGTGAGACTAGATGGGCGTACGTGTTACGCTCCGTATTTTTGCGCTCGTATGCGTTGTAAGTAAAGTAATGTAAAGCCCGGTGAGGCTAATATTTCATAATGAAAATAATTTTAAACAGGTGTTACGAAAGTTTCATAAGAGTTCGGGGTCAAACGAATCAAACAAATTAAGTTTGACGTAAGCTCGGGGAATACAATTATCTTTGAGGATATAAGTGTTTAAATCATGTTTAATAAGTGATTAGTAAGTGTTGAAAGGGTTAGAGGTTAAACGAGTTGGAGAGAATACGTTTCATCAAAAATACAGACAATACTTATTTTCGCGGATGAACAGTGCCATGAACAGTGAGCTTCGAGAATTCTCTAAAAAACAGAATTTAGAGCTCGGTTCAGCACACATTTCCCCCAAAAAAACAGCCCCAAACCCTCCCAAATCCTCTCTAAAAGGTTCCTTATGATCCTAGACCAAATACAACAACAAACTATATAAATCAAACGCTGGGAATCCCGTGATGCTAGTAGGTTCCTTGTTCTAATGATTTTGGAGGAAGTTGGGTGGTGAAGTAAGCTTGGAATTGAAGCATTTTTGGTGATTTAAGGTAAGTTTCATCTCCTCCATCATATTCTTAAGATTATACAAGTGTTTAAGATGAAATTGTTGAAAGAATTTCATAAACCAATTCTTAGAAGCTTTGAACTTGAGTTGTATTATTGTTGGACTGATTTGTGTGAATTGAGAGTATAATATGAAGTTGTTGAGATGTTGATGAGATTGAGGATATGAATGAGAGTTGGTATGAAGTTGTAGTGTGTGGAAATTCATGTAAATTTGGATATAGAAGAGTGTATAAATTTCATGAACATAAGTTGCTCATAAAATGTCCAAATGAGTTTTCTTGTTATTTTTGTGAGATATGAGGATGGGAAAATGGATGAATATACTTGTAATAATGTTATAGATATTGTTGAGTCAAAGTAATAAATTCGTAAGGGGCTGACAAGGATTGTATGGGTCCCAATTCGAACTTGCCACTCGTCGTGATATGTTGATGACTTGTTAATAATATATTATACCTTGTTGTTGATGTTTGTGTTGCTCTGGTTGTTGTTGATGATGTGTGGAGTTGGAGGAAGTTAAAGTTCTAGGGGAGATGTTGCCCGAATTTATATATACAAGTTACTAACTTAGAGATTCAAACTAAGTTCCTTCGTGGCATTAATCGTGGATCTTGTTGTATTAATGTAGATTGAGTTGTAGTTGTGATGGTTAAATTGGAATTGAAAATAAATGAGAATACGGGAGCGGCGTCGCGAATAGTGAATAATGAATAGTGAACTTGTCAATTCTTTTGAGTTAAATTGTTGACTCTAGTACTGCTATCATTCATATAATGTAGATAATCGTTTGTAGAACTTACAAGGACTCGAGGAAACTTGGATAGCTTTGATCACAAAGGTATTGTAAGGCTTTTCCTTTCTTTGACATGATCTTGTTTTAAACCAAAAGAGAAATGAAGTATCGTTCTATTATTGCTTATGATTCTAGTATGTTCCTTGTCAGAACTCTCATTCACGTCTTATAAAATTCCATGTGATACAATTAATTCAGAGAACTACGGTTGGATTGTAACGTTCGATGTATATGATTCCATAACGATAGTCGGAGGATAACGACCATAGGTCACTCTGACTCTGCTCATGGTGTTCATTAAGGTCTGTCTTGCATTACACTTATATATATGTATCTATTTTCTTATCGAGCCGCGCTATAGTTGGCCGAGTACAACACTTATATGTGCACACCACTGCAGTTATTTTTTACATTATCGAGTCCTATTAAGATCGGGTATGATATTACCGAGTCCTTTCGAGGCCGGGTATGTTATGATATGATTTGTCTCACATATTGTATTGATACTATATTATATGGCCCCGTAGAGTGGATCGATTCTACGTATATGCATATATTCATGGTTATGACAGTTGTATGTCCTCGGAAACAGTTTTGAATTTTAAGTTGACTTCTATACTCTTCCATTGTATTACATTTCTTATTTATATGTTTTACATGACTTACATATTCAGTACATATTTCGTATTGACGTCCTTTTTGTCGGGGAACACTGTGTTCATGCCCGCAGGTGCAGATAGATGATTTAATAAGCTTTCTCAATAGGTTCACTATTCATCTTGAATTGATGCACTCCTCTTCTTTCGGAGTTGCTGATCGATTTTTGGGATATGTTTATATGTATATGGTTATTTTGGGTATGTCTGACCCCTTTACCGACTTGATGACACATGGTAGTACTCCTAGAGGCTTGCAGACTAGAGGTTGTTATACATATATATTGTGTTGGGCCTTTTTTGCGTGCATGTTATAGTTGTTTTCTATATTATTATTGTCATTTGGAGGCCTTGTCGGCCCATGTTTTTGTGTCATGTTGTTCATGTATTACCGTTGGTACGCTCGGGCCTTAGGGTGTCGGGTGCCGGCCACACCCCTCAAGGTTGGGGTGTGACAGTACGGTGTTAAAAAAACAATTTAAATATCTAGACTCGTTGTTTCAATATAATGGAACGATAGATAAAAATGTTATTCATAAGATTAAAATTGGATGGTTGGAATGGATTAGCGCTACCCGGATGTTATGTTATAGAAGGTTGCCTATCAAGGTGAAAGATAAGTTATATAGAACAACTATATATAAGACTGACAATGATATATGGTAATAAATGTTAGGTTGATTGAGCTAAAGTCCATCATATTCACAAGACGGTTGCAGAGAAATAGACACTAAGATAGATGTGCGTTCATACATAAGATTAGATAAGATAAAAAAAAATGAGCACATTTGCATAGAGGTACAAGATAGCACGCATTGAGGATAAAGTGTGAGAATGTTGTTTGAGATGGTTTGAACATATTTTGCGTTGACCTACAGATGCACCAGTCTGTATGTGTTAAACATGGTGAATGAAAGTGTTAAAAGGAGACACGATGGACTAAAATTACATGGAGGAAATTATTTCAAAGGACCTACAAATACTTAGTATTAATACAGACTTAGTTAAAATTGGATATAATGAAAGAAAAAAGATCATATGTACCAGGTGATAATTAGCAGTTGATGATATATCTTGTTAAAGAACTTTTATTATTATTATATATTTTTTAAATACACACATACATATATGTAGCTTTTTTTAATTTACTGTGACGATAATAATAAATGAGTTTGAATGAAGAGGTGCAGATTTAAATAATCCACCCTGAAAGTGCAGGGGAGGTGAATTGTAATTTTTTTTCCTAGTCAATTATTCTGGAGTGTTAGTCGACTGTTAATAGATATAGTGCAGAAATAAAATGCTAAATGTAAATGACACCAAATATTTTTATACTGATTTAGATTCAATGTGAATCCTAATCCAGTCTCCTTGGGTTTCAAGGGTGTTCTCTGCAGCTCTTTTGAAAGTGGGTTTGGTACAATAATAGTTTGAATGGAGTTTCTACGCCTACACTCAAGCACTCGTAATCTTTTTATACAATGCCTCACCAACTATACTATATCTCTTTGCATTTTTTTTGTTTATAATATAAATCACTCAGAATTATAATGTTTGTTAAAAATAAGTAGAGAGCTTGAGAAGTTGAGACGAAAGTATGTTTGTGTTCGTCTTATGAGCCTTCATATATAGTCTTCAGATTTGTAGCCGTTTAGGCAGATAAAACAATCCAAATGATTTGATTCTTGAAAATAGGAATATTGAGGATCCTAATTTTCAAGAATAAGGCAAGAGCAATAGTGTTGATTGGACTTCGATATTTTTCTTCCTTGTGTGAGACTTCGTAGGTACTTGATAAAGTATCTTCGTAGGCAATTAATGAGGCGCGATACATATATTCTTCCTTTCTTTTGGGCGCTGCATATATTCTTCTTTCCTTTGGTCGAATGGTAGCTTCTTTTTAAATAAGAAATGTCTTTCTTACTTTGTGGGCTTTTCTTCAATCAGTTGGGTTGACTGTGTAATGGACTTATCGTATGATCTTGCATCCTTTGAGTATTTCCTGCATAGTAACATAAATCATCATTAAAAATTCAACACTAACATACCCTAACTTGTTTAAGATCGAGACATAATTATTGTTATTTTCATCGAATCAAAGAAGACAAAAATATTTCTATGCAACACTATACAAGGAGAAAAAGTAACATCAACTTTTATTATAATTATATATCATAGTCATGTCTATACCCTCGGCACATCTTAAATAAGAACAATTAAATATTTACCATAACTAAATGAAGTTCCTAAATGCACACAAAAATATTTTTTACTGTTGCACGCGACTTCTTTAGTACTTCCTCAGGTTCAACATAATTATTTACTTAGCCTTTAATACATGCCTTAAGAAAATATTTAGCCTTTAGCATATTCCTTAAGAAAATACTAACTCCTAAAAAAAGTATTTGAATTAAACTGCCCTTAATTAAAATTTGCATAACTAACTTAATCCATTGGAATCTGGCCACTTAGCACTTAGTAACCGCAAATTTAAAAAAATAAAGTTAATTCTTTTTTTATTATGTACGTGCATGCTTATTTTAAACCAAAATAAAAATGCTAAGTAGACACTTATTATGAACCGAAGAGAGTATTATAATTAGTCCCTTCCTCTTAGAATTCATAAACACATAATGACAAATTATGCAAATCTACCTTAAAGGAATCATCAACAAACTGTTTAGAAACAAGTTTCCTAAAATTAAAAGCAATAAAAAATATTTCTCCTCAAGTTAAACCATTTTAATCCAAAGTACATAACACATCCAATTTATTGACACAAGAACAATCCAAAACTCAAGAACATGCCATTTAAACTAAATTTCATTTCAAGTAAGAAAATGAAATAAGAATAATATTTTACAAAAAGGTCATTGGAATGAACATGCTATTTTACCTAAATTTGAGGCCAGGAAATCGAAAAAGTAAAAATTTCCCAATAATACAAATTGCAAGAAGTCAAAAAGGACTGTTATATTGGGGGCGTGCCCAATTCTCCACGTTAGTCCTAAAATGAGTGCAATATAGGTGGGGCTCTGCCAATAAAGAGGTCCGATGGCGTGAGGAGGTAGTTACACTGCCACATTGCGTTTAGGACTTCATTCGTTCAGAAATTTTGGGCAACAATTTTTTTAAAATAATACAAAATCACGAGTCAATTAATGAGCAGAGACAATTGACATTAATAGGAGAAGTAATTGAATCATACTCTATTCGTCCATTTTTACTTGTCACATATTGACTTAATACGTCTATTAAGAACCCAAAAATAAAATGATAATTTTAGTATATCACCATAATTATTGCTAACTAACCTAATGATTAAAATAAATAAAATATACTTTAAAAACTGTGCAATCATAAAAATTTTCTTAAACTTGTCAACCCAATAATAGATGATAAGGATAAAATAGAAAAAAAAGTGATAAATTATTTCTTGATTTTCTAAAGTAAATAAGTAAAATTGGATAATTATTTTTAGTATAGTGAACCAGTGGAGGGAGTAATATTTTTGTTAGCAGGTATATAACATGTAATTATATACTAAAGGTTCAATATTTAAAAGTATGATAAAAGGACGAACCACGAAAATACAATAAAAAAGAGTTAAAGATTTTGTTTAAGAAATGAATGTTTGGAGATTACAAAAATCATTTGAGATGAAATAATTAAAATGTTGATCAAATTAAAAGTACCTAACCCATAACTTTTTTATTTGTTGAAGAAAAGAAGGGTCATGACTTTTTGTTATGTAAAAATATGTTAAAACTAATTTAACCAAATTATAAGTTTTCATAAATACCCTTTGAAGTCATTATTTACAAAATACAAAACATTTGAGTACTCATTTATTAATCTTCCCGATTCCAATATTGGAATAAATTATGCTTTGGCTTCACAGTCCTCTCCTTTATAGAGGGAAGCAGTTAGTGAAAGATAGAAATGGAGGAAAGCAGGTTGTATCAGTGGACTGTGATTCGATCCGTACTTGCCATTTTTCAATGGTGGGGTTTTAATGTCACTGTTATTATCATGAATAAGTGGATCTTTCAGGTATTCCCATGAGGATCTATATCACTTTCCCACTCAAACCTGGAACTATCAGATTGTGTTAAATTCCTTGTTTCTGTCTTAATTTTCTGATGTTTTTTCATGAATTTGCTTTAGCTGTTTGTGTTTGTTTGTATATCTGTATGTGAATCACATTCACTTACGGTATTGGAGATAGCTTATTTGTTTTGTTTGTATGTCTTTTTGTTGAACCAAGTTCAGGACAAGATTAGGAAGTTCATCTCTTCTAATTTTAGCTACACAACAAGTTATTCTTATATTGTCGAATGAACTAGCTTTCCTTATATCAAGTGCTGCCAATTTTAGGTTGGTGAGCACTCCTCAGCAGAATTCAGAATTTATTTATTCATGAATTTGCTTGAGTGATGAATGATGGGTGGTAGCGAGAAATGGAAGTCCTCCTAAAGTTGACCCTTCTCTTACTCGTTTGCTAAAGCAAGTATACTTCTCTTTAGGTGAATATTATTAGGAGGAGGTTGGATTTAAATCAAACAAAGTATGAATTGAAGAACAAATTCCGAATAATATTTAACTGGTAGACATCTGTGCTTTATGTGGTATATAATTCTACCATGACTAGGATTAAAACAGTAAAAGAAGGAAAAGCGCATTGCAACATACCAGAGTGACTGATAGGATTGAGTGTCCTTAAGGGTTGTCATTTATCATGCGGTCCTTATTCTTCTGATGTTAAGATGGATGTCCGGTCATACAAGATTAGACAAGATAAAAAATAATCGCATTCGACAGAAGGGCAAGTAACACATAAAGGATAAAATGAGAAATGGTTTCATCTTGCCCTACGTAAATATTGAGATGCACTAGTTCGTAAATGCGATACCATGATGGTTGAACATGTTAAAAGAGGGACGAAGTAGACCTAAATCACCCTGAAGGAAGTTGTCTTAAAGAATTTACTATCTCTTTGAATCCATGCATACTCTAGTCAAAAATAGGGAAACGACGTAAGAAAGATCTATATAGGTGATACCAACTAGTTGAGATTAAGCTTAGTCTTGTTGGCACACTTACATTAGTCCCAGTATTCGCTAGGAGTATTAATCTGGTTGGGATTTGTAAGTCAGCATAAAACATAGAGAATTTTTAAGATTAGAGAACCTAAATTATTTTATATTGGAAACAGATGAGTCTAGATGGAGCTAAATGAATAGTAGCTGACAGCCTGACACCATCAGCTTGGAAGTGAGGCTTAGTTGATGTTGTTGTAGTATCGATATTTCAAGAAAGTGCTTTGCTGTAATTATGATACTCCTGGAACCTGTCTCCTGGTAGGGTTTTGTAGATTCGACGTGAAATGTCTCAGGTGAATTTAGATCTGATTATGCTTTAGGCTTCGATTATTTCGTAGTCCTGAAATGCGACGTGAAGCCTTCCTCTGTATGCTAATTTTACTGCAGCAATCTGTTGTTTGTTGTGGTCTTGTCCCCTCTTTTTAAAGTGTTGCTTGATGTGAAGCACAATTCCTAATTAGGTATTGAGCACTTGAAAAGAAGCATTTCCTATGGCAAATGCATACTTCCGCTGAATCTTTCGACTTTTGTTTGTTATGGAAATACAGAATTTTAGAGAGGTATAGCCTGCATGAACATTTCCTACATGCCAAAGTAGTTTCAAATTTTCGATTCCAAGCTCCTCATTGTTTAACCATGCCGAAGTTATTGACATAAACTTCAAATATCTTCATCTCAAGTTAGTTGGAGATAGTGCATGTTTTACATGCTCAATAACTTGTACTTACTCGTTATCTTTCTATTGTTTGAGATATTGTTTTCTCTATTATCACTTCCATGGTTCAGTGTATCTGTGTATGAGGTCATGATTACAAAGAACTTATACTATGTTGATCTTTTATCCTTTGCAGAAAATGGACTTTAAGTTTCCTTTGACAGTGTCTTGCATACACTTCATCTGTTCAGCTATTGGTGCATACACGGTGATTAAAGTGCTAAAGCTTAAACCTCTTATTGTGGTTGACCCTGAGGATCGCTGGAGAAGGATTTTCCCCATGTCGTTCGTGTTTTGTATCAACATAGTGCTGGGCAATGTCAGCTTGCGCTACATCCCTGTTTCGTTTATGCAAACGATAAAGTCATTCACCCCTGCAACTACAGGTGATTTTGGGCAGAATATTTCTTAGAACTTATCAGGCAAGCTTGTTGCAAAATATGTTATAGCACACAACAAAACTTTCAGCAATTCTTCATGATCTTCTCTTCACATGTGCGCTTAAATGTTTCGGGATATGGATTAGTGAATTATTTTGTGTCCTTAAGTCAACTAACAAACCTTTTCATCTCATTGTGCTGCTTTTCCAATTCTTTCTCCTTTAGAACGGAGGACATCTGATTGCCATGGCTTTGAAACAGTTATTTTGCAGTGGCTAGTTTGGAGCAAGCACTTTGACTTGCGGATTTGGGCTTCATTGATACCTATTGTTGGAGGAATTCTCCTCACCTCCATCACAGAGCTAAGTTTCAACATGTTTGGATTTTGTGCTGCCTTATTTGGTTGTCTGGCTACATCCACAAAGACTATTCTTGCAGAGTCTCTACTGCATGGTTACAAATTTGACAGGTAGTAACCCCCCTCTCTCGCTCTCTCTCTCTCACACACACTTCCTTATTTTTCTTGGGAAGGTTGGATTGAGGGGATGTCAGAGACCAGTTCTAATTTCCTGTTTCCATGGGAAAGACCGCCAGTCTAGGTGGGGATTCCTATGGTTCCTGTTAGTTTAATTGTCACCATGAAAGAAGAGTTAATTATGATATAGTCCGGCTGCAGGGTACATCACCTTGTTGATGGTTTTACGCTGGCATAACATCAAAAAATAGTGAACAAGCTAAAAAGGAGGAGATGACTATCTAAATCCCTCCTATCTGAATTCCAACCAAAGATATAGGTTCTATGACCAGTTTAGGCCTTAATTTAGAGTGAAATAACTCGAGATAAAAATTTTGCAACCCATGATCAGAGAAGTTATTTTGCCTTTACAAGGAAAAAAGAAAATTACATAAAAAGGATTAACAAAGAAATTCAGCCTCTTGTGTTTCATTCAACCTTAGATTATAATTCAACGCTGATGAGGGAAAGACAGGGAGTCTGCAATTATTCTTAATTTATGTGTTTCATTTATCTCTAGAACTATTGGCTGTTACTTTGAATTCACCAGACCAGTTGGGGTTATCCATTTCTATCGTGATAGTTTGTTTTCATTCACGTTCTTATTTAAATGAGAGGTGCATGCTTCTAAACACAACTCCTTGTTTACACAAACATCCTATGAGAAAGAAGCGCCAAATCAAAACCTCTGCTGACATTTCTTTTCCTTAATTTTTCCTGTTGTGACATCATATCATGTGGCTCACCAGAAATAACAGTTATTTCTCAATGAATCAAAATTTGCATTTACCTATCAACCGGAAAAAAAAAAAGAATAGAGTTGGTCCCAAGATAAAAGTTGTACATGTGTTGACAACAACATTTTACAACAACATACCCAATGAAATCCACAAAGTGAGGTATGGGGTTGACAACAACATTTTCCTTATAAAAAAAAAAGATAAAGTTGTACATGTGTTCATAATCGACAAAATTTAATGTATTATATTGGACACCGCTCTTAATGTTGGCGACATTATTTTCAACACGTAATGTTGATGTACTTTTACATTTTGTAGCATAAACACGGTATATTATATGGCCCCTTTTGCCACAATGATCTTGGCTCTACCAGCCTTACTACTGGAAGGCTCTGGAGTAGTGGCATGGTTGCAGACGGATCCCCCGCTTCTTTCATCCTTCTTTATTATTTTTGGCTCTGGTGTGCTGGCCTTTTGCCTCAATTTCTCTATCTTCTACGTCATTCACTCTACCACAGCAGTCACCTTTAATGTTGCTGGAAACCTTAAGGTACGGGCTATTCTCTTAGTTTGTTTACTAATGCTTATGGTTAGTTTCTTCTATGAAAATAATTGTTGTTTGTATTTTCTGGTATTCATGCATGACCAGAGTAACAATTTTTATGGCCCGTGAATTTACAATTCTAATAATTTTTTATTTGTTAGCTCATTGGATTTGGCATGTTCAATTGCATTTCGGTGGTTTAGTGCCTAGACATTGTTAAGCAACATAAATTTATAGATCTCATCGTTACACATGCATTGTATACATGTCCCAAAATTAAAACTCAGCGACCAATGTGAGCATATCTGGTAGGATTTTGCTTTTAACTGATCTCAACACTTGTTCAGATGCTGACAAACTAAAAATTTGATTCATTACTTCAACCTATGAAAGTTGGAATTACGGATTGATGTTCTCAAATCAAGCTAATGTTGACATAGCCTTGATTGCATGTGAAATAAGACAACACAAAAAAATCTCTCTTATGAGTGTACAACTAAAATTGGACCATTTTAGACACTACCCACCTAACTTGTCCAATTCTATTTACGATGTCGCTATATTCCTTATTAAAGTCACAACATCTAGATGTGTTATTTTCTTAATTATAAAGTTCTGCAAGTGATAAGAAGATTGTTTTTTTAAATCAATATTATTGAGTTTCACTTCAAATTTCTTTGGATTTCTTACCAGGTTGCAGTTGCTGTAACTTGTTCATGGCTTATCTTTCGAAACCCAATCTCAATGATGAATGCCGTTGGGTGTGCAATAACACTTATCGGATGTACATTCTATGGGTACGTGAGGCACATGCTCTCACAACAAAAACCAACACCAGGCACTCCCCGTACACCTCGGACCCCAAGAAAAAGCATGGAGTTTGCCCCTCTAGTAAACGACAAGTTGGAGGATAAAGTTTAATGCCAGGTGTACTTGAAACCTGAACTGGCTAAAAGTTTGGTATAGAAGAGAAGTATAAAGAAGAAACAAATCGTTCATTGTTGTCTAATTTACTGTTTAGGTAAATCAAATTCTGAATCTCTTATTTAACTCATTTATTTCCTTAATCCCCTGCTCCGAGTTGGCTAGATTTGGTTTTTTATTTTGCCTATTGAAGAATATTACATAGAAATGATTTATTCACTTTTGTCTAATGTACCATTTAGATAATTCCGATACCAAATCTTTTATTTTTACCCTTCATCCCCACTCCAAATTGGTTAGTATTGGGGTTCTTATTTTGCCTACAGCTTTTTTACTGCATTTATTTTTGTAAAGCTAGTTCTTCCATTCAAGATATGCCATGGAAATTAGTGAAAATCTGGTTATGCAACCATGTTTTTTCCTCTGCATAAGTCTGCCTGTTGCTTCTTGTTCCCAATATACTCCTTGAGAAGGGTCTTGCTATCTCTCCAATAAATATTGAAACCCAACTGTTATGTGATTTCTTGTGGTGTGACCTGGTTTGCTTTTAGGGAATCAATATTACAATATGGATTGTTGTATTACAAGGCATAGGATGTCTGTGTTTGCACCTCAATAACTGCCAAGTCCATTTTGCCACCTTTCTCTTTTTCATATAAATTAAATGTGTATGCGACCTTATAGTTGCATAGGTTTAATACCTTTCAATTAGTCTGACAGACACTGCTGCTAACTTTCCCCCTTAATCAAGGATTATTGTAAAAGCAAGAAAATTGCAAATAGTACTTAAATTCTGTTGAGCCCCATTTTCTTCTTGTAGTACCTTATATTTTCCAACATTTATTTTGAATTTACTCACTGTAAAACTGTATAGTTTTGACAGGGCACATGACTCCGTATGACTTAAAATGAAGGAATGACTGAACTACATTCTGCAATTAAATTAGTGTCCTATTCCTAACCTTTATCTTTGTCGTCCACGCTTTCAGGCAAATTAACTACTGCCTGGCTGTGGCTCTTACCATAAACAACAATTGATTATACATTGCCTCCCTCTCCCATTTCATTTGGGGGGGGGGGGGGGGATCCATCTCTGCTAAATTATATGTACATCAGGTCTCTGACCCTGGTGAAACTTTCTGGTAACAATTATATTCGCCCAGTAATGAGACATCATCTTGAGACAAAGTTAATTTACCAGAACTCAGGTAGTGTTGAGCAGCACGTCGCCTGCAATTTTCAATTTGGATAGAAGAAAAGTAAATCAATTGCAGCGGTGCTATTCCTTTAAAAAGCTCTTTTGTGAAATGGACAAACTGTAGTTTGGTGGGATATCAAACATACCTTCTCTGTTTTCTCCTATCAGTGCTTTCCGATAACCGGGTGGTTCCAAATCTTGAAATTTGGCTCAATGAAGACATGTATTCATGAAATGAATCTCCTTTCAGTGCAACGTGTGAGCGCAAGGGAACAACAGACTGAAGTAAGTTGTATGCATTAGGGTCCACTTTGCTGACACACAGGAACAATATAAGGCAACTTAGCAATATTACAGTAATACTCCACTGAACATTAATTAAAATCAAGTCCTAAAACAAAGTCAAAACAGTTAAATGAGTTGAGAAATCTTGGACTTTTCAGTTGAATCATAGAAATGAACAAATTCAAAGCATGGATAGGGAACTAGTAGTGGTATAAAACCAACAATTTTAAAAAACTGATAAAAATCTACTGAAATGGATATCTTTCGCTGTTCAATTGCCTATCAGAATTTCCAATCATCATATTTCATAGAAAATATCCAATCTTCAGTGAAAAAAAGATTTAAAGTTTAATACCATACAGAACCTACAGATTCTCAATTTCCGCCAACGATCTTTCACTCAACACACAAAGTTCCCCTCGAAGAAGCCCCCCCTTCCCCGTCTTCCATTGTTTTCTGAGGTTCATCTTCCATGACCTTCCAGTCTACGCAATTCTCGATCAGAGAAAGCAGAAGTCCTTGCAAGTATATAGTTCTCTAATTCATCTCATCCCTTTTTAGTGGTTTGTACATGCTTCATCTTGCAATCTCTTTTTAAACAGCATACAATTCTACGTTAACAGATCGAATATCTGTGGATATAACCCCCAAGTTGAATATGTCTAAGCAGTGACAAGCAATAGATAGATACGTCTAAAGTTAAGACCTCACTCGATTTTATATGCAATTTACTTGGGAAGACACACAACTACTTAGGACGAGATTTAAAAGTATAAGGGAAGAGGGGCATATTGTCCTATACCTTCTGAAGGAATGACGGATTCTCGGTAGCCTTAAATGTAAACCTTCATGTTTATCCTTACTCTGTCCAACCATCTTTCCCAGAGCCATTGTACTGTTTGTGGATGCCAACATCTCCCAGGTCAAATCCACCTCATATACAGATGCAGTGCTCGGTCTGAGGGAAGCAATTTCATTAGAATAAAAGCAAACTCCATGTTGAGCAAAAATTGATGACATCTGCAACTGGTCATCATGCCAGTTATACGAATGTGATTCTTCCATAGGGGTCATCAAAGGTTCCAAATAATCCTGGATGAGCACTTACAAGCATCAAAAACTGCACATGCACTAACACAGGTAATATCTGTATCTATAAAACTACTTACGTGTAGGAGGTGTTTGCAGTTAGTAAGTAATAAATCAGCCACTGAAATTAAATCACTCATTTCATGAGCAACATTAAGAATTTTAGAAGCTTCTTTCTGCTCTGGGGTGATATACTGTTTCAGGTCCAGGTAACCTTCACGAAGTCTTCTCCATGTTTCCTGTACAGAAGTATTCGGGTTAAGCTGCACAGTAGTCTTAAAGGATGTAGAACTTTCACTGAAGTCCATGCGGCTACACTCATCCAACACCCGATATCCACTCGGAACATCCTCCATGCATTGTCTGTTAAAATGCTCCATAACCTCTCCAGGAATTGATTTTGTTATTCTATCAGAACTGCAACCCTGCAGTTCCTGATTCTCAGAAGATAGAAGAACAGTTTCATCAAGTTCCTCAACCTTGAGTGGATACATACTTGGAAGGGACAGGCTGCTACAATAATTTGCCTCAACTTTGACATCAACATCATTATATGACTCTGTACTTGAAATTACGTCTGAATCAATAGCTTGCTGAGTCTCAGGGATGAATGATGGCTCTGGCATACAGGAAACATCCACAGACTTGCTTACGACATTCACTGTAGAATAATCAGTTGTCTCCAAATAATTTCTTTTCAACCTTCTTGCTTTGAAATGAAAATTCTCTGTTGATAAACTGCAGGAGATTTCAGTGGCTGAAAAATGGGAGGGAGAACTGCATGCTGTTTCAATCACTTCATTTCTGGTATCAGGTTGATCTAATGATATGGGAACTCTGCTGCATTCCTCTTCAGAATCTGAAGACATGACTCTATCAAGTTTTTTCAGCGTATTTCTTCGAGTGAATGCAATTGGTGATTCAGAGGAATCAGAAAATTCTGAGTTAGTACCAAACATAGTACACTCATTGTGACCCTGAAATGAGTAGAGCAAGCTCAACATTGCGACCTTTTTTCCATTAACATTATTTGCACCTATATCGTGATTCCTAGAATTGTTCATTTCTGTAATATTGTTTAGCTTGTCTTCCTCAGCTTTCTCGTTTATCCAGTAGCTTTCTTCTTCAACCCTCATCGACTTAGTTATTTCCTCATCCACAAGTTCTGAGAGTGGAGATGGGAAACCCCAATGGATAATTTTCGGTAGTAGCAGATGACCAGCATCTAGATCAAACTGAAGAGGACCATATCTTAGCTGCAGCTCATCACCTGGTCGTAACAAATACAAAAATCATGGAATTAAATGGGTTAAGTGAAACTTAGGGTGAAGAAAACATAGGCTGTATATTCAATTGAGTCATAATTTCATCATCACCTTGTGAAGAATGAGAACTGTTCAGATATGGAGAGATTGTTCCTACATACTGATTTCTTTTTACCTTCCTTTTATGTGTATTGAACCATTAGATTTTGGCAATTGATGAATGAACATTCCTTCAGAGGAATAAACTAACCTTATCTCTCCTAGTTAACTTGTATTCAATCCGTGGAGGTATGTTTCTTTATGGGTTGAATCCTACTTCTTAGTTTGATAATCTACGTTGTTCTTTGATCTTCAAGCAAAGATTTGGGTCCTACACTCAAGTTTGTGTTTAAGATTCTTAGAAAGGTCTTCCCCCTTATTCTTCAGTTCTCTTCCAAGATATTCTCTCTATCTTTCTATCTTGTTTTTGCCCCCTTGTATCTACATCATTTCCTTTTCTCATTTGTCATTGCATTCAAGATATGTAAGCTTTCATCAAAATAAAAGGCTTGAAGTTTTGATTGGCCAAAATTTAGTCTTAAGCAAGATTCTAAACAGACCACATGATAATTTTTTACGTCAACCTGCTCTATATGCAAATAGTGGTTATCAATGATTTCGTCATTACCAGTAAGATGTATGCACTGGTTTTAGAAGATTGACTTTTTACAATATAAGATGAAGCTTCAGAACTTTTGCTTGACAAGAACTTTTGCAGTTAGCATTCTCTTTTGCTATGGCAAAAATTATTCACGCAGTCAACTATCCTGAAGCATGCATCAACTTGTTGATATTTGGTGAATTACCGTTCTCCAAAGTTTGGCCTTGACACCAGAACTGGAGATACATAATAGTTTTACGAATATCTCCATGGCAATGATCTACAAACCGCTCTACCAGCATTGGGTGAATTTTAACTTGCTCTCCAGCACAAACCTACAAAAAATTTCTTTGAATAGCCAGATAAAGATAGATATCAGCAAGAAACTAGCAAAAGAAACTATACCATGTGCGCGAGTCCAAGGAGTTCCTTCAAAGATGGCATCACAAAGCACAACTGTTGCCTATCTAAATTGTTTGGGAGCACCGGATTGTCACCTACTCACATCGAGGAATAACACTTAAAAAGTGTGGAACATAAGCTTGACAAATTATTGTATTTCAACCAGTTAACCCCCTTACTGTTGCTAGTTAATATCATGGGCCGCTTTGCAGTCTCCGCAAGTTGTTGAATGGTAGAGACAAAACCACGGTCTTCACAAAGAGCAGTATCCACATCCTCAAAAAGGATTAGAGTATTAGTTTCACCCTGATGATTAGCAGGTATCTCCTCCCTGCAGACTTGTTCTTTTTGTACTCCAGAGGCATTTGGAGCATTTTCCTCATCAGACAAAGTTATCGCTTCAATAACTCCACCGCCAGACACTAGTTTGTCCTCCGAATACACTGGATCTTTTTGCATCCTGAAACAAGAATTGAATAAACAAAATGATAGTGTGTGTCAACTCATATAGATTCAAGATCCACTGTAGTCATAATTTGGCTTACATGAAGCGAAATCCCATCATAGAAAAAAGAAACAAATAAATTGCTACTTTGCACAATTTTCACCAATTCTTCTATGAACAACAAATTTCTATATGAAAATTGGTAATGAATATTGTGAGAAATTATGGGAGAAAAATATATTATTGAATTGTGTATCTACATTATTACATTGAGCCCTATTTATAGACACTACATCCCAATCATTTTTCATGTAGGATACTATATACAAATCCTATTCCTATTCTAACAAATGTAAACATTCATGGAGTAATTCAGCTACCTGTTCTTGGAACAAGCATGACACAGCGAGAAATGGTCGAAGTACATGTTAAGATTCCACTAAAAGGCCCAAGTTCTTCTCTCCTCAAACAATTGACTAATGAAATGCTTTTCCTAAAGGAATACCAATATCAGAAGTGTGTGCCAGCATGCATGACTTAGAGGTTTAAGAATTCTAGATGAATGTTAAATTAATCCTTTCATTATGCCTAGTACAAATTTAAGAAGGCCAGAACTAAATGTGAAAAATTATTTTTTAGGAAGGTAACAAACTAAATGTGAACCTACGATAAGGAAGAATTTTTAAATATCTCTTGATAAGGAACATACCAAACAAGAAGTTACAGTACATCCCAAAAAGGAAAAAGAATACAGCAAGTGCTCAAAATATTGAGATTTTATATCTTAAATAAAATTTTATAATCACAAGTCCAACAAAACAAAAGGAACAATCATATATCATAACAAAATTTTATCACGAATAAGTCCAAGAAACAAAAAAATAGTAGCATCCAGAGATAGACAAACCATTGAAGCCAGTGGGATTCTACAGCTTCCCCAAATCTCTGTTTTACAAGAGCACCGTTTCGCCAATCTGATGCATTAACCTAGCATGATAACAGACCAAGAAATTAGTTATATAGATTCTTGATAATTTGAAGAATTCCTTTTTAAGAGTTTGGTCTGAACACGTCTGAAATTAAAATTTTAAAATGCTCAGACACATACTGTAACAACATGCATCTACATTGTGCAAAGTGCAATTTAACGTCCATAAATAGCAATTTTTTACAGGATTACCTCAATAACTTGAAATCCCTGTTCTTTAGCACAGGCATAAATTGCAGCCGACTTCCCGCTCTGCATAATAACAGTTAGTACAAACAAATTCACCAATAAAAGCTACTTCAACACATACTGAAGCAGTGCTGATTAAGCCTAGTCAAGACAGCATTAATAGAACTATGGCAGAAGAAACTGCAAAGGTGATTTGTGGATAATTTCTCAGGAAAGCATCTATTTCCTACTAAAAGACTATGAAACTAAATGCTGAAAATTGATTTAGAAAGTTTAAATGAATGATTTGACCTTAATATTGTTGAAAGTACTCCACCCTCTGATCACCAGGTTTTCTACTTACCTCCACTTTAGCCTAAGGTAGCTCTAGGAATTTCTTCCCAAGAAGAAATCACTAGAGACCATGCCTTTACAAATCCAATTAGTGACACTTTGCTATGGAAAAAAAACTACTAAGGTTGACATGAATTTGCTAACTTGATAAGGTCTTGTCTAATCTACAAACAAGCTCGAAAAACTCCCAAGTGTTGTGTGCTCTCTAAAACTTCCAAGACTGATTTATAACATTCTAACTAAGAGTAATGGGAAAAAGAAATTATATTGTAAAACAACTCCATGGGCTGTTGCTTTATAAGCATGTAAACTATAACTTCCCAGTAATTAAGCTGCTAATCAACAAGACCAATTTCTCACTTAATAACCAGAATGGGGATCATACAAATGGACAGAGAGATTGGGAACTCTAGGAGCATGCCAAGACCTTTTGCAATAGAAGAGTAGAAACTAGCTACATACCCCAACTGGTCCAGATACAAGGAGGACATTTTTCAGCTGTTCTTCATTTGTAGAGCCAGCTTCACTTTCATAAAGGCTGTCGGAGAAGTCTTGAAGAGTACCACTATCACTATGAATGCATGATTTGCTTGTGCGAGAAGCTTTTTCATGCCAAAGATGCAGCCAATCACTTAAAAGTTTCACTGGCTCGCTATTACCACATACCTGCATACAAGATGTTGGAAAACATTTATCATACTGCATATGGAAAATGTCAACAGATGATGAATAAGCCTCTTTTAAGACTTGTCTTCACCAACAAAGTCATAGATACATATTAGCAGTGGTGGTATCCAAAATGAGATATTCACCTGAAAAGCTCTCTCAGGCTGATATTTGTTTGTCCATAGACAACTTTTGGGCCGACTGGGACAGTTCTGGTATTCAAACACTATCCTAAACATGAGAAAATAGTTGAGAGTAAATCAGCATTACATAAAAAAAGGCAGCCCCCCATAATAGTAAAAGAAAATTCATACAGCAGGTAAGAAGCAACATATATTTCAAATCAACAATCAAAAAGTTTCTTTTATCCTGTATTCAGGCAATGAACTATGATGTGCACCCAAGTACAATTTCAGAATGTGATGGGAACGACCTGGTCTACACACCGCATACCAGCATTACAATATAAGAAAGTTCATTTTATTAAGTCTCGTAGTTTTGGCAACGCGTAAAAGGACGGATTAGAGTTACTATAGCATAAGCCGTGCGGAAGTAATTGCCAAGGAGACCAAAAAGGTAGCAGGTTCAGATCCATCAGCGTCATGTATGATATTCTTCTCATTCTTTATATTGGTTTCCTATCCCACTATCCATGGTTACAGTCACAATCGTAGTCTGTTAGTCATTCAGTTTCTCACTATGTATTGTTTGATGTATGTATCACACTGCTTCCCTCAATGCAAAGTTTTTCAATAGTATTAAATGGCTCTCCAGAAGGGCCTTTAGTCCTCGAAGAAGATTGATACAGATCCCTTTCTCCCTTCCTCTTTTTGCTAGTAATGGAAGTTTTCAGTCTAATGTTAAGAAGGGCAGCAAAAATAGGATGGATTAAAGGATTCAAACTGGAAACAAAGAAGTGAATGATACTGAAATTACAATGCATATTATATGCTGATGATACCGAAGTACTATATGAAGGTGATGAGGGACAATTGCTACACCCAAAGGTGAAACTACTAGCCTAAATCTGAAGCACTTGAAGGCAAGATGAATCTGACAAAAAGCTGTATATTTTCTGCGAATGCTGACCACAAAATATAAGATACGGCTAAGTGGGCCTTAATTTTATTAAGGAAATCTTGTTTACTTGATCAAAAAATAATAATATAAAATATGGCTATGATTTTTGGGGTGCAAGGTGGAAAAATTTCCTACTCCCTCCGTTTCAAAATGTTTGTCTGGTTTTGACTTGGCAAAGTAGGGAATACTTTTGAATCTTGTGGTCTTAAATTAAGGATATGTAGAATGTACCAAAATGCCCTTTAATCTTGTGGTCTTAAACATGCCATGTGGAAAGTTGGAGTTAAAAAGTTGCCAAAAAAAAAAAGAAGAAAGAGGCATTCTTTTTGAAACAAACTAAAAAGGAAAGTAAGACAAACATTTTGAAATAGAGGGAGTATTATTTACCCTGGATTACCTTAAGGGGCAAAATACACGGATTCTGCCATTTGGCAAAGCATTGTTGATAGGTGTGAAAAGATGACACCACGGTAGGAAGACTTACCCTAAGTAACAGTGTATTTGACGGTCCACCTACTTGATGTTTTTGTTATACATCCCTTCAGAAGTTGAACAAATTAAGAAGTGATTTGTAGGAAGGAAAGAGAATGTGTTTCATGAAATGGTCCACAATTGTTGAGGAAAAACGGACGGGGACATGGGAGTTAAAACCCTGAGCTTCCACAACAAGAATTTGTTCTTCAAAGAATTGGAGGTACAATAAAAATAGGAATGAATAATGGAAGAGTGGTAACAGTTAAATGTGGAAAAACTGATCACTGGTATAATAAACTAGTGACTACTTCGTACGGAGTTGCATCATTGAGGCCAATAGTTGTATAGGAGGAATTGCTGGGCAAATAAGGCTGAGGGTGAGCAATGGCAGAAAAATTAAGGATGTTGATAGATGAAAGGTTGGAAGTTCTACATTGAAAAAGATGTTCCTAATCTATATAATATTTCCATCGACAAAAAATGCATAAACAAAGAATGCTGTTTGGAGAATCGCTGGCAACTACAATTTAGGAGAAGCTTCAACGAGGGAGTTGATCTGTTATTGCAGAAGCTGGAGAGAAATAAGTTTGGAAAGGATCATGAAGATTCTGTAGTATGGACAGGCATAAGGATGGCAGATTCACAGTTAATTCCCACCATACAATCCTGTTGCAACAGGAAAATGGTGCAGAGACTCACTGGCAATAGAAACAGATTTGGAAGACAAGAGCCCCTACCGATTGCTTGCTTTGGGATATATATTCCAAAGTACAGATGCCTGCAAAATTTATACATTTGGAGCAGGGGGAAACATTGTAAATAAGATGGGGAATGTTCTGGACTTGATAGTCTCCTATAGCAGGAGCTAAGTCCAGCTTTTAATGCATACTTAGTATGTCAGTACCTCTGGATACACTATCTATTAACAAAAATTACATCAATTATCAAACAAAAAAAGGAAGGCCTTCATTTACACTACTTACGCCACCATCTTTTCACCTCAGACAAGACAGTGCATGTCTAAAAAACTTAGAGATGACTCGTCTTAATAATATGGAAGTTGAAACAGTAAACTATCTTTGCCCCAGAAGAATCTTAATATAATAAATTGAGAAAAGTAGAGGCAGGATATAGAGTGTAACAAAAAGGGACAAGTTGGAAAACCAAAAGTCATTAGGCAGGAGCATAATTTTAACAAGCTTCACAACTGTTTGCTCCATCAAGATCATAAACATCCTCACCTTTCTTGAAGAAATCCCCCTTGCTTCTTGGTATCTGAACTGCTAAGGTTATTTTGGAGGGAGTCCACTGAGTCCACTACATTTGCCTACAATTATCCAAACCACAGGTATTATCTGATGATCAGGCAAAAAAGATAGGAAACGTACTCACTTATTGACTAGAATGTAAAGTCTTTTACTTATTCTGTATCTCTAAAAGTGGGACTGTAGCATGACGCAATAAGTCAAACCAAAATACCCACTTAAAACTAATTACCAACTTGAAGTTATAATGCTCACTAGAAAAAGATATATTTTCCACACTACGGGGCATAATCCATATGGGCAGTAAACAGTGAAAATTTCAAAACAAGGCTATGTCAGAGCGTACCACTCCTGCATTCTTTAGCTGCTCAGAGTGGCTGACTTGTTCCTCAGCAACTCTGGATAATGCTGAATGATATAATTTTGTTTCTCTAGACGAATGATCAGAAACCACTTCATCTTGTGAAATAGCGTGCTGATTCAGTGGAATCTTGTTTTGGTGTGACAATGTTTTCTTCGGATAAGAGATGCAAGAAAAATTATCAAATTGCAGAGAGGAAACGGAACCTCCAGAGAGTGAAGAGCTTCCACATTCTAGCACAACATCAGCATCAAGAAAACAAGCTTCAGAAAAGATCCAATGACCCCAATCAAAGGCGGTTTCATCCTCCTGCAAAGGGAAGTCTTATATTTCATCCAAGCAAAAGAACTGGACAAAATTATTACAAGAGTAGTTTACGAAACAACCATGTTAATACAATGCATGATTGAGAATGAAGGACATCATACCGTAACTATTTCAAATACATGAATAGGGCTGAAAGTAAGGCTTTTCCCCTCTCCCTCAGAAGAGTAGCAGTTACTCTCCACATCAATCACTTCTTGGCTCTTCTTACCCATTTTCAAGGATTGAAAAAAAGGATGTATTTGTTTTCCCGCATATCTGCGGCAATTCTCCTGGTGAAAGCAAAGAAAGTTATAAAGAACCAAACAAAACTGTGGCTTCAGTTGTGTGATACTATGAAAGTGAAAAGGAACCATATTCTGCAAAATCTAGAAGAAAGAAACATCAAGAAAAACTGTGCAGATATCACAGAAAATCAAAGAAAAACATTTACAAGAAGCATAACAGGATCCAGCATTAAGTGCTATATAAAATGAAGAATCTGAAGGATCAGAATCATCATAACTCAACCACACATAACATCGTGCTTTTTGTGTCGCAAAAGAAATGAAGAATAAGAAAGTTCTAACTTAAACAAGGTGATGCAGATTTTATAAGTAAACAAAGTGTAAAAACTTCAACTAACCTCAGCTGTCTTTTTAGCCTCCATTCGGAGATCAGGAATCGAGTGTGACATTGATTCATCCTGCATAAGGTTACGTGGAACCAAACATGCTTCCATCAATCCACTGTTCAGCATGTTTTTTCTTGATTTACTGTCCATTTGGCATTTCTCTGGTGTTGATCTAGCAAGTTTCTTCTTCGACCGAGGAGTCTTCTTATCTTCCAAACAGTGTTCAATCAGAAACAATAAATTTCCAGCAACAGTTAAAGCATGCAAATTATTCTGAGGACAAAACCTCTGAAGATAGAAAAGTTTAAAGCACAAATGTCTCGTGAAAAGACCTCTACACTACATTCAACCTGTAGAGGTTAATGATGGAAGAGAAACAGATCAAACCCTGTTGCCTCAAAATTGCATGTAAAAGAGGATTTGCCAATTCAGGACGTCAGTGTTATCCAGTTAAAGACTCTTCATCCTTCTGTTTACTGAGTTTAGGGCTAGAACTTTAAAGTAGATTCACATAGAAAACATGAATTTACTGATCTCAATAGCGCATATTATTAGATATTATTAAGAAGTTCTACAGAAACAGACTGGACATCAAGAAGGCAAAAGATCATGTGAACTGGGAGTTCCTGGACTTTATCATGTTGAAAATAGGCTTCGGGGATAGGCAGCAGAAGTGGATCACATTCGAATATCGACAGTCAAATTCTCAATCCTAGTGTTTGGCAGTCTGTGTGGTTCTTTTGCAACTCGAGGGGCTTGAGATAGAGCAACCTCATGCTAGTCATTTTCCTTCTGGTAATGGAAGGGTTGAGCAGAATGATGGACAAATCTGAGGCATGTTATTACTTGATGGGCTTCTTTGCAGCAAAGCAATGTATAGTGAGGGTTTCACGGTTCTTGTTCACAAACAACACTTTAATTCTCTATATGCAGACATTACCAATTGAATTACCTGAGCCAAGTTTTACATGGTTCAAGCAATGTCAAGCCTCAAAATACATCTCAGGAAGTGTGAGACTGTTTCAGTGGGTGAAGTGGATAAGAATAAGGATTTGGACAAGTATGCAATTGTAGTGTTGGAGCTCTTCCAACTATTTATCTCGATTTAATAATGGGCATTTCCAATAAAGGCCAAGCGCATTGAGCCCGGTGATTGAGAGAGTTGAGAAGAGGCTACTAAATGGCAAAAGAGGTACTTGTCAAAAAGGGGTGAGTAAGTACAAATTAAGAGTATTTTGTTGAGCATCCCTATGTAATTCATGTTATTGCTTCATGCACCGACGAGTGTCGCAGGATAATTAGAAAACTCCAAAGAAGCTTGTACGGGATTCAGCAAATGGGAATATGAAGTTTCAACTTAGTCAGTTAAAAAGGATGTTAGGCCAAAGAAATTTTTGGGGGGTTCTTGAGGGAAAGGATTTTCGAGTTTTCAACAAAGCTATAGGGAACCCGCAGCCGCTACCCTTTGGGTGCGCACAGGGCAAACCCCGCTCTTGTGCAATAGCCCGCAAACCACACATGAGAGATAACCCACACTAGGCAAGCCCCGTGCGACGAGCTCGACCCAGAAGGCAAATTCACTGTTGTTGTAGGCAGGGGGTTTCGAACCTGAAACCTCCATTATGGAAGCCTCGTGCTCAACCAACTGAACCACCCTTGCGGGTTTCAACAAAGCTATATTAGGGAAATGGTTATGAAGATTCGGGATTGAGGAGCACGCCCTACGGAGGGAGGTGAGATACAGAAAAAAGTATTGTGAAAAGGAGGAGGGCTAAGAATATCACACTTCCCTTTAGGTGCGGACTCTGGAGGATTATTATAAAGGGATGGAAGTACTCCATCTGCAACATAATTATCATGTTAGGAAATGGAAGCAAAATCAGCTTTTAGAATCATAGTAGAGGTGGAGAAGAGACTGAGACTCACATTCCCGATCATTTTATTTACCCGAGCTAGAAAGAGATGATAATAAGACAAATCCAAAGGTTACAATAGGGGAGTTCATTGATATATAAGGGTTAAAAGGAACCTTCATGACTGAAAAGAAGTTGAATTCTAAAGCTTGGTTGAGTGAAAAATAATTATAAACGGCATGATTGAAGGAAAAAGAAAAATGCATACTTGGAGTAAACTCAGGAGGTGAGCAACATTTTTGGATCTTTTCAGGTGATCCGGTATATAGCTGCTCATTTTGCTGTCTTTTCTGATTCTTTCTCTCCGAAAGCTTTATAAAGAAATCATTTTCTGCAGAAAAAGAAGTGTAAATAAGCAACAAAGTGTGTCATTCTTTCCGTTAATTAGCAAGAAATCTATCATCCTTTCACTTTCAGCATTCGAGAATTCAACAGAGGAGAAGGAATTGACTTTTTCTTTGTTTCCCCATATATTATCTATAATCCTCTCTCCCCTTCCCAGCGCCACTTTCGTTGTAGTATGGACAAGACAAAGAACGTCTTTTTAAGTAATTCACTTACTGACAGTAACTGGAGAGTCTCCATCAGGCATTTCCTTGCTTGAAGTTTCTCTACCATTTAGAGCAACCTGAATTATAAAGCAGACAGATAAAATCAAAGATAAAGTGTTGTACAGCCCTTTCTATGCTATTCATATGCCAGATTTTACTCTTCTCTTTGCATAATTCGATAAATAAAAAGTCTGATATTTGAGAGGTAGATACAGAGGGGGAATGTTGATCGTATGAGAACAGTATAATGCACACAAAAATGGACAACACAGAGGGAAATGTCACTGGCAAGGACACAACTAATGGGGAAGGTTTTTTTTGTGGTCATGTTGTAGAGAAAGGGAAGACGTACAAATTCTTTGTGCGACCAAGGGTGTGGCCTAATGGTTGATGAAGCTGGAATTAATACATGCAAGACAGAGTAGTGGCAAAAAAAATCCAAGTAATTCCATCCCATTTGCGTAGTTGATAAAGTTATCTGATACCCGTATTGGTGGGAGGATGTACATACCCAGTTGAATAGTTGATTTGTGAACAAGCTAGCCCGAACACTACCATGGCTATAAGAAATAAACACAGAGCTCTATGTTTTTCTTTTTAGACCAGCAACGAGTTTTTTTTTACGTATGTAACCACTGAAGAGATTGAGAAAGATTTTATGTTTTCCAATATAACAATAGTGGGGTTGGAGGATTTGGAGCAGACCTTCACTAATTAAGAGGTAGCCCTAAGAACCACATTGCATTGAACTAAGCAAATAGAAATTTTCCAAAGGTCTATCCCAATCCAGAAACATGGCCATATTCGAGCTAGAAAGCTAACTTCTATAGTTCACCTTTCCTAAATCTTGTATTATAGTTACTTTTAACATCACAAAATACTGATGCTAATCAGTTCACATTGGTATGCACCTCTTGCACAGTGTATATGTTTATAGTTTCACAAAATTGATCCTTGAAACCAACTCAAATACTACTCCCTCCGGCTCAATTTATGTGATAGAATTAAAATCTGCATGAAATTTAAGAGTAATAAATAAATTAAAACTAGTATTTTCTAAATACAGTACTATTACTTTTAACATCACAAAAGCCTTAAGCTAATCCGTTCACATTGTTCTAATCAAACACAATTCTCATAAAATCAGCTTAACTAACACTCTATATAATAAACTAGCAACAAAATTCACCTTGTTAGAAGCCCTAGAGTTAGTCTGCGGCGTTGTTGTCTTGGAATTTCTCTTCGCTTTCGTCTTATTGCCGTTTTCCTGGCTCGCACACCACTCTTCCTCCACTTCATCTACTCTCCTTTCTTCAGCTTCCTCAGCTCCACCTTTAACTGGAAATAGCGTCGACTGGACTAGCTTTCGCCTGTTACGAAGTCCTTCTTCCTCCTCCATTGGATCAGATTTGGTTTAGGGTTTTAGCAATTTTGGGAATTTCAATTTAGCTTGATGAATGAAGAAGAGGGCCGCCAAGAATTTCCCTTTTGTTGCAGAGCTGTGGGGCCCGCTTTCTAACCGGTGTAGACTGTAGCAGGTTAACCGTGGTTGCTATTTCCCGCGATTTTACTCGGCATTCCGTTCAGATTTCCCGCGCTCACTTGAACTGCATTAATTAACTAATGAAGTACTTATGTTATATATTTATTTACTTATTGTAATATATTAATCACTAATTTTTAAAATGTGTAGAGTTTAACTTTTAGCAAAGCTATCTACTTCTCCAGAAGTTTTGATTAAATTACTTAGAAAAGATGAATTAGGACGATTAAATTTGTATAAAGCAAATACTTCATATGGTTAATTTAATAGTAAAATAAAAAAGGTTAAATACATCGGCAACCCCTTAGACTTGTCAGTAAATTTTATATAGATATTAAAATTATAATTTGTTCAAATTGAGTACTTAAACACACAATAAAGTGTTCTTACTGACACTTCCGGCTCAAGTTTTGACAAAGATTTGTGTGTATTCTCAAACGTCTATTACGTAGATAAGTTAATCACATAAATCAATATCATTCATTTAATTATATACATTTATATTGCAGGCATGAGATTTTACGGCTTATTGAGACTAATAATTAAGTTACAAACATAACTCCGGAAGGATCGACCATTATAAATATAGTATGGCGAAAACTATTCAGTGAACGCCGAAGTGTGGAAGTTGTTTCGTTGTTGAAGAGTAAAGGAAGTTCAATTTGCAATTACAAAGCCCAACGACCTATCCACTGTCCAGTGAGATTTAGATCAGTTGGACCGTTTAGTGCTGAGCCTAGAGAAAATATTTCTAAAAGTTTAATATAGGGAAAAGGATATGGTACGGCCAATAGGGGGGAAAAGGCCCAAAAGGTTTTATTTTAAGTAAATGTCCTGAAATAGCCATTAGGCCCAAAATAAAGATAAGTAGTAGTCCATGTATCACAAAGATTAAGGCATCAAATTTCTTAAGGGCTCAACTTTCACTTTGACTTTGTCTTCTTCTCTACACTCTTTGATCTCCCACCTTTTTGCCGCCAACGCCGTTGTGTGTCGCCGCCCTCGAAGCAAACCACTGCTCACCACCATAAACGCCATCTTTTCCTATCTCATCTCCTCCACTGTCACCACCCAAATCCGGCGAAATCCATCCACCAAACGCCTCCAGGTGTGTCGCCTCGCTCCGCCCTCCTCTCCATTGTTTCGACACTCCGATGGCGAAATCTTTCTTCCTTTTCGCTGCTCCAAAGATCTTTATGGAGAATGCAAAACGCCGACGATGCTATGCTCCGGTGGCTGTGCGGTGTCGCTCCAGCATACCTCTCCGTGGAAGTGACATCGATATTGCCTCCTTTTATTGTTTACTCACTGTTTAGATCTGCCTGAATTATTTCTTCAGCGAACTCCATGGATTCCGGGCTGATTAGTTCTTTTATATTTTTTCTATTGTTGTGAAATCATCAGATCTATAATTGTTTGGTACAGATCTGGCCGAAAAAATTTCCGGTGGTCTCCATTTTTTTCAATTATCCTTGTCTGCATATAAATAGTGTATAATAAATATATAATAATTGTATAATATGTGTATCATTAGTGTGTATATATTATACAGTGATTATACATTTATTATACACAAATTATACAAATATATATATATATATATATATATATATATATAATAATAAATATATATTCAGTGTATATATGATGTATAATATATATTTTGGCTATAAAATGTCTTTTGATATGTTTATGGCCATTTATTGTCAATATTTTATACCAAAAGGTTACCTATGTCCTTTGCTCTTTAATGCGCGCATATATATATATATATATAGCCAAACTAAATGTTATCATTTTTTCTTAATTTAATTCCAAAGCAAATTAATAAAATAAAGTTGATTAAATTCGGGTTTCAAATTTAGTGCGATTTCTCGATTTACTTTGAACATCCATACCTCCTACTATTTAAAGCCAAATATACTACTAGCATGTTCATTTTATGAATTCATGAAACAACTAAAATGTACAAATATTTTTAATCACAGACCATTTATGCCCTCATAAGCAGAAATAGTTACGCCGAGAAAGGAAAGAGGATGATTTTAAATTTTAATCATTCTTCATCTACGTCTTCATATTCGCAACTAATTATGTTGTTATAAATTATAATCAAGTTTGAACTCTTGAACTTTGAAGTTCTTTGTGAGAGGGAAATATGAGAATTTTTATAAGAGGTAATTAGAACTTTCAGAAAAGCTAGTCATAAAATTTAATGTTAAATATACAAGTGACTCTCGGTTTTTCATATTTAGGTAATATAATTTATGGTAAATATTTAGTATCCTAGTTTATGTAATGTTGTAATATAATTAGTAGTGTATTACCATAAATGTATAGAATAAGATTTTAGGAATAGGATTCTCCTATTTTGTAACTTGTATATATAGCCTTTCAAGTAATGAAAATAATCAAGGGGATTATTTCTTTCATGGTATCAAGAGACTAGGTCTAACAAAAAAATTTCTCTCCCAAATTTTGTGCCCTTCTCGGCCGAAACCCCCTCCCCTCGGGTTTCTTTTCCAAAATTCGTCTTCTGCTCTCAAAAATCTCTCTTACTATTCCCAAATTTCCCCTCCTTTGTTCTTTCAATATGTCTAAGAACAATTTTCATCATTCCCTCATGGTTTCTAATGTCAAGAACAGTATCCCTATTGTACTTGAGATGGAAAACGTCCAATATGCGACGTGGGCATAATTGTTTAAAATTCACGCTATCTTCCATCAAGTTATCCATCACATAATTCCTCCCGCTACACCTATTCCCGCGAAGGATCCTCAGTTATGGATTACTCTTGATGCTACTGTTCTCCAGTGGATCTATTCCACTATTTCGATTGACCTCTTACATACGATTATTGAGCCGGATACCACAGTCATGGCTACCTGGAATAGATTGCGTGACATATTCCAAGATAACCAACATTCACGTGTTGTCACACTCGATCAGGAATTCTCTCTAGTTCGCATGAAAGAATTTCCAAACGTATCTGCATATTGCAAGAAACTCAAGGAGTTGGCGGACTAACTCCGTAACGTTGGCGCGCCTGTAGCAAATAATCGTCTGGTTCTACAACTGGTTGTCGGTCTTTCTGAGGCCTATAATGGCGTTGGGACTCTCCTTCGTCAAAGCAACTCACTTCCCGCTTTTTATCAAACCCGCTCCATGTTTACGTTGAAAGAAGTCGGGTTGGCTAAAAAGGCGGCTACCGGAGCAAGCCTCGTCGTCCTAATGACATTCTCCACGAATTCTTCAGGTTTTGTTGATAATTCGGGCCAAAACCATACTTATGGTGGCGGCAAAAATAATCATAAGAATAATAACAAAAACCGCGGTGGCAAACGCGGCGGTTCCGGTGGTAAGCAGTCCGACAGTGGGCCCCGTCCAGTCAACAATAGGCCTCCTCCCTACTGGACCCAGCAGTGGGGCCAATGGCAGTGGGGCTGGGGCTGGGGCAATGGGTCGTGGGCCAGCAACCCATATTTTCCAGCAGCGTCTTCAGGCAGCCAGTGGGCTGGACCATCCAATTTCAGGCCCAACAATCAGCAGTCACGGCCCACTGCCCACTGGTCCAGTAATTCCAGCAGTTACGGACAGCCCAGTTCTGGAATTCTTGGGCCCCGGCCTCCGCAAGCTCACCACGCAGCAGGCCCCACTCAGACAGATATCGAAGTCGCGATGCACACACTTGGGTTGACGCAATCGGATCCAAATTGGTATATAGACACCGGCGCAACGACACACATGACCTCCGATCAAGGTACTCTCTCGTCTTATGTCAATTTGAGCAACCCTCGTGGTATAATTGTCGGTAATTGTAACTCTATTCCAATTCAGGGTTATGATCATAAAACTCTATCTCCCCCAAATCCTCCCCTTATCTTGAAAAATACTTTACATGCCCCTAAATTGATTAAAAACTTAGTGTCTGTCCGAAAATTCACCACTGACAATTTCGTTTCTGTTGAATTTGATCCTTTTGGTTTCTCTGTGAAGGATTTCAAAACGGTGAGTCATCTCATGAGGTGTGATAGTAGGGGAGATCTTTATCCTATCACGCCCAGTTTCAGTCCATCGAGTCCGGCCTTGCCATCAGCCTTTGCCGACATCTCTCCTTCCTTGTGGCATACTCGTCTTGGTCATCCGGGATCCTTTATTTTGTCTGTTTTAGATAAAAATAGTTTTATTTCTTGTAAGGGTACGAGTCGTACTCCAATGTGTCAATCTTGTTCGTTAGGAAAAAGTGTTAAGTTGCCATTTGTAGACTCTAATTCTCATACTTCAATGACATTTGATATTATTCATAGCGACCTATGGACGTCTCCTATTCTAAGTTCGTTGGGTCATCGGTATTATGTTCTTTTTGTGGATGATTATTCTAAATTTTTGTGGACGTTTCCAATTGCAAATAAATCTCAAGTATTTTCCGTCTTCATAAAGTTTAGAGCATTCATTAGAACACAATTCGAAAGAGAAATAAAAAATATTCATTGTGATAATGGAAAAGAGTATGACAATAGGGAGTTTCGGGAGTTCTGTGCAAATAACGGGATCAATTTTCATTTTTCGTGTCCTCATACATCTTCACAAAATGGGAAAGCCGAACGCAAAATTCGTTTCATAAATAGCATTGGCCGAACTCTCTTAATTCATGCTTTCGTACCCCCATGTTTTTGGCATCATGCTCTTCAGATGGCGACATATCTCCTTAACATAATTCCTTCCAAAGGTCTGACATATTCTTCCCCCCTCCAAATTTTATATAATAAGAATCTGTCTTATTCTCATCTTCGGGTTTTTTGGTGCTTATGTTATCTGTTATTCCCATCCACCACAATTAACAAACTTCAGGCCCGGTCTACTCCGTGTGTGTTTTTGGGTTATCTGTTTAATCATCGTGGTTACAAATGCTTTGATTTATCCTACAAGAAAATCATAATTAATCGTCATGTAATTTTTTATGAAACTCAATTTCCATTTACTAAATTTCATACTCCCGAGCCTAGTTCGTATAAATTTTTAGATTATGGTATATCCCCATATATTACTCACAATTTTTCGGACACATCCCGCACCCAAAATCCTCCAGCGGGCCCACTGCTCGCTGGCCCCACTGTTCCGTCACACAGTGCCATCACTAGATCAGTTCAGCCGATTGGGCGATCCAGCCCACTCGAATCGGTCCAGCCTCGTGTCGATTTCTCGATTTGGGCCAAGAGCCCACCGCCATCGCCACCCGCCCCGAGCCCAAAGAAATTCTCAAAATTCACTCAATTCGTTCTCGAGTCATAGACCGATCACTCGTAGTCAACGGGGTATTTTTACACCTAAAAGACATTTTAATTTACATTCTAATGTCTCTAAATCTCCCTTGCCCCGTAATCCTGTGTCCGCCTTAAACGATCCGAATTGAAAAATTGCTATAACTGATGAATATAATGCTCTTATTGATAATAAGACGTGGGAGTTGGTGCCCCGTCCATCTGGTATTAATGTTATCAGGTCTATGTTGATTTTTGCTCATAAGGAGAATTTAGATGGGTCATTTGCTCGACATAAGGCGCGGCTTGTGGGTGATGGTGAGACTCAGCAGGTTGGGATAGATTATGTGGAGACGTTTAGTCCGGTGGTCAAGCCGGCTACCATTCGCATTGTGCTTAGCTTGACTCTTTCAAAGGCATGGCCTATTCATCAATTGGATGTCAAGAATGCTTTCCTACATGATGATCTCAAGGAAATTGTATATATGCATCAGCCGTTGGGGTTCAGGGATCCCAACCATCCTCATTATGTATGTTTGTTAAAGAAGTCCTTATATGGGCTAAAGCAGTCACCACGGGCCTGGTATATAAGGTTTGCTGACTATGTTTCGACTATTGGGTTTACTCTAGGAGTGGCGGTGGGCGGGCTCGTCTGGCGGGCGTGCAGCGGTCGAGTCGGGTCGGGCGGGACGGGAGAGAAGGCGGGATCGGATGCCGCGGGCTCTGGCGGGGTCGGTCCAGCGGGGATCGAGCAAGTCCCATCCCGATCCCGATCCCGTCGGGCTTCTCGAGGCGGGCTCGGGTCGGGAGTCGAGTTCTCGGGAATCTGGCGGGTTTTCATTTTTTAAAATAACATATGTATAAAAAAAACTCAATAAACAAAATAAGATAGTGTAATAAAAACATCTCAAGGCTGTTTTTGTGCCTCTTATATTATTTAATAGACATATGATTTTTTTGTAATACAAATACAATTGTCTAAAATCTAAATTGCAACTTTGTGGTGTTGTCCAAAAGTTACAAATTACATAATAAAATTACAATTAAAAAAATTACATTCTCAAAAAACCATGTTCTAATTGTTTGATGATTTCATGTGGTTCTTCGGTTGGAATTGGTATTTGTTGGTCAAATTGATCCACGTCGCTTCCACTACCTTCGGTTAAGATTTCGTTGTAGTTTTCATCATCTTCTTCGTTGATCTCCGGTTGACCGCACCTTCTCCGCTCCGCTCGTATCCAATCTCTGAATAATACTGCAATTTCCAAGATGTCTCCGGCTAATGAGTGTCTGTGGTCTCCTATTTGATATCTGCCTGCAGAAAAAGCGCTTTCAGACACAGTTGACGACGCTTGAATGTTCAAAACATCTTGAGCCATCAATGAAAGTGTCGGAAAGGTCTTCTCATTCCCTCCGATTTCAAAGAAGTCTTCATGTCCATCTTCATTGATAACTTCTTGATACTGATGTAACCCTCAGAAACAAAAATATCCAACTCGCTAATTTGGTTAGTAGTAGAGGTGCGACCGCACATTCTATTTCTCGAGGCTTTCAATACTAGCCGCGAAAACTAGATGTCTTTTGTGAAGTTGTATTGAAGATGAAGAAGATGGTATGGAAGTTGGTAAGTTACTAGCATTTTCTTGTTGATAAAATCTATATATATTTTTGCATTGGTGTTCTACGCTAGACAATACTTCTTCTTTAGTTTGTTCAATAGGTGGTGGGTGATTTAGATTTTTGGGACTTGGAGGTGGTAGTACTTCTATACAATCGTAAATAGTTTCAATTAGTGATTTAGTACCATCTATTTTAATACTATGATTTAATACGTAACCAATAATATAAATAGAGGGAATAGGAATAAAATATTTTTATTTTGAGAAACATTTTTTAATAAATGCCTTATAAGTTTGGTTTTTCCATATATTCACTAAGTAATAAAAATATTAGAGTTATATAAAATAACATAGTTGAAATAGTAGGATAATATATACCGGAAAATTCTTTTGTTGCTTGAAAAAATTTCTCTAAAAATACAATAAGTTCGGAAATTTTTTCCCAATCACTATCTAAAATCATATCACCGCTTTTTATTATGAGAGTTAAAATAAAGTTATAGGTAATTTATAGTCATAAGCAACAAGTAGTTGCTCGTATAAAGAATTCCACCTAGTGGATACTTCTTGTGGAATTTTTCTAAAAGGTAGTCCACAATCATGACAAATTTTTTTATATTCTTTTCTACGTTGTACTTTATTACTTTTAAAAATAAAGTTTATAGCAAATTGTATTTTACTAAGAATGTCTTCAAAAAGTGATAGACCGTCCTTTACAATTAAATTATATATATGGCACGCGCATTTTATATGAAAATGGTCTGGAAAAGACGGAGTTAAACTATTTTTTAAAATTGTAATTGCGTAATTGTTATTAGAAGCGTTATCTAATGTAATAGTCATAATTTTATCGGTAATTCCGTAATAATCGCACACTTGATAAATATTTTCTGCAATAAAAGTACCAGTGTGCCTATCATCTATATATCTATACGCTAAAATACGTTTTTGCATAGACCATTTATAATCTATCCAATGACAAGTTATAGTTAAATAATCATGGCCGTTAGTACTACGACCTATATCAGACGTGATGGATACTTTGCCATTAAAATGATATAATGAAAAACGTAAATATTATTGATATTCATGCGCGAATTTAAATACATCTCTCTTAACAGTTGATCTAGGAAAACCGTTAAAAGCAGGATTATATATATCTCTAATGTAATGAATAAACCGGAGATGAAGGAAATGAAAAAGGCAAACCCTCCACAAAGAACTAATTTTGATATTGCTTCCCTATCTCTATGTTTATTGTATTTAGAGCCTACAATTCCCCGTCATAGGGTTAATTTGACCACTATGCTTGGTCCGGGACGATGTCGTTATGTGAACCTTGTCCCGATGGAGCGGGCGCTTTTAGGTTTTGAAGCCTGGTATTGGGCATACCTAGTGGATGAGCACTTACTACGTGTCTAATTAAACCCCGTCCCACCGTGACCTTTTCCAATTTTAAATTTTAAAACATTTTTACAAATTTTACATATGGCTACTTGATTCTCTACGTTCCTATAAAAATGTCCATGCATCCGATTTTAATGGTCGTTTCTTTGGACCTCGTCTCATACTAGGGGGAATAGGAGGTATTTCAGTTGAAGGTGCACTAGTGGGTGTGTTGTCATCAACATTAGTGGGTATATCATCTAGATCATCGTCTAAATTAAAGTCTTCTTGAGTTCCAGAAAATAGCTCATAGTCTAAATCTAATGGTATTGTAGAAAAATGTTGAGTATCAACAAAATCATCCTGTGTAGGAATAAGATGACTAGAAGAAGTACCCTTGCCCTGGTTGCCCCTACTAGAAGAAGCACCCTTACCCTTAAACATACCTTTTAATCATTCCATTTTAATTATGATAATAAATAAATAAATAAATAATTAAAGACAATAAAATTAAGTGATTTAAACTAAATAAACAGACAATAATAACTTAATGAAGGAACGAATGTACCAAACGCCGACGTAACGTCGACGTGTAATCGAGAGGTTGAAAATTGAAACTTTGCTCGATGGAAGATCCTCAAGCTAGTTGCCAACTTCACTACCAATTCCCAAATGAATAAATAAAATTGAATATTTAGCAAACAATGTAGACTCGTAGAGAGATATATTGAGAAATTAGAGAGATTGTAGGAAGATTTGTGAGAAAGATGAAGAGAAAATGAGTTATTTATAGTTGAAAAATTGGGTTAAAGTGTAAATATAATAACTTATGGGTTAAAAATAAATATTAAGGGGTAGGGGTTAGGGAGGGGCTAAAATGGCTGTTGCCAACGGCCATTTTAGATTATGGCCAGTGGTGCAACGGCCATTTTTGCAAAGCGGGGCTGGCCTGGCCTGGCTCGGCTGGTGGCGGGTTTGGCGGGCTCGGTCTCGCGGCTGGGCTCGGGTCTCGCGAACGAGACATCGTCCGTCCCGAGTTCGAGTCCCGCCCCGTAATTATTTTTTTGCGGGCGGGCTCGGGAGGCTCAGTCGGTTTGGCCGTCCCGACCACTGCCAACCCTAGTTTACTCACAACATGTCAGATAATTCGTTGTTCATCTACCATCGTGGTTCGTCTTTGGCCTACATTCTGTTGTATGTATATGATATCATTTTGACTGCTTCATCTAATGCCTTACGCCAGTCTATCATGACCATGCTCAGCTCTGAGTTTGCTATGAAAGACTTAGGGCCCTTGAGTTATTTTTGCGGATTGCCATCAAGCGCCATTCAGATGGATTGTTCTTATCTCAACGAAAGTATGCAGCTAAGATAATCGAGAGGGCTGGGATGTCATCATGTAAGTCCACTTCCACTCCAGTTGATACAAAGCCCAAGCTTAGTGCCGCGACAGGCGTTCCCTGTGAGGATCCGACCCGCTATCGCAGTCTTGCAGGGGCCCTTCAATATCTTACCTTTACCAGACCGGATATTACGTATGCTGTCCAGCAGGTGTGTTTATTCATGCATGATCCCAGAATTGAGCACATGAATGCAATCAAACGCATCATTCGGTATATTCAGGGTACACTGGACTATGGTTTGCATTTATATCCTTCCTCAACATCCACACTTGTCTCATACACAGATGCTGATTGGGGTGGTTGTCTAGACACCAGACGGTCGACGTCTGGATATTGTATGTTTCTTGGCAACAACTTGGTCTCCTGGTCTGCGAAGCGTCAGGCAACTCTATCCCGCTCAAGTGTCGAGGCTGAATATCGGGGAGTAGCTAATGTGGACTCACAATCATGTTGGTTACGTAATTTGCTTTTGGAGCTACATTGTCCCATTCAGAAGGTAAACCTTAGTATATTGTGATAATATTAATGTCATCTACCTTTCAGGTAATCCGGTTCAGCACCAACACACTAAACATATCGAAATAGATATTCACTTTATCAGTGAAAAGGTTGCTCGGGGTCACGTTCGCGTATGCCATGTCCCGTCAAGATATCAGATTGCAGACATTTTTACAAAGGGTCTCCCCTTAGTCCTTTTTAAAGATTTTAGGGACAATCTCAGCGTTTGAAAATCGCCCGCTATGACTGCGGGTGTGTGTTAAATATACAAGTGACTCTCGGTTTTTCATATTTAAGTAATATAATTTATGGTAAATATTTAGTATCCTAGTTTAGATAATGTTGTAATATAATTAGTAGTGTATTACCATAATTAGTGTATTACCATAAATGTATAGAATAAGGTTTTAGAAATAGAATAGGAATATGATTCTCCTATTTTGTAACTTGTATATATAGCCTTTCAAGTAATGAAAATAATCAAGGGGATTATTTCTTTCATTTAATAAAGTACATTTTTCTTTTGGAAAACTATGTGTACAAATTAGTATTGTTTCTTGTTCAGATTTTCCAATAAATAATTTATCGACATGATATCTCATAAGATAGCAGTGTTTTCGTTGTTAAATGAATAAAAGAAGGTTTTGTTCTTCTTGTGATAGCTATTTTCATCATAATAGTCATTTACCATGCTTTTTAAAATCCAATCACTTAGCATTTTAAATCATTGGATGTTTGAAATTTATTGGACGAATTAGCTCTGAATTCGAGTAGTATAGGAGCTTTAGCGCCCTTTCAAAGAGAGCTCCATTTTCAAGCTCAATCGAGACTCTGACAAAGATTGAATGATACTGTTTTCGTTGTTAAATGAATAAAAGAAGGTTTTTGTTTTCCCTATTTTACTCATTTATAATAGTCGTTTTACGTGCAGTTTAACTTTAAACTCCAGTCATTTGCATTTTTAAATCATTTCTTAATTAGCGTAAATTCAAGTAGTATTAGGGGTTTTTGTACACTATCAAAGAAAACTTCATTCCCGTAGCTCTAACTCGAAGTTCTGATTATTACCACGGATATTAAGGATAAACATGTATCATTCCACCAGACCCCTTATTGATTATACCTTTAAATTACTCTCTTTTTTGGAAATTAAATAGAAAATCAGGATGGAATCGAGACTCGAGAGCAAACAAATTTGAAGAAATTTAAGTGAAGTTTCCTTCTTAGAAGAACTACACAAAAGTCACACAAAAAGTACACTAGTCCTATCTAGGTTGTTCAGTCTTCTTCCTCATCAGTGATAAATTTGCCAGTACCAGGATTAATGGCAGCAAAGAAGAAGAAGGCAATGTTAAACAACAAAAGGGGCTCAATCTCATTGATCGGGACACCTGTCTCAAAGTTCAGTTGTGCCAAAGCTCCCTTTCCTGTAATAATTTCTCCTATAATGGAGAAAGCAATTCCAAGTTGTGCCAATCTTCCTACAAACAACTCATTTGCCTTTGTGAATCCAAACAGAGGACCTGCATTTATGCAAAGCTTTCATCAAATCAAGGCTAAACAAGAATAAAAATATTTTGTAGACCTCTTGCATAATGTACTTGTTTATAGTTTCACAAGTTGATCCTTAATTAAAACCAAGTCACTATAAAATGTTACTCCCTTCATTCCAACATATGTGACATAGTTTGAATCCGCATGAAATTTACTAGTAAATAATGAAGATTTTCAAAATTTGTGATTTTAAATATGTCACAATATTTATGTGATAACATTTGTGTGGCATGGCGTCACATGAAATGAGATAGCGAAGTAATTGCAATTTTTTTATTAATCAACGTCATTTGAGCCATCTAAAGAAGCTAAGCGGATTCAAATGAAATGATTCCAGAAACATTAGTATATGAATTAGTCGAATAAAATTATACTATAATAGATTAAGTGTAGAATAGTGTAATTCTCCTTGAGTGAGTTATCTTATTAATGTCATATATAGAGAGTATACAATTGTAGTCCTAATAGAATTATGATCTCTATTTTACATTAATTACCTTAATTACACTAACTATTAATTACAAAATATATTGTGAATATATATGAATATATTCACTATCACACCCCCTCAGTCGGAGCGAGAGGAGGTCGGACGCTGAGATTGAATCTGAAGTCAAGGAACAGTTTCCGAGAAAGCCCCTTTGTGAAGATATCTGCGTACTGATACTAAGAAGGAACACACAACACCCTAACATGACTCATGACAACCTTCTCACGAACAAAGTGAATATCCATCTCAATATGCTTGATTCGCTGATGCTGAACCGGGTTATGAGACAAGTAGACAGCAGATACGTTATCACAGTAAACCAAAGATGCCATACGTAAGGGACAATGAAGCTTAAGAAGAAGATTTCGGAGCCAACATAGCTCGGCAACAACGTTCGCAATGCCTCAATATTCTGCTTCTGCACTTGAACGGAAAAGCGTGGCTTGCCGCTTGACAGACCATGAAATAATATTATCTCCTAAAAATATGCAATAGCCGTACGTAGAGCGACGGGTGTCTGGACAACCTGCCCAATCAGCGTCTGTGTAGGAGAGCAACCTATTCGGTGCAGAGGGATATAAATGTAGTCCATAATCAAGAGTGCCCTTAACATACCGAATGATACGCTTAAGAGCTGTAAAGTGAGGCTCTCTAGGAACGTGCATGAACAAGTACACATGTTGAACATCATATGCAATATCTGGCTGAGTAAAGGTGAGATACTGAAGAGCACCTGCGAGACTCCTATATAGAGAGGGACCACTGACCGGATATCCGCACTGAGTTTGGACTTTGAATCGACAAGAGTGGGCATGATCTTGTAGTTAGCCATTTTAGCCATGTAGACAATCTCATCTGCATACTTACGCTGACATAAGAACATGGCATCTGCGGATCTGATCATTGATATCCCCAAAAAATAACTCAACTTACCCAAATCTGTCATAGCAAATTCGTACTTGAGTAGGGCAATGATATGGTGTTTCAGAGTGTCAGAAGAAGTTGTCAGAACAATATTATCCACATATAAAAGAAGATAAGTCGTGTCAATACCTCGATGAAATATGAACATGAAATGATCACTCTTGCTGCACACGAACCCTATCTGTATGATGTATGTAGCAAATCGCTCATACCAAGAACTAGGGGTTTATTTCAAACCATAGAGTGACTTATGAAGATGACATACATAATGAGGAACCTCCGGATGCACAAAGCCAGGCGGTTGATGTATATAAATAGTTTCTTTCAAATCTCCATGTAAGAAAGCATTTTTGACATCAAGCTGGTGAATATACCAATTTTCCCCATAGCTATGCTCAACACTGTGCGAATGGTGGTGGTTTGACCATCGGACTAAACGTCTCATCAAAATCAACACCCTCATGTTGACCAGTACCATTAGCCATAAGTCTTGCCTTATGGCGTTCAAGCTCTCCACTATATCAGAATTTGTGACGATAAAGCCACATAAAATGAATCACATTCACCCTTTCTGGTTTCAGAACAAGATCCCAAGTGTTTTAAACTCCTCACGCATGGCCGCATACCAATTTGGGTCAAGTTTGGCTAATTTTGGGTTTTTAGGAATGGGCGAGATAGTTTGAGTGGATAGGTTAAAGTAAACTTTTGGTTTAAAAATTCCGTGTTGTGCACGGGTTTCCATGCGGTATGTAGGGATGATCACAGGTGAAATTTGGAGACACCGAAATGGGATTGGGCGATGGTGTCAGATCTTGGGTAGTGGTGAAGAGCGAGAGGAGTTCTTGCGGTGGGATTGGCGGTGGGTGGTAGTTAGCAAAGACGATCACGGGTTGGGGTTGGGCAGTGGGACAGGGGTCTGGTTGCTCGGCAAAGACTGTTTGGGGTAGTGTGCCTGGAGTATTTTCGAGCAGGAACGGGGTAGGATTCAGGCAGTTAGGTGGGGTCGACGGGTCAGTTGGCGGGACGGCCTGAGGGTGCAGATTTTGTAGTGCATTTTGGACTAGAGGTGAGGTGTCCGAGTCATCAAGGAGTTTGTAATTAGTGACTAGAAATTTTTGGATGTTGTCAAATGGGAAAACGTACTCAACAAACATGACATGACGTGAGATTATGATTTTGCCAATGGATAACTCATAGCACAAGTACCCCCTATGGTTCGACGGAAAACCTAGGAAGACGCATAGAGTTGACCGATGTGCTAATTTGTGAGGGACCGTTGAGGTAAGATTTGGGTAACACAGACAAACGAAAATTCTAAGGTGATCATAGGAAGGGATCCGGCGGAAGAGAATTTTAGTGAGTGTTCTATTTTGGATCGTACGAGTAGGTAAGATGTTAAGAATGTGTTCTGTCATTTTAATGCATATACCCAAAAGGGAGGGGGAGAGACGCAAAGGGTACGAATTATATTATTAATGGTGCGGAGAACTCTTTCGGCTTTACCATTTTGAGGGGAAGTATGGGGGCATAAGAAACGATAAACCATGCTATTAGCCGCACAAAAATTATAAAAAAGTAGTTATTGAACTCACGACCATTATCACATTGAAACGTTTTGATGTCTTTTTCAAATTGCCTTTAACCAAGGTACGAAATTCAAGAAATTTGGAGTAAACTTGAGACTTAAGTTTAAGCGGATAGATCCCAAAGGAAGTGAGAAAAGTCATCCAAAAATACCAAATAATATTTATGACCAAGGTTGCTAGTTATATGGGACGTCCATAAATCTGCATGAATGATATCAAAGGGAGAGAAAGTAATACTTAAAGAAGACGTAAATGGAAGTCTAACATATTTCACTAGATGACAAGAAGAGCAACTATTGGAAAGTTTCCCTTTATTACAGTGGATTAAATTGCGGTTTCTGAGGGAATAAAAAACATGAGCCCTCAGATGACCAAACCTATTATGCCACGTTGATGGAGATATTACAGCTAAAGCGGTGGGTGGAGTGACATGGGCAGTGGACGTGGGTAGGAAAGGATAGAGGTCCCCTTCACTATTGCATATCGTAAGAAGTTTCCCGGTATGTAGGCCCTTTACAGAAAAAACAAACGGGTCAAAATCAATGGATATGGAATTATCAGTGGCAAATTTTCGGACATAAATTAGGTTCTTGATAATGTTAGGGGCATATAGGACATTTTAAAGGGGAAAATGGGGATGCGGTGACCATTTTCAACCATAATAGATTGATAAGTATTTAAATGTCACAGTTGAGGAAGAATACCAGAATTGTTGGTGAGGTGAGACGTGACACCCTTATCCATATACTACGTGACATCGTGCTGCTGTTGGGCCGTTGTATAGTGGGCCTCACAACTGGAAAGAGGCCCAGTAGTGCTGGGCTAATGGTCAGTGGGCCTCGACCGCGTGCTGGGCCAATGGGCAGTGGGCCTCGGCAGGGGCCACTGTTGTTACTGGGCCGCTGTGTAGTGGGCTTGGTGGCTGGACAGTGGCCCGGTAGTGTTGGGCCATTGGGTTGTGGGCCTCGGCAGTGTGCTGGGCCGTTGGGCAGTGAGCCTCTGCAGTGGCCACTGTTGTTGCTGGGCCGCTGTGTAGTGGGCCTGGTGGATGGGCAGTGGCTCAACCCACTAAGTCGGGTACTGGGCATGCGGCTGATAATTTGTGACGTCGGGAGTTGAGGAAGTGGAAGCGAGAGAATCCATGGGGGTTACCGAAAATTTGTGAAAGAATATCGATTGAGAGGATGTCGTATATCAACTTTATAACAACGGTATACCGGGCTGCTTATGTGATAAGTGTATCGAGTGGTGTATACTGCATGTATACTTGACGTATACGAGCTACAAAGCAGAGAATATGAGGGTTGGGTGCTATGTATATCGTTGTATATCAGTGGTATACAAATTCTGTTTGAGAAGAAGGGGAGTGTATCAGGGAGTAGCAAGGTATACGGGCGGTATATCACGAAGGAATAGTGGTATACGGGGCTGTATATCACGGGATATATGTGGTATACAAGTAGATTTTGAGGGAGGAGGCTTGTATATAACATAGAAGCAGGGTATACTGGATGTATATCACGAAGAGGCGGTGGTATACATGGTTGTATACGGCTGAATATCGCCGAAAAAAGGGAAGGCGGAGGAGAGGTATGCGGCGACCGAATTAGGATTAGGGTAGGGAAGGGAGGGATATTTGGCTCTTGATACCATATAAAATAGTGTAATTCTCCTTGAGGGAGTTCTCTTATTAATGTTATATATATATATATATATCCTAATAGAATTATGATCTCTATTTTACATTAATTACACTAAATATTAATTACAGAATATATTGTGAATATATTCACTATCATAAGGTTCAAAGCTCACTATCATAATCGGATATAAAGTCTTATCTCAATATACTCAAATAATAGTATACTAAGTTATCTACTAAGAATGATCTAGTAGTGCATATAAGCATGACTATAATTATCAGTGAGTTTTAATCGGTGATAATAAGTTCGTTATTATTTTTACCAAATTATTAATTAATGCTCATCGAGAGATTTACCTACAATTATTTAATAAGTGAATAATTGTATAAATATTTTTTTGTAAGGTAATTTCAGATTTTTACCTCCTTCCCTAAGTCCCAAAGCAGTCTTAAAGCCTTTTCCAGGAGGGATAACAGCCTTCTCAAGTCCAGTTGGAGGGGTAGGGTCATCAACAAATTTGCCTCTGTCTCCTAAAGCTCCAATGGCTCCAAGAAGATTGAATAGGATGAAGAACAATAGAAGTGGCTCAGCTTCGTAGATTGGAATTCCAGTTTCAAGATTCAATTGTGCCAAAATACCCTTTCCTGTTATTGCTTCTCCCAACAAAGATGCCTATACATAGTATAAGACATTCAAAGCATCATTACTGGTAGTGCAAAATTTATTACACCATAGCAAAGGTGTCAAAGTATTTTTGAAGTCATATATAGGTTCTTTAATGAAATTTAGGAATGGTGTTTAGAAGAAACGTAAAGGATATTTACGAGTTTAGCTAGTATAAACCGACATAGAGAAATTTTCATAGGTGATTATTCAAGTAAAAAGTTCACTGCATAAATATCACTATTTTAATTTTTATCACTTACAAATTATCCATATAGAGGTTCATTAAAGTAGCTCTTCTATTTTTTTTATCACTTAAAAATCATCCAATTAAATTCGACTTAACTCATAAATAAAACAAACTGGAATTTATATATTTTGCATAAACCCGACTTAACTCATGAATAAAACGGAATTCATATATTTTGCATAAACAAAAACTACAACTCAAAACTTGTGCATTGAAAAAAAACGAACAGCAGTGGATAATAACTATTCTTAACTTAAAATTCTTGTTATACGCGTGAATGCGCAACGGAAACAATACACAAGTTAGTGTTATCTCTATTCACTAACATAAGATTTATCATTTTGACTATTGATAGTTAATATGTAAATTTATATTATTTTATCACTTAAGTACGGTAAACTCACATGTGGTGGTGCATGCAGTAGGTCAGGATAACGTTTTTGATACCACATTATCGGTTACCTGTTCAATATAATAAGACTCACTTGTCTAACTATGTAATTTAATATTGAGCTTCAAATAGAGTAACAAAAGTACTTTGTAAATTTATTGAACCATTAAAAGAATCATAATTTAATTATTAATGGTAATACTCACCGCAAAACCAATCATAGCAACACGGCCAACAAAGAGCTCATTTTGTTTAGTGAAACCAATTCCTCCTGAGGTTCCAAAAATTCCATCTTCAACCTTCTCCTTTGGCTTTGGTTCAACCTATCGAAATCCAAAAACAGTTAAATAAATAAATAAATTCAACAAATTAAATGGGTAATTGATACTCCTTTTGTCCCGGTTTATGTGGCACAAATCGGAATTTCGAGATTCAATCTTTTAAACTTTGACTATGAATTCAGACATAAAAGTTTTAATTTTTTTAAAATAAAATTTATATATTTGAAAACTAGATAAAAAGTACACAATGATTAACTTAAAATATTTAACATACATATAAAGAAATTTCGATCAATGAAAATTTGGTTGACTCTCGATATTTCAACTGTGCCACGTAAATATGGAGAGTACAAAGTTTTCACACATACTTCAGTTTCACAAAAAAAAAAATCTTAGCTAACCTTTTTGGCAGGAGCTTTGGTTTTTGACTTGAATAGAGCAACAGTAGTGCTTGCGAAATGTGTAGAAGAAGAAGAAGCAGAAGATGAAGAAAATTTCAAAGGAAGAGAAGCCAAGAAGAAAGAAGACAAAGAATTAGGCTTTTGTCTATCAACTAAAGATTCTTTACTCCTTAAATCAACTTTGGCATTGGCTGTTAATAACATTGTTTGAGCCATTGCTTGTTCTTGACAACTTTAATTCCCTTTGGGTTTTGAGGAAGAAGAAGATGTTACAAGAATTCAGTTCAATTAATTTTTTTATGAGATATATATTGGTGTTCTATAGAAAATGAATGGTGTCCATTAATTTGAGGCTCAGATTTTATCACTTAAGGAAGATAGAAAGTGGGAGTTGATAGAGCGACCACGTCTACCTATGTACTTTGTGCGCTTGTAATGAAAAATGTCCCTATTTTTCGTGTGTTTTTGGTTGGATCTTGGTTCTCAAATCATGTCAAACATAGATACTTTATGCTATTTATGGTTTAACTTGTTAAGTACTTCCTCCGGATCAAAAATAGTGTTCACTTAATCTTTTTTTCTTGAGTCAAAAAGAGTGTCGACTTATCAAATTTAGAAAAAATTATCTTTATTTTTCCAGATTTATCCCTATTAAGTGCTACGTGATCAAATCTCAATACATATTTAATTAGGGGCAATTTAGTCAAATTATCTATTTTGCGTAGAAGTTAGTATTTTCTTAAGAAGTGTGCAAATGACTAAGTGAACACTTCTTTTTATTCGGAGGAAGTACTATTTCTCAATTATTTTATAATTATGATGCTCGTGCCAATTTGAGTGCATCTTGATTAATTCCAAGGAATAGTTGCTACTTCTCATAAGCACATCCACATCGATAAAGGATAACTCTATCCATCAGTTCTTGCATAGATGATAAGAAACACTTAATGTTCTTTTTGTCACTATTGAAACTTGAATTTAAAATCTCATGATTCTCAATCGCTTCATTAATCACTAGGTCACACTCTTGAATAAGTATTTCTCACCTTGCCATCTTGGTCCATTAGCATCCTCTTTTAGTTTCTTTTACGCAAAGGTACGTGTATGATTGGATACAAAATTTATAAAATTTGAAACTCGTAATCTGAAAAAGTATGTTATAATATTTCAGTGACAATAAAATTATGTCATTAAAAGTAAAAATGTTTAAAGACAAATGATTTTTAAATAAAAATATTATATTTTTGCTCGTAAACTAAAAAGAACAATCATATAAACTGAAGTAAAGGTTAGCTAATTTCCTGAGAACAGGGCTTACAAAGAAAATTACGTCATAAACAAAAATACTCATTATACACATTGTAAAACAGTACTACTACTATTGAATTTTATGTCGAATATTTTTATCACTAATTAGAACAAAGAAAAAAAAGACACGTGTCTAGTGGAATTTAAGTTGTGCGATTCTGATATACGGTCTGGGAGATGTACAGTTGTAATAAATAACATGTGGAATGTCCAATGACTAAGGAATACCGGAGGAAATTGTGAGGACGAAGTGTTTCCAGCTGCCACCACACCTTCATGTGTTGTTATTCCAATGTACTATGACTATTCCAATTGGGCAATTCTTTGCTCAGATGAGGTAATTTCTAATTGCCCTCCTGACAAACAAGAGGAGAAACAAAGAAAAATAAAACAAGGCTAAAGATGGTACTGCTCCGTTTTTAATAAATTTGTTTACTTTTTATTTAAAAGGAATAATATATTTTCAAAATTACTAGAAATTTTTATTTCTAATATCTATGTTATAATATTTTTTTATAAGAATGACATGATTGTTGAAAATTACAAAAAAAGGATAAAAATTACTCGTAATATTTGTGATTTATCGGCTCATAAATGCCCTTATCGAAAATATACCCCTAAACACTAAAAAAGTTAAAATATGCCCCTTGCAACGGTGGAAGGGCATAATTGGACTTTTTAAATTGTTCAAGATTATATTTTTGGACTTTTTCTATTTGTTCAAGGTATATATGAATTTTTTAAAATTTTCAGAGGTATATTTGAACCTTTTAAATTTTTAGTACATGCTTCAAATTATTGTATTTGCTATTAAATATGTACGATTTATCTTTGTGAAGTACGTCTACAACCCCTTAACCTTATTCGTAAATTTCATTTAAACAACCGAACTACGACATGCTCTCACTACAACAAATTTGGCCTGAGGTCACCCCTGAAAAGCATTATCTAAAGTTAATAAACGTGGCCTTTGATTAAAAATCACACGTTTTGGTAGTTTAGGCCACACTTCTCAGGGTGGTTAAATGCCTAAAATATTGTGGTGTCCAATTAAGTACCTGAATACATGATAACACGTTCCTATTAGACTTGTTTGACTCAAATTTCAGAAAACTTCTGTTGGTGTCATCAAGCGTTCACTACATAGATAATCATCTAATATATGTCACATCCTTGTAAATTTATGCATTAGCCTCAATAAGCCGTAAAACCTCATTCATGTTCTAATGAAGTTAATGTGCATAATTAAAGGAGGTGACATATTTTAAGTTAATTTTTTCTACGTAATGAGTGCTTGAGGATATGCACATACATTTTTTGAAATTTGAACCAAAAATATCTTCATATGCTCAATTGGAACAACCATATATAGTTCGAGTGTCTAACTAAAATAAATTGACAAATTTAAGGGGTTGTTGGTGTATTTTGCTTTATCATTCCAAAAATATAAAGAAACACACACAAATAATATATATGTATATACAATATATAATAGAAAATATAATAATTTGAAGTATGCAGTTAAAAAATTGAAAAGGTTCAAATATACCACTATTAGAAGATTTAAATATACCACTATTAAAAGATTTAAATATACCTTATTGAGGAAAAATGCAAACATCAAACAAGATGGAATAAATGCAAAGGTGAATCCAGTGCGATGAAAAACAAATGTGTATCTGCAATTAATCTCTTCCATCACTTATATAAGTCACTTTATGTTCATATATTCAGAATCAACTACTATATAAGAATCCACCTTATTGTAATGCTCTTTTCAACCATAAATAGTTATTGTAAGATCTAGTTCCTAAGTACAAATTGAATGCACAATTTTTAGCAATTTGTTTTTAGGTTGATTGAAATTAATAAATGCCAATATCAAACAAAGTGACAAGTCACACTCTTTACCTAACACATCCCTCTCGGCCCACTCCTATTTCTCATTCGTTTTATTCATTTTTTTCTCCCTGCAGGATAGAAGGATTAGTATGGATCCTTCATCTATTCAAATTGGCCCTAATAAGTCTAATTCAAAAAATTCTATATCAAAATATATTTACACTGTCCTTTTATATAAATTAATCTAACGGGAAAAATAAAATATGAATGTCAATGATCATGCCATACTAATTTAAATAAATGCGACATGCTTATCTTCATTTGCATTCACCAACTTCAAAATTTAAACATGCATATCAGTTGAAATATTGATGCATACTTGTACTTTCAATTAATATATAGAACTTTTAATATTCACGCAAAAATTCACTTTCCGATGATAAAAATGTTACAAAACTTATGTCCGGTGAAACATTCTGTTGATTACAAAGGTGGCAGGAAACGGTAAATGAGTAACTGCTAAGTATTACAACAAAATGAAATTACAACAAACTGAAATTTCAATAAACTAGAACAAGAAAATGAGATTACAAGCACTTTGATTTGTTGGGTCGAGTGATGACACTCTGTCTTTAAGACAAGATTGCCCCGTATATATCCTTTCTACGTTTTGGACAATAGTCTCCCAAGATAAAACAACAACTCAACAAATGAGCAAAGGAAACTCAAGTGTTACTTTGAAGAAGTTTGAGTAATGAAATGATGATGAATGTAGGAAGAAGAATTATGTTTTCTTTCGTTTGTATGTAGTCTCAACAAGTGAGCCAAATGCTTCTTTATATAGTGCATGGAGGGGACTCATCAACTGCCCACATAATTGTTGTTACTGGCCAAGTAATGACAATTAGTGAGTAGTAATTCACTGAATTAATGTGCAACGGATTAGAGCATTAATGAGAGTTATTCAGCCAAGTAATGACTGAATTGATGTGCATATTAATGGAGGTTAACGTTCCAAAACTAACAGCGAAAGTCCAATTTTATCTTATTTGAAAATTCAGGGACCAAACTGTAAATATGAAGTAATTTGGGTCCAAAAAGATAATATCAGAAAAAGCCCACGACTCGTGACCCGAGCTCGGACTGGACGGGCGGCGGCGACGCGCGTGGGCTTAGCCTCGAACCAAAGCACATCTAGGTCCTCCCTCCTTCAAACACATGGGTTACCCCTTGGGGTCCCAAGTCCTTAGCCAATTTTGAGACTTATAAACTAAACACATCTTTCTTCCCCCACCGATGAGGGAGAATTGGTCTATACCACATTTTCATGCTTCAAATACCTCACTTCGTGGACCAATATCTCTTTCATTTCTCAACGAATTTTGACGATCCTTGGCCTTACGGTCATCTACTCACTTGATAGATTATGCACGTGCAAAGAATCAAAGTCTCCAACATGCGGAACCCTAGTGTTTAAGTCATTAAAGATGGTTGGACGCAACTCCCACCAAAGGCAAATTTCCAACACATTCTAAATATTCCATTAAATAAACAATAAGAGCAAAAATTATATATTACAAATTTGAGAGCTAAAATTAAAGATCAGTCTGTATGAAGGAAATCTGTGCAAAAATTACGAGTTGAACCCCTTCGGCCGGCCTTTGCAAGGATTCTACTTTACGGCTTACCTAATGTACATCAGAATTCAAGGAAATTATGTTTTCAATTAATTAAAAAGGAAAAAACCTAGGAAAGCTGGCAAAGAAGCAGATTCATACTTTACTTCAAATTCTTAAATATTACTTATAATCTTTTTAGAGATTAATTTCATAGAGTTCTCCAGAAATTTTAATTTATAACACATATCTTTTGTGATTTTGAATATTACGTGTACCTCCCTTATTAATTAGATAAAACAAAATTATTTTGTAATCTGAAATGGACAGGTTAATTCAGTTTACCAAAAATAATATATCAGTAGCATTTGAAGTATACTGTTGAAGTATATTATTGTAAAATTGTATGTTGTTGCATTATATATTTGATTTTTCTGTCATCGCGGAAAGCTTCGTTGATATTACAATAGCAGTTGAAGTATACTAATTTAAAATTATATACTATTACAATATATTATAATTTTCATATACTGATAGATATAATAGAGTACTTGTTCATTCCTTCAAAAAAGAGTTCAATCTTTTATCGATATCTTGGTATATATCATATATTGACATGATATCATAAAGGACAAATTCGTTCCTTCAAAAGACGCTCCTCGGTTATAATACCCATACGGTATAGATGAGTATACTAATAAATATCATAACGGACTTGTATGATACCAACCTATTATATATCATATACTGACATTGTATCATATAGGACATGTTCATTCCTTAAAAAGATATTTTTCTAATCCTCTATGATACTCACATGGTATATATCATATACTGATAGGACATCATATTATTCCTTCAAAAAAGTAGTCCAATCCTCTGTGACACTAGTCCTATATACATCATGTAGTGACATTGTATTATAGAAGACATGAAAAAGAGCTCTAGTCCTCTATGCTACCAACATGACGATAAAGAACAAATTCATTCCTTAAAAAGACACTCCTCATCTATCATATGCACGAAATATTGGTAATGATACACATATTTCTTTTAAGAATGAAAGCAATTTTTTTTATATATATTGATTCCCTTCTAAAAATAATAGGCATATTTTGAAAGGGAAAATAGCGGCTTTGAATCATAAAATTATCAACTCATGTTGATCAAAGATTATATTTTGCCATTCACTATAATCAATTTTTTTATTCTTATTTGCTTTGAAATGTGTTATTTGAATTGAGAATTTATCGAAAATAACCTTTCTACCTTCACGCGATAGGAGTAAGGTCAAGATACACACCACTCTCTCCAAATCTCACTTGTAGAATTACACTGAATATGTTGTTGTATTCACTATAATGAATATTAAATTTTGCGTGGAAAGAGTACTAGGATACCTTAATGGGAGAAATAATATAAAAAATAAGAAACAATATCAAGCTTATTTATCTGCTTGACTGTAAAATTAAAAAATAAAAAGAAAAGTAAATTCAAATCAGGATATTATGTTATGGAAAAAGAAGAGATACTACTAAAACAAAGGAACAACAACACAAAATATCCACTATAGACAAACTATTTACAAGAAAATGCCCCTCCATAAATTAACTTTGGTATTACTCACTCGGGTGAAATTATTTATCCAAGTACCCCCTCCTCCTAACCCCTATCATTCCATACAAACTATTTACTAGAGAAAATGCTCCTTCATAAACTAATTTTGACGCTACTCATGTAGGATTTTATTGGGTTCAAAACATATAAATAGGCACAACGGAAATTTAAAATTTTATTCTACTTACCACAACAATTTCTTCTGGTATGGTTATATGTAGGGATGGCAACGAATCAGATCTGGACCGGATCCTACTAGATCCAGATCCAGATCCAGATCCATTTTTCATACATGGATCCAGATCCATTGGGTCCATAAAAATCAGATCCAAATCCGTATCCATCGGATCCACAGGGTCCACGGATCGGATCTGGATCCACATGTCAAAAAAATTGGCTTGCTAAGAATTTTTTTTTGAACTGACAAACAATTTTTACTTAGCTAAGAGTTTACTGTGTTTCAATTTTGAAATGTTCATATGAGATATTTTGTTCGTTGTCTCGTTTTGATTGTGAGCTATTAGTTGAAAATGTTGGATAATGACAATATTTGTGGAAAATGATGACTAGTATTTTCACAATGCAGAACTTGCATGTGCTTGGAATCTTCGCAAATGAAGTGAATATAATTTTAACTACTTGTCTATGGAGATGTTAGTCATTCACTAATATAACATTGATTTTATTATCGAAGTTACCTCTTTAATTTTTGTTTTTGAGTTAACGCGGGGATAAATTACACTTATTTTGAGAATTAAACTTGCAAGGATGTACTTAGCAATTTTAAGAAAATACTTATAAAATTACATTCTAGGTTATGAATATATTTAATAAAAAGCGGATCCACGGGTCGGATCTGGATCAGATACGGATCTCAAATACAAGATCCAGATCCAGATCAGTCAGAAACGGATCCGAGTCCGATCCGGATCCGTCAGGTCCAAATTTTGAAGATCCATATCCTATAAACCGGATCCAGAATCCACCGCCATCTCTAGTTATATGACAATCAAATCTTGTAATATAAAACATGAATACTTACATGTTGTATTGTTTGGAGTTTTACTTAGAGATTACACGCGACTGTCCCTTCGACTGCAAGCACAATGCTACGGTGTATTCCTCTGTCAAGAAAGCCAGGAAATCTTGGTAGAGGTTTGAGAGAGTTTTATCCTAGACTCTAAGTCTAGAATTGTTTATGAGAATTAATGTGTTCTTAGTACCTTAATAACTAGAGATTAGTGATGTATATATAGTGGTTTTTAGGTCACAAAATGGATTAGAGTTGGGCTCCAAGCCTGGCCCAAAGCCGAGGTGCAGTGGGCCAGTCTGACTGGGCTCACTATTGGGTCGGCGCCGTGGCACCTTACGTAAATTTATGTTTCCTGTTTTCATTTAATATATATATTCAGCACATTAAATCCAAAATCCAAGCAGGCGCCGTGGCACCTTACGTAAATTTTCGTTTTCTGTTTTCATTTAATATATATATTCAGCACATTAAATCCAAAATCTTATTTTGATTTAATTAAATAATTTCCATCTAATAGAAATTATCTCATAGTTATTATTAATTTAAATATCTCGATTCCAAATCGAATATTTAATACTTTGTCAATACACCCTTAGACCGAAAAGACAATTGACATAGTGTGACCCTATATGCCTTCACATATCGACAGTACTAATCCAATTAAGGTCCATACAGAACTCCTAGAATGCGTCGTATGACGAACTCAATATGTGAAGTACGTTTACATAAATCCAGCAAACATAACCTTTATGTGAGATGATAAATTCCTTTCATTCGCGACACACTCGATCAAGCTTAGGATTTGCCATGTGTCTATCCAAATGGCTTGATCACTTTATCTCATCTATATTAGTCGACAACTAGACCATATTCTAAATATGTCTCTTGCATTGCTCAATGACTTGGTCGACCTAATATCACTGAGAAGTTGAGTGTTCTTTCGAATATCATGAATCCTATTCTTGGCTCAACTATCACCTTAATTTACTTTATAATGCACTCAACACAAGCCGTATCTTATCCTATAAGGAGTTTAAGTTTAGGACAGGGTCAAAGTACATTACTCTGTAAATAAGGTGCGTATTGACCTCAAGTCAAAGGACCTTCATCTCCCACACGCTGATAACACTTTAGACATGTATAACAAATAGTTTATCAGTAGGGTATACCAATACTTTTCAAAAGTATCCATGTGTCCATCACTAGTAACTATTACTAGTAGCAGGTGAGACATACTACATTCTCTAAGAATGTGACGCAAACCCCATGTCGACTTATAACATATCATCGATATCCCATTCTCGATGATCATTAGTCGAGGCTATTTTAGAGTTATACTCTATCATAAATATCTCACTCTATTAATGACAACGTAAGCTCAAGGGATGCACATTAATGAATAATTACAAACAATCAAATAATAATTCAATAATTGCAAATGCCATAAATATTAACCTTATTAATAATATGAATGTGTTCAAGTACATTTGTCCCTAATAATGATTGTCTCTAGGACATACATACTTTCAACTCACTCCATTGAAATTATTTACCCGAGTACCCTCTCCTAACCCCTATCGTTGACCACATGCAGTAGCTTTTTTTGCTTCTTTCCTTACTTTTTGTTCCCTTTTTTAATTCTGTTTTTAGTAGTAGTAGCAATTAATGTACATTGATCAAACTATTTTGGTTCCTTTCTTTCCGATAATTAATGTACTTGTCAAACCTTGGGTTCTTATCGTGTAGTGTATTTCAGTTTTCTTCCTGCTTTTGTTCGTGTGTTTTTCTTGGGATGTACATGGTTGAAATTGTGCTATTAAAATTGACTCACTAATAACTCTACTTAGCTGCATGTTAATATCTTTTTATGCCACTTTGCTAAAGTGTTTATTTGAAATTCTGCATGATGAACTTACTGTGTGCTGTTGTAGAACCTCGAGAGTGATGAGAGGTCCTTTCAGAAGAAGACTAAAGTTAGATGAGGGGATAAAGATTTGTTGGTTATGGGTTGACTCCAGAAGAGCTAATGGAAAGCACAAATTTTGATTCATTTATGTAAAAAGATTTGGTCTTTTTCTTGGGAAATGTTTTTTGGTCTTCTCACATGTGGTATAGATGAAGTTTTTTTAGCATAATTTGTTGGTCTGGACTTGAAATGCTTAAATACATAATATGTGATCATATGTGTAGAAATCGAAATTTTGTGAAACTCTACCAAACGAGTTCAATCCGTCTTCAAATTTTAAAGTCCGATAGGATTTCTTTGAGGCCACTCTACCTAAATCCTAGCCTATTCCTATATAAATTGATATTTATTCACTTGAAGAGACATCTTGAGTATCTCATAAATTCATGCATATTTAACAAGAGATCAAGACATCAAATAATGTCTTTTTCAAAGTCCTATTCGACGTTCTTGGCGATCAAATACATGAGGTCTTCCTACATTAGAGAAATATGCTACTAATAATCCTCGGATTACGGAAAAATATTAGGAGAGAATAATCAAAGGAACATACAAATTTGTACTCATAAATGAAATCACTCTTTTTATTTATTTTGTGATTACAATTTATTTTCTGCACTTGAGAAAATTTATTATAAATAAATTAACACACCCAATGAAACCAAGTTGTCCTTCATCTCTTCTCTCTTTAAGTTAAATCTACAAAATCTAAAGTCTATTGCTACCATGACCTCATGGAAGATCAAAGTGTATTCTGGGCTTCTCTTTTCAGCTTGTGGGACCTTGATGGTTTCAAAGAATTGCTTAGTAATAGAAGTTAAAAGGCGGTGCTTGTTGCCCGAATTCTGAAGAATTTCCCTTAAATAAAATAAGAGAAGAATAGATTTGGTCTTCTGAATTGGAAAAATTGTGTGCGCTACAAGCCGACATTCTCAAAATTATGAAGGTGACTACAACTTAGTCCCATGCGGAAGAACTTATTTACATTGGATGTTATTATTGAGTGTACAATTTGATTTCCAAATATTTATCAAAGGAAACTTGTAGAAAATCTTTTTACAAAATAACAAAGGAAAACTAGGTTCACTTTGTGATGGAGTCATTAACCGACTTAATGGTTCAAATAAAATTCCTCCATGATTATTTAAACTACACTTTGAAAATGCAGTCTCAAAAGTGACGCAATGATAAAGTGTTGCCGTCATAGATATATCAAGCCTCGGCTTTGAGTTTCTCAAAGCCACACCTTGACAAGTCTTGAAGTAAGGGACATTTGTAGACATGTTAATTTTATTGAACTTGAAATAGGACTCAACAAGATGAGTTCAATCCATCTTCAAACTCTAAAGTAGGCTAGGGATTCTTGGAGGCTATTCTACCATAAATTTTAACTCATGTCTATATAAAACGACACATATTTCCTAAAAAAGACATCTCAAATATCCCACAAACTCATGGATATTCACAAAAGAGATCATGTCATGACTCTACTTAATTAATTAGGATTAATTATAATATTAGTGTTGTTGGACGAGTTCGAAGTAGAGATGACAATGGATACTGGATCCGGTCTGAATCCGGTGGATCCAGATCCGTTTTATAGGATATGGATCTTCAAAATTTGGACTCGACGGATCCGGATCGGACCCGGATCCGTTTCTGATGGATCGGATCTGGATCTTGTATTTGAGATCCGTATCCGACCCGTGGATCCATTTTTTATTAAATATATTCATAACCTAGAGTGTAATTTATAAGTATTTTCTTAAAATTGCTAAGCACATCCTTGCAAGTTTAATTCTCAAAACAAGTTTAATTTATCTCCGCGTTAACTCAAAAACCAAAAAATAAAGAGATAATTTCGATAATAAAATCAATGTTATATTAGTGAATGACTAACATCTCCATAGACAAGTAGTTAAAATTATATTCACTTCATTTGTGAAGATTCCAAGCACATGCAAGTTCTGCATTGTGAAAATACTAGTCAGCATTTTTCACAACTATTGTCATTGTCCAATATTTTCAATTAATAGTTCACAATCAAAACGAGACAACGAACAAAATATCTCATATGAACATTTCAAAATTGAAACACAGTAAACTGTTAGCTAAGTAAAAATCATTTGTCAGTTCAAAAAAAAATTCTTAGCAAGGCAATTTTTTGTACATGTGGATCCAGATTCGATCCGTGAACCGATGAATCCGAATTTGAATATGATTTTTATGGACCCGATGAATCTGAATTCAAATTTGGTTTCAGATATGAAAAATAAATCTGAATCTGAATCTAGTAGAATCCGATTCAGATCCGGATCCGATTCGTTGCCATCCCTAGTTCGAAGTCGAATAGAAGGGAAACAATGTTAACTAACTTTCAAAAGGGACCGTGAGGATTAAATGATAGTTAATGAGCAGAAAAGGCCGAGATATTTCCACGTGGATCGAGTTTGTTACTTATGCGCAGAAAGAGAGAGGAACGAGCATCCAAAATACCGGTATCTACTTTCCCTTTCTAGTTTTCTCTCTCCTCTCTTCTTCCTCCATTCTCCATTCTATCGTCTTCTAAATTCTGATCTTCTTCTTCATCTTCTTTTGCGGATTACTCATTATCAGGACGATTATTCCATTGATTTTATCTTAGTTCAATTTAGCTAGTTATTATCTTGTAATTGAGTTCCAATTTCATTTTATAAATACCAGAAAATTGTCCCAAAAACAGTTGTTATTTTGATTTATTGCAATTAATTGAAGATTTATACTCAGATCTTAAAAATTAGTATTAGAGAAGTCGATTCTACGGATTGTGGATTGTGCAAATGGCTGAGGGTACACGATTTCAAGTTATGGATGCTAAGTTATCACAACATGATGAGGTTTTGGCTGAGCTCACTACAGGGCAACAAACTCTACAACAGACTTAATGAGGAATCCAAGGGATGGTGGAATTGATCTTAGATCAACTGACTGCACTAGAACGGCCTCCTAATAGGGCTAGTGGAGATAATAGGCAAGGTGATGGCATATTGCTTGCACTGATTCTTGATATGAGGGCTAACTATGTGTTACACCCCGTACATCCATGTTAAAATGTATCGTGTGTGAATCAATATAAGCTGGAGAGGCTAAGGACCTTTACAAAGATAATGAAGGGATACAATAAGTGTTAAGGAATTATCGCGAGGGTTGATGGTTAATCGAATTAAAATATTATAACTCGTACTTTCAGGGTAAAACTAAGGGTTATTAATATATTAAGGAGGTTGTGTTTTTTGGTAATTGAATCATATAATATTTGTATGATAAGTTTTGAAGTCAAACAAGTTGTAAAACAAAAGTCGGAAAAAGTTATCGCAAGTTACGTTCATAATTCTTTTGTGATTTGGGTCTAATGCCAGTGAGATTTTCTCCCAATATACTTGGAATACGGGGTGTTCCACCCACAAAATTGAAGGTCTACGATTCTAATTTCTAACGCATTAAACCATTTGTCGATACAACTTCAGAGTAGAGAGATATTCACGTTTTTGCGAGACTGCGCAAGCATCCCCTTTTGGGACCCACTATGGCGGTGGCCGACCTTGAAAGCCCTTTTAATTCATTTTTGGGTGATCTTTGGTCATTTTCGACCATACTTCACCCCCACACTCTCTCAAGGTTCCTACCAGTTCCATAAGGGTTTCAAGGTGAATCTAAGTGATTAGATCTAATTTTGGACATCAAAAGCTAGCTCTAGTGGATAACACCACTTCTATGGTGTTGTGGTAGCTTTGAGAGTTGTTGTAAGCTAAGAGGAGCTCGGATTGAAGTTTGTGATTGCTTTATAAGGTACATATATCATTCTCCTGGTTGTACTTAAGTTTATATAGGTGATGTTTGGATGATTTTGTTGGGAAAAAAGTATAACTAGCACATATAAATGATATTTGGAGTTGTTGAACTATGTGGATTGTTTTGAAAGGTGTATATGGCCTTATATGGCTGGAAATCATGAAGAATAACTTGGTTATGATGTTGTTAGTATAATTATGCTTATTTACATGCCAAGCTTGTTGAATAAAGTATTAACTAGACGAGGAAATGACTATAAAACACTTAGAAATTGTTCATAGTGTTGCTATCTTGTGTTGGGTTGTTTTGTGTGGATTGAAGATGAGTAAGAGGTTGGAAATTCTCTGACTTTATATTGATAACATGTTGGACATATTGCTAATTCAAGTAATAAATGATAAGGGGGTGGAAGGATTCTAAAGGGATCCAATCCGAGCTTGCCGCTCGTCATGATAAATAGTAGTTTTGTTGGTGATGTTTGTGCACTTTCTGTACAAATGGATTTGTGTTGTTGAGTTGTTGGGTGTGTTGTGGTGCTGCAAGTATATAGTTGAAGGTTATATGTATTCTTTTTGTTTTTATGAACTTGGGCAAGTAAGGAAAACATGGGTTATACTGTCCGATTTTATATAAAATGAGCTTTCCGCTCGATAGGGGATTGTTGAACTACTCGTAATTAACGTTAGTACCCTTATTGTTGGTTATAGACTTAGGCGTGAAGGAGGATGATTCTGTCTTGATACGTCATGGTTCGATATAAGGTATGTTAAAGTACTTTCATTCTTTCTTTTGGCATGATTCTAGAACGAACAAAACGTAAATGAAACGATACTCATAATGACTCTACTCTTATAGACTAGAAACTCATTTCTCTTGTCTTCCATGATGTATGTATCCATGTTAAAATGTTACTTTGGCTTCAAATGTAATGGTTGTTGTTGATGATGGTTCCATAACGTAAATCGTATGTGTGACAACCTTATGTCACTCCAAAAGATTCAGAATGTTATTCAACGAGTCTATCATGCATTACATATATATATGTATGTATATGTATATATATGTATGTATATGTATATATATGTATGTATATGTATATATATGTATGTGTATGTATATATATGTATGTGTATATATGTATGTGTATATATATATTTATATATATGTGTGTGTATGTATATATATGTGTGTGTATGTATATATTTATATATATGTGTGTATATATATATATATATATATATATATATATATATATATATATATATATATATATGTATGTATGTATCTATTTTATGACACAGAGCCTCACTATAGTCTGCCGGGTACGACACTTATATGTGCACACCACTGCAGTTGGGTACGTTATGATGATGTTAGCCCAAAAGAGTAGCTTGATGATGATGAATATATATATATATATATGTATGTATGTATCTATTTTATGACACAGAGCCTCACTATAGTCTGCCGGGTACGACACTTATATGTGCACACCACTGCAGTTGGGTACGTTATGATGATGTTAGCCCAAAAGAGTAGCTTGATGATGATGATGCAGTCCCATAGTATGACTTATATATATATGTATACGTTTTTAAATGAAAGCATGCATATCATGACCCTTAATGGCAATATATAACCCAGGTTGAGTTTCTTATTCCTCTATCACATTGATGACTTTCTTTATGTTGTTATCTGCATTACATACTCGGTACTTTATTCGTACTAACGTCCCTTTTGCACGGGAACGCTGCATTTCATGCCTGCATGCCTCGATATATAGGTTATCGATCCTCCACGGTAGGTTATCAGCTCAACAGAAGGTGTTGTTGCACTCCACTTGCTCCAGAGTTGCCGTTGAGTCGGTATGCTTATGTATATATCTTTATGGGTATGGCGGGGCTCTGTCCCGACCTTATGATGTTTATGTACTCCTTAGAGGATTGTAGACAGATGTCATGTATGTAGATGTTTTGGATGGCCTCGTCGGCCCATGTTTTGATATACGGATGGTTATATCGGCCTAGTAAGCTATATGTCTTATGTATAGGCTTGTATGCCATTCTAGGTCATCATTTATTCAATATTTCTTCTTGTTTTATTCATATCATCTCATGACGGCCTTTCCAACCCATTTACGCATAATAGTATAGCTAGTTAGATATGTTATGTTGGTGCTCAGTAAGTTAGGCCCGGGTGTCAGTCATGCCCCTTCGATTTGGGGTATGACACTATGAAGCTAGGATGAATAGAAATCAAATGGTTCCAACTCTACCTCCAAAATGAGAGTTACCCACATTTGAAGGCCATGAACCCAAGGTATGGATTTGTAAGTGTGAAAGGTATTCAATTTGTATTGTACTCAGGAAAATAAAAAAGTAGAAGCATCTGCTTTGTACTTGAATGGGTTAGCTGAGACTTGGTATCATTCTATAGTAATGAGTAGGGGTGAACTAGATTGGGATGCATTTAAGAAGGATCTTGTTAGTAGATTTGGGAATACTCTAATTGGTGATATAATAGAAGAATTTAAGCAACAAAAACAAATTGGCAGTGTTGATGAGTTTTTAGGCCAGTTTGAGGATAGGAAGGCTCAAATGTTGATTAGAAACCCCAACTTGAATGAAACTCATTTTGTCTCAAGTTTCATTGGGGCTATTAAGGAGGAAATCAAGTTTGAACTCAAGTTATTTAAACATACTACCCTAAAGTTTGCTATTGAACAAGCTAGAGTGCAGGAATGCAATTGAGGTTGCTCAGAGGAGACGTGAGGCTAGTGTTAAGCCCTCTAAGGTGTTGATGTCACATCCCAAACCCGACCTTGGATATAACAGGCATCCGATTCTATGAAAAACACCGGAAGCACCTTATAAATCACTAAGCATTTACCTTTTTTAATAATATTTCATTATTTAAAAAAACAAGGTATAAATAGCTAGATAGATTCATGATTATAATTATGAAATAAAATCAGCGGAAGTCTATTAAAAATATATTGTCATAATCGTAGCAACACCCAATGAGACAGACAATGACTTCAACCGCTACCCACAATATAAACGTCTATCTATGGAGCCTCTATAAAAGATAAACAATAGTCTAATTTTGGAACACAGTCCGGAAACTAAAGCAGTAAACTAGAAAGAGAGGATGCCCCACGAATAAGGGTGTGAGCTCACCAATAAGTCTGGAAATCAGCAAATTCTCCCACTCCATACGCGTATCACGAACCTGCACTTCTTCATTACCTAACATACCATCAAAAATAACAATGGTATGCTTGAGTACTGGGTACTCAGTAAGTGTCTCCGGGACAATGGTTAATAGTAAAATATATAAGTAATAAGTGTAATTAAAAACAATGTTGAGAAATAGTTTAAAACAAATGACGACATCTCATGAACATCCAGTATAAGTCAATGATGAAGATATAATCACTTTGAATCCTTAAGTCGTTCTCGTTACCTTAAGTTCTTTCAAAAATAGTTTGAAATCCCAAAGATGGAGTAAGATTATAACCTTAGTAAAATCATTAGTAAAAGCTAATAAATAGAAATATGTCAATTTAAACTTATTATACCATTCATCACATTGATTCTTTTCAATCGTAAACTCAAGATCATCAACAAGCCACTCTCAAGCAACCAACATATCAACACATGCCAACTCACGGGCGAACAACCGTTCGATACCCCGGGGATTTATCCTACGGAGGCTAATTATCCTCTGGACTAGCACAACAATAGATGCACTGAGGCTATTTTCCTACAGAGGCTAATCATCTTTTGAATTAGCACAACATTAGATGCACCGGGCTACATGCCTCAGAGGTCAATCATCATCTGGACTGACACACAATGCTCAACAGTGATACGTCAGAATCTATAACAGCTAATCATCCTCTGGAATAGCACAACTTGCCCATATAGGCCAAACACAAAGAAATATAAGTCATGTCATATTAGCTGAATCACAAATCATGGCATGGAAGCCGAATATCAAATCATGAAAGGGAAGCCGAATCACAAGTCATATCATGATAGCCAAATTATTCATTATGGATTATGTTCATCATCCTGTTAATAGGGTATATCGAGCCCTCAAGCGATTTAGAAACTATGTTCCATCATTACATAATAGGGGCAGAACAGTTCGAAGATCATCTCTTTTAAAATCAAGTTAAATCATCCACTAGAAGGAAACCATGTTCAAAATTCAAAGCTTCATAATTCCATTCCAATAATATTTTGATGGAAAAACTTATGAATACATACATATAGAATGATACACCAAATATTCCACGACGGCTTGTCCCTCACGCACATGAAACCTTATCAAGGAAATCATTTTTAAAGGTTGAAAAATATGTTAAAAAAAGAGACATACCTCAATTCCCGCTAAAACGCAACCAAACGGATTTTCCGAGGTTCAATAATTTCTCTACAATGAATTTAGATGAGAAAAATTAGAACTTTAATCATTTCTATGACCTTTCCTTAATTTTTGAAAACTAGGGCTTTACTAAGCCTTAAAAACTTGTTCTTGAACCTCATATGGATCACTCGTAGATTCTAATCGCGTAGTATAATCTATACTAGGCTAAAAGTCTTCAATGAAATAAGAGAAACCGAAGTTCATACCTTTTAGATGAAGTTCTACACGTTCTTCTCCTCTCTTGAATTTTCAAGAATCTAGGGTTTGGAAAGATGAACTAAGGTTATTTTAATGATAGATTGATCTAATAATGATGTGGATTGATCAAAAACTTACTTAGATGTTTTGGGGAAGCCCTAGGGTTGTTTCCTCTCAAAAAAATCAGCCAAAACGAAGTGGGATGAAAAATTTAAGAAAATTTCACATTATGGGTTTTTTTATAAGTGAGGTTGTTCCGCCCTAGGTTTTGCTTCGCATATCACCATATACTAGAGAATTTTCAAAGGCATATCAAAACAGAATACTTGACACTTTTAGGTCGAAATGCATCCAAAAAATGTGGTCGCATATGCCATCCGTGAGGCATATCGGTCCAACAGACTACTCTGCGTCCCTTTAGTAAAACGGTCATAACTTTTCGTATAGGTGTCCATTTGAGCTCCACAATATATGGTTAGAAATGTATTTCAAAGGAATACAACTTTCATTCTTTAGTTTGCTCTAATTCCCAACTGATTTTTATGTAATCAAACTGGAAGTCAAAACTATCGTAAACTTAGTCGATTTTATCGAATTTTACGTACTTCACTATTCGTCTTGATCTTAGGTCAACTATTTCTACCTAAATTCATCTTGATAGGACTTCATATATCTAAAATATCATATTAATATTGATTTAACATATTCACACCTAATCCGAATTTACGGAGTGTTACAGTTGAACACTCCGACCACACCTGAGGTGTATGAGTATATGAGGAACAATCACTTGTGTTTTAGGTGTGGGGAAATATACACACCAGGCCATCAGTGCATTAAAGAACAATTGAATTGTATATTCGAGGAAGTGGATCCTAAGGTGGAAGTACCTGCTAAAGTAGAAGATCCTTCCTATGCTGATTTGACAATAGAAGTGGAAGGAGAACAAGAACTGCAGGAAACTGTGTGTATGAGTGCACTAACTGATTGTAATCAAAGGGTCAATACTATACTAGTTAAGGGTACTGCTAAGCACAGAAATTTGGCCTTGCTCATTGAGTCTGGTAGTACTCACAGTTTCGTTGACACTAACACAGTCATTGCAACTGGTTATAAGGCTAGCTACTGCTCACCTGTGAGAGTAACAATGGCAGATGGTAACTATGTGGTGTGTACCTCACATTGAAAGGATTTCCAATAGTAGATTCAAGGTAGAAGTTTCCAAGAAGACTTGTTCATTATTCCCTTAGGAGCTTGTGATATTGTGTTAGGAAATGACTGGATGAAGAAGCACAACCCCACCAAATTTGATCATGAGAGGAACTGTGTCACTATTGGAAGAAAAAAGAATAAGTTGGTGTTACATGATATTGCTGAGAAGGGTAAGCTGAATATGATATCTAGCAAGACCATGAATAAGGTTCTTAAGAAGGGACAAACATTACTAGCTCATTTGTTTATGATGAGCTCTACAATAGCAGATGACAGTGACAAAGTGAATGAAATAGTACAAGAAGTGATAGATCAATATGAAGATGTATTTGTTGAGCCTAAGTCCTTGCCCCTGTCAGGGCTTTGGACTATACCATTCCACTCAAACCTGGTGCTATGCCAGTAAGTTTGAGACCATACAAATATAATTTCTATCAGAAGAATGAATTGGAACAATAGGTTAAGGAGATGCTCAACAATTATATTATTCAGCAGAGTCAATCGCCTTTCTCATCACCAGCACTTCTAGTTAAGAAGAAGGATGGTTCATGGAGATTCTGTATGGATAGGGGGTTGAATGATATTACTGTGAAAGATAAGTACCCAATTCCCATAGTTGATGACCTACTGGATGAGATGCATGGGTCTGTAATATTTTCTAAGGTGAATTTGAGGGCTGGCTACCACCAAATCAAAATGAAGATAGAAGATGTTCACAAGATTTCTTTCAGAACTCATATGAGCCACTATGAGTTCAAGGTTATGCCATTTGATTTGACAAATTTCCCTGCAACTTTTCAAGCACTCATGAATCAGTTTTTTCAACCCTTATTGAGAAAATTTGTACTGGTGTTCTTTGATGACATACTAATCTATAGTGTGTTGATTGAGGACCATGTTAAACATTTAATAGCAGTATTTAATCTATTGAGACAACACCCACTATATGCGAAAAAATCTAAGTGTTCTTTGGGCCAGTCTAAGGTAGAATATTTAAGCCACTTCATCGCAACTGAGGGTGTTGCCACTGACCCAAATAAAATCAAAGCTATGATAGAATGGCCTCAACCACAGTCACTCAGGGCCCTTAGAGGATTTCTAGGCTTGACTGGTTATTATAAGAAATATGTTGCTAACTGTGGCTCTATTTGTAGACCTCTTACTGATTTACTCAAGAAGGACTCATTTAAGTGGAGTGAAGACGCTGATATTGCATTCTCAGCCCTCAAGACTGCTATGACATCCACTCTTATCCTAATACGACCTGATTACACTAAGGAATTTGTAGTGGAGACTGACGCTAGTAATAGTGGCATTGGTGCTGTGTTAATACAAGAGGGAATGTCCGTTGCTTTCTTTAGCAAGGTACTGTCACCAAGGCATAGAAAAAAATCTATTTATGAGAAGTATATGGATTTAGCGAATGCAATAGATAAATGGAGGCACTACTTGCAGTATAAATATTATATGGTTAGGATTGACCACCACAGTTTGAAGTACCTGTTAGGATAAAAGGTCACTTCAGTTATACAATAAAAGGGTTTAACTAAGTTACATGGGTTAGATTATGAAGTACAATATAACAGAGGTGTTGAGAATAGAGTTGTTGATGCTCTATCAAAACAGAATGAAGGGTATGACACTATTACTGAGACTGCAACAGGACAAGTCTTAGCAATCAGTGTCTCTATTCCAACTTGGATTCAAGAGGTTACAACCAGTTATGATGATGATCCTTTAGCACTAGAGTTAATTACTCAACTTGATGTGGACTTACAACGGCCTAGCTTATGGCACCTTTCTTCTGGTATTCTTAAGAAGAAAGGTGTATATTGGATCAAATGGTAGGCTTAGAACACAACTGATCACTACATTCCATGAATCTCCATTGGGTGGTCACTCTGGGAAACTGGGTACTTAAAAAAGGCTGTCACAACTGTTTTATTGTCCTGGCATGAAACAGATAATGGTTGACTTTGTAGCAGGTTGTGATGTGTGTATGAGAAGCAAGGATGAAAATGTAGCTTATCCTGAACTCCTACAACCCCTTCCTATTCCTAATCAGGCATGGACTCACATCCACATGGATTTTATTGAAGGATTGTCAAAATCTGGAAACAAATAGGTTATTTTGGTGGTTGTGGACAGATTTACAAAGTATGCTCATTTTATAGCACTTTCACACCCTTATACAACTTCCACAATAGCTGAGATTGTTTGGGAAAGGGTGCACTGCCTTCATAGGACTCATGAGTCAATAGTCATTGATAGAGACAAGAGATTTTTTTAAACAATTTTTGGCAAGCCTTGTTTAAACTTTTTGGGACTCAGTTACACTACACTACAACCTACCATTCCTAGAGTGATGGTCAAACTGAGATGATTAATAGGTGTTTAGAAAACTACCTCAGATGTATGACTTCTAACAGGCCTACTTATCGGAAGCACTAGCTTACTGCTGCAGAGTGGTGGTATAACACTCATACTAGCCTGAAGTGCACACCATTCGAAGCCCTTTATGGTTACGCCCCCCTCATTTGTCAATTGGGCCCTTACTAGATACCAAGGTGCACGCTGCTGAAGACACAGTCATGCAGAGGCAACAGATGCACTAAGGATCAAGAAAGAATGAAACACTATGAAGACAAGAGGATGAGTGATAGAGAGTTCCAAGTTGATGACTTGGTTTATTGAAGCTACAACCCTATAAGAAGACTTTCATTGCCTTAGAAAGAATTTAAAGTTGAGTTCTAAGTATTATGGTCCTTATAAGGTGTTGGCTAGGATTGAAAAGGTGGCCTACATCCCAACTCTAAGGTGCATCATGTTTTCCATGTTTCCTTGCTCAAGAAGAAGGTGAGCAACAAGGTGGTGGTGCAGACAGACTTGCCTATAACTAGTGATGATGGTCAGTTCATGGTTAAACCAGTAGCAATCTTACAAAGACAAATGGTGAAGAAAAACAATGTAGTTGTGGTCAAGGTCAGAAGATACAACCTAGGAGGATTATCAGTTTTTCAAAGCAAATTTTCCTGATTTTATGGGGTGGGAATTGTCATGACCCTACCTAATTAGTTTGGATTAATTTTAATATTAGTGCTGCTGGCCGGGTTCAAAGTCGAATAGAAGGGAAACAGTGTTAACTACATTTCAAAAGGGACGGTGAGGATTAAATCGTAGTTAATGAGCAGCAAAGGCCGAGATATTGCCACGTGGATCGAGTTTGTTACTTAAGCGCAGAAAGAGAGAGGAACGAGCATCCAAAATATCAGTATCTACTTTCCCTTTCTGATTATCTCTCTCCTCTCTTCTTCCTTAATTCTTCATTCTCTTCTCTTCTAAATTCTGATCTTCTTCTGCAAATTACTCATTATCAAGGACGATTATTCCATTGCTTTTATCTTAGTTCAATTTAGCTAGTTATTATCTTGTAATCGAGATCCAATTTCATTTTACATATACCAGAAAATTGTTCCGAAAACAGTTGTTATTTCGATTTATTGCAATTAATTGACTATTTATACTCAGATCTTGACAGATCAAGTCATATCTCGACTATCCCATAAACTCACGAGATATCCATAAAGAGATCAAGGCATATCAAATAATGTCTTCTTCAAAGCTATGCCCGACATTCTTGGCGATCAAATACATCACGAGAAGGTCCAAATCATCCTACGTTCGATAAACATGTCACTAACGACCTTCGAATTACAGAGAAATATTAGGAGGGAAGAATCAAGGGAACATAAAGACTTGTACTCGCAATCTTGATAAGTAAAATAACTTTTTTTATTTATTTTGTGATTGCAGTTTATTTTTCGTACTTGAGAAAATTTATTATAAATAAATTAACACGCCCAATGAGACCAAATCTGCCCTTTATCTCTTCTCTCACAAATCAGATATGCCAAATCTGGAGCCACAAAATTCCAAAGATGGAAGCTTCATTTTATGGGTACTTCAAGTCTCGTCAAGCCCATACTCCGACAAGCCTTGAAGTAGGGGCATTTGTAGACATCGAAATTTCGTGAAACTCTACAAAATGAGTTCAATCCGTCTTCAAACTCTAAAATATGATAGAATTTTTTGGAGGATACTCTACCTTAAATCCTAGCGCACACCTATATAAAGGGGTACATATTTCCTTGAAAAGGCATCTCGAATAACCCATAAACTCTTATCTCCACTCCATTATTCTTAATGTACACCCTCAGTGCAAGCACTGCAATCACCCTAATGAGACAATGCACCACATTTTCTTTGAATGTAGGGCAAATGTTCCCTTTTGGGAAAAAGTCACCCAGGCTTGTACTATGATGAACACTGATGTCAACATGTTAGCAGTTACTTAAATTTATCTAATTCTTGGAATGCTGTAACGAGTGCTAGATATAACCATCTGATAAACTAGAAACTATGCTTCCCTTTTGCTTATGGGAAATTTGGCTCATCGGGAATCATAACCTTTTTAATAATAAGAATGACTCCTAATTTTGAAAAAGCATATGGCAAGCTATTGAATACAGTAGCCTTACAAACAATACAAAAGCTATAGGAAGTCTAAGATTGGTCTAAAATGGAACTTTTAAATTAAACACTGATGGTTCTTGCTTGGAAAATCCTGATGTGGGAGGAATAAGGGGAGTTATTAGGAATAGCAAAGGTGATTGGGTCATAGGATACACGAAGGGATTGCCAAACACTACTAATATCTATGCTGAACTAATGACCATTATGCAGGGATTGCAGAATGCCTATGAGCAATACCTAAAGCCATTGGAGATCAACAGTGATTCCATGGAGGTAATAAACATAATTAAAAATGGTCACATCCCTTATAATCCTATTATCTCTGAATGCATGTGTCCTTGATGCACAAGCTAAATCATCCGGTACTACGGTACACATATCGTGAGCAAAACAAGGTGGCAGACCTTTTGGCAAAGGAGGGAGCTAAGCAGGGGTTTTTTGATGGGGCGTAAATTTTTGTAGTTCCTCCGTTTTTTTGTAACCGATGTGTTTTGGAAAGATTTCTTTGATCAAGTCTTTGAGTGGAAAGGTAATTTTTGTCATGATCGAACAATGGCGAACTCGCCGAATCGTGTAATGGGCATAAGCTTAGATACTGGGTTACTATTTTGCACATATAGTTTCTATGTATCACATTATTATCTGATTAACCAAAAAAAAATGGTACTCCATCCGGTTCATTTTACTTGTCGTCCTTACTTCATTTTACTTGTCTCTCTTACTAAAAATTAAATGGTCCAAAATAGTTGCCATTTCAGAACACCAAGATATTATTAAGTACATCTTTTTTCATCTTTATGCTTACTTAATAGTTTTGGAGAGAGATTAATATGGTGAAAAAGAAAGTATAACTAAATGATATCAAAGAATAAATAGGAATAATTTAGTCAAATTACCTATCCGTTAACGTTTTCTTAAGAGGCGTGCAAAAGAAAATAACATGACAAGTAAAATGGACCGAAAAAATTATGTAAAAGTTAAATTTGCGTTTAAACATGCTTTTAAGTTTTGTGAAATGCATGTTTGGACGGGTCATAAGATTAATTTAATTGTCTTAATATAAATGGCCCGATTAAATATTTACCGAACATATGATATAGTCATACAACTCAAGCTCTAAAGAAAATCTAATCCCACAATCAATACTTTGTTACATCATTCGCTAACTTTATTCCCTTAAAAGTCTTTATGCATCTAAATGTACACTTGGCCGTCTCTCCATCTCCCTTTCCCTTGTTTAAGGAAATGACTATTATGACTCTTCCAATTCAGCAATTCTTTTGCAATTTTTAATTCCTTCGCTCGTGAGACCTCACAACAAGAGGGCAAACTTGTCTTTGTCTCTGTGGAGAAACAAGCAAAAGAGAAGAGAAGGCAGCAATGACATACATGTTTCAGACCACAATCATCAAAGTGTGAATTTTCAATAATAATATACCCGACTTTAATTTAAAAGCACAATATATATTAAAATTTAGTGTTCTAGGTTTGAATCCAAATTTAAAATAATATTTATTTATCTAATTAGTCTGTTATTTCAACTTAGAATTAGAAATATAAAATGAAGTTTTCACTCACAAAGTTCTAATTTTATTTTATGTCCAAATATAATTATAATCAAATCACGTACACATAAAATGAAGGAGAGGGGAGTAGTGTATTTGTAAAGCAGATGTTATTGAAGGAACACAAAAGCATACAGAGTAGAAAACGTAGAAGTTCAGGCACAGACCTCTGTCATGTTTACTGTGCATCAAATTATTACTCTCCTCTTTTAACTCAATAAAATTACTTAAATACTCCCACCACCTCCAGTAAACCACGGGGCTCGTATGGTTAGGAAACAAGTTAAAAGACCCCTGAGGGGATAACTTGTTTCCTTATATTGGAATAATAAGGAAACAAGTTATCCCTCAGGGTCTTTTGTATGATGGATAAAAAAAAAATAGATAAGAGATAAAATTTTAGTATCTCTTTATCTCATGTTTGATTGATTGAATTTTGAGATAACTAATTTTAGTTATCTCAAAATTGTAGTGTTATTTTATTCCATATTGAGGGTGTAATAACTAATTTCAGGATAATTTGTTTCCCAACCAAACGAGCCCTCTATGTGGGATAAAATAACACTACAATCTCGAATAATTAATCTTGAAATTAATTATTCTGAATTTTTAGTCCGAGATACTAAAATTTTATCGTAACTATTTTTATTTATCCTTCCTGCCAAAAGTCGTCGTTAAAGGGCGGGAATAAACCTCACATTAATTTCAAAATAAACAAACAAAAAAGAAACTTAAATAAAGGTGCTATGAAAAAAAGTGCAAGACTCTGCAGCGTTTCCATTCTGCAATCACATGCTCTCTGGGTCCTTTTCGGTATTCGAAAATCTTGGCTTCAAACCCCATATGAAATATAAACCATTTAAAATGGCGAAATAAATACAATAACCCTTTATACTTTAATGCATAGTGTTCTTTCCTCTGTATTTGGAGTTATTTTTATCCAAACAGTTCCCACTGACATTCTACAGATCTTTGACTGAGTTGTGCTTTTAATTGGTTCAGCATTCTGATTTCTCAACACCCATTTGTTTTCTTCACATTTATTATTGTTTCCAATATCCCATTTGATTTTCTTGGTCTACAATCAGGTGTTTTTTTTTCCTTTTATGTAAACCAATGGAGTTCTTCATTTATTTTGTATCATAATATTTTGTTATCTTATTTTTTTTTGAATTTTTACATTGATCATGTTTTTTTTTTAGCCGAGGGTCTATGACTCTTTGCCCCACAATGGTGGTAAAGATAAGGTATGCATACCTCCTATCCTCTCCAGACCTACCAATGGATTCCTATGATCAGACCTGGATCTGTTTTTATTTAATATTCATATATCGTTCTCTTCAGGTCATTTTAGTCATATGTTAATGTTTTCTTTCCTTGTTGTTAATCTGGAGGGGGGGTTTAGACTTTAGTATTTTTGGAGGATTTGATGGATTCTGTTAGATGGGTATTTTAAATTTTTTTAATTTGAGTAATGGGGTCTTTTACTTTGTTGAGATGTATATTTTTTTTTTGGCTTCTGTTTTGGTACGTTTGATTCGTTAGTGGAGTGGATTAGAAGGAAAGATGAAAGAATGCGAAGCCAAGTTATGTTGTTGTTGAATGACTCTAGGCATAAATATATTGATTGCATTCTTTTTCCATTATTATCTGAACCACTTACCAAAATATTTCTGTTTGGTTAATGTTTGTCATTTATATGTAGGTGGACATTGGCAATGAGCTTGTTGGAGATTTAGTTGGTTACTGAGATGGACAAAAGGAATTGGTTGTGGAAAAGGAGACCTTCTGAGAAGAGCCTTGGTGAAACTGAGAGTTCTGGTTCATTATCTTCACATTCAGAGAGACATTCTGATGAGCAGGTATAAAGCAAATAAAAAAAGAAATAAAAGTGTTTTTTTGCTTATAGGTTGTCTTGATATTCTCTATCTGGCCTTTTAATTATTTGTTATGATGAAGCTAATACTTTGATGATTTCTCACAGCCACATACTTAAAGCTTTATATGCATGTTTTATTAAACCTGATAATGGTTGAGCTAAATATGCAGCTCAATTTTTCCTAGTTAGGAAATGTTACTCTGCAAATGCTTACATTCCGTGCAACTTTAGTTCTCTAGAACGCTTTCTGCGAATGCTATATCTTTGTGACTCAGGTCGTCTTTCGTGTATGAGATCTTTATTCTTCTCCTTGAATTGCATTTACAAGTTTCTGGAAATGCGGGATTCAAGTTTCATAGACATGAATGTTTCAGGATCCCTCATTTTTCAATGAATCATTAACAAGAATTTTGCCATGCGACATTTAAGTATGGCTAATGGAAAATTGTTGCAAATTGATTCTATAAGGATTTGTAAAGTTCTATCTAGGCTCATGGAGTTGAGATTAAGCCCAAATGTTTGAAAGCTTCAACTTTAAACTGATCCAAGCTATCAATGACATAACGGTAAGAATGTAAGTTTGAAACACAGCATTTAGTGTTGGAGCCAGCTATCCACTTAGTAAAAGGGTTCTCAAATGACATTTCTTATATGTAAATTTCGTAGTTATGATATTAACTAAAGGTTACTCTGTGTTAATTTGATGCGATAGTGATAAAATTTACGTTTAACTTAAGCTTTGTACTCAAAAGATTTTAGTTCTGAAGCCACACGTCTCAGATCTGTGAAGCCAAAAGCCAATATATGTGGGAAAGAATTCAGCATGGAGTTGATTATGTCAGTCCCACATTAGTTAAGCAGCCAAACATCTTTTCATTATCCGTGAAGAGTGTTTAGAGAAAATTAATGACTGCCAATTGGCTCAATATGCATTTTACATTGTATAAACTAATGTATTCATGAACTTTTATCTCAAAGTTGATGCTGTTGTGTGCCACATTCCCAGTCTAGAGATCCAATGCACAGAAAAATATTTTACATGAAAGCCTTGAAAACTTTAGCTTACGACAGGTAAAGTAATACTAATGCAGAAACAGAAAAAGGACACCAAAAAGGGGCAAACTGATCATAACATGTGTTTTGATAAACTGAGAAAAGATATAAGTCAAAGGAATTAAACCAAATCAACGCATTATTAACAATAATATCTTTAAGTCCTCAAAAGAAAAACTATCCCCCTGAAGTAAATTTCTTCCTGATTTGGCTGCCATTCACCTGTTAAACATAATTTATGCCACGCATTCGCGCTCTAACTCCAGTTTTGTTTTATCTTTGCATTATTTTTCCTGGTAATTCCTTGTTAACCTAGATTTTCTCACTTCAATACTTGCAATTTCTGCTATTTGGAGCAGGATCCATTAAAAGAAGCCCAAGATCATGGCAAGCAGTCACCTGAAGTAACCTCAAAAGCTGCAACTATTGATCATGAAGCCAAAGAAAGTCCAAAGAAGTTGATTGAAAAGTTATCAGCTGCTCTAGTTAATGTTAGTGCAAAAGAAGACTTAGTTAAGCAGCATGCTAAGGTGGCAGAAGAAGCTGTTGCAGGTATCTTTCACCACTCCCTTTTTTCCACAGTTCTGAATGGTGTGACACCATTGGTGTCTTAGAAATAGTGTCTAGACTGTTTCCAGTCCTTTTGTTGTACATGAATCACATGTGGTTGGAACTTGCGCATCTCCCTTCACCTTCCAATCAGTCATGCATTTTAAGGGTTTTTTTCATTTTTGACCCATCGGCCAAAATTAATTACGGGTGCTACCCAGAATATACAAAACCTATACACTGATTATGTAAATTTATGTATATTATATGTAAATTTGTACTTAATATACAAAAATATACATTTACCGGCTATTATGTTTTAGAGCAGTCCAAAATTGTAATTATCTTTTTTTTTCTCTTGATTAGTTCCATGTTCTTTCTGTAATATTTGATAGGTTGGGAAAAGGCAGAAAATGAAGTTGCAGTTCTAAAGCAGCAGCTTGAGGCAGCTGAGCAGCAGAACTTGACTTTGGATGTTCGCGTCAACCATCTTAATGGTGCTCTGAAGGAATGTGTCAGGCAGCTGAGACAAGCTAGAGATGAGCAGGAGCAAAGAATTCAAGATGCTGTGGTAGAGAAGGAAAAAGAATGGGAGTCTGAAAAAGCTGCACTTGAAAATCAGCTACTTGAGGCTAGTAGAATTGGTTCTCCTGTTTCTACTGATCCCAATGTTCTTGACAGGCTCGAGTGTTTAGAGAAGGAGAACACAGCTCTCAAACTCAACCTTTCTTCTCGTTCAGAGGAGTTACAAATTAGGACCCTAGAGAGGGACTTGAGCACCCAAGCAGCAGAAACTGCTAGCAAACAGCAGCTAGAGAGCATAAAGAAGGTGACCAAGCTTGAAGCTGAGTGTCGAAGACTACAAGCCTTGGCTCGTAAATCATCCCTACTCAGTGACCAAAGATCCTTTGAGTCCTTCACCAATAGTCAATCTGGCAGTGGAGAGCTACTGAAGACAGTCGAAAAAAGTGAATGTGAACAAAGTTGCTCTGATTCATGGGCATCAGCACTAATTGCTGAGCTCGATCAATTTAAGAATGAAAAAGCTATGCCTAAAACTCTTGCTGCCCGTTCTTTGGAAATCGACATGATGGATGACTTCTTGGAGATGGAGAGACTCGCTGCAGTATCTGAAACTGCGAATAAAGCCTCTTCACTTACATCTGATGCTGTTGCCAATGACTCATCTAGTGAGACCATTTCACAAAGGATGGCTGAATTAGAGCAAAAGCTGGAGAAGATAGAAGCAGAGAAAACTGAACTGGACAATGCTTTAAGTGAGAGCCAAGATGCCCTTAAGTTCTCCGACTTGCAGCTTAAGGAAGCTCAAATCAAGATAGAAGAGCTACAAAACGAGCTAGATGTATTGAGTGAGTCAAAAGAGTTGCTTGAGTTTCAACTCTTTGGCATGGAAGTAGAAGCACGGACTATGTCAGCAAACATTGATTCTTTAAAGACAGAAGTCGAAAGAGAACGATCCTTGTCATCTGATAAGGAAACCAAGTGCCAGGAATTGAAAAATGAACTAAGAAGAAAATCTCAGGAAATTGAACGAGAACGATCCTTGTCATCTGATAAAGAATCTAAGTGCCAGGAATTGGAAAATGAACTAACAAGAAAATCCCAGGAAGTCGAAAGAGAACGATGCTTGTCATCTGATAAGGAAACTAAGTGCCAGGAATTGGAAAATGAACTAAGAAGAAAATCCCAGGAATTTGAACTTCAGCAAGCTTCTAGTTCAAATGGTGAACCGAAAATAAAGCAGGTAACGCTTGTCTCAACTCTTTTTCTGTTGTTCGGAAGTCTTGAAGCTCTTCAATTCTGATTTTTTTTATTTGCAGGAAGATTTAGCTGTAGCTGCTGACAAGCTTGCAGAATGCCAGAAAACAATTGCATCTCTTGGAAAGCAGCTTCAATCACTCGCTACTTTAGAAGATTTCTTGATAGACACAGCAAATCTTCCTGGATTTTCTGGGGGAGGATCAGTTGTGGCTGGAGCTAGTGGAGAGGAATGGAAGTTGCATGTAAACGAGACATTTACCCCGAAACGCAATTCAGATACTTAAAAGATTGAGAATTCTAGTCATTCTATGAATGGAAATTGATAGAGATGATAGAAATGTTTCCTTATTTCATTGAATTCATCAACATTATATACAATATCACAAGCCAAGATTATGGCTGAGATTGTGCTAAATCTAAATCTAATCTCATTTGAAATTATGCTAAATCTAAATCTAATCATACTAAATTGGTTCAACCTTCTCATCAAGCTTATCTCTTTTGACCTGCGGAGCATAAGAAAAACACATACATCCAAATATTTTGAGATTTTTTAGAGTAGGTTTAACACCATGCCAAGCCTCAAAAAGGAGTCTTCTTTTCCACTGCCCTTTTGGCAATCTATTCAGCAAGAAAATAGTTGTGCTAGCTGCTTTTGCCCAGAATTTCTTCGGTAGATTCTTCTCATGCAACAAGCATCTAGTCATGTCCATGATTGTTCTATTCTTCCTCTAACTTACTCCATTTTGCTGTGGAGAACAAGGGATAGTTAGCTGGTGCTCAATTCCTGCTTCTTCATAAAAAGAATTGAACTTGTCTGATGTATATTCAGTTCCATTATCTGATCTAATGATCTGAATCTTGTAGCCACTCTGATTTTCTATCCAAACTTTGAACTTCATGAAAACTCCAGCAACTTTGGACTTAAACTTCATGAAATAAATCCAACACATTCTTGTTAGATCATCAATGAAGATAATATAATACATGTTGCCGTTGAGTAATAGAGTTCTTTGTGGACCACAAAGATCGGTATGAATGAGTTACAATTTTTTGGTTGCTCTCTATGTGAAACTTTTGGATTTAACTCTAGTCTGCTTGCCAAGAACACAAGCCTTGCCGCTTGAAAGATGTTCCTCCAAGTTTGGTAGACCATTTACCATTTCATTTCTTTGCATGAACAATAAAGCTTTATGTTGAAAATGACCTAACCTCTTGTGTCAAGTTTCCGCAACGTTGACTTGGCTTGAGCATGCCATCTGCTCCACTTCTAATGGATACAATGCAAAACATTTTCGCTGCATCTTAATTCTGAATAATTCCTGACCACCTGGGTCAATGATTAGACACGCCAAGTCTTTAAAGAATATTTTGAATCCATTTTCTAGCACTTGTCCGACACTTAATAAATTTTGATCAATTTCAAGAACAAATAGAACTTCAAAAATAAATTTTGTACCTGTATAACTCTCAATAGCTACAATACCCTTTCCTTTAGCTGGGATGAGTTCTCTATTTTCAATCCTGACTCTTGATGTAATTGATCTATCAAGCTCTCTAAAATGTTTTTCATCACTGGTCATGTGATTCGTACAAGCACTATCGACAAGCTAACTGTCACTTGAAACGCTAGACGCAAAACACATTGCAATAAAAAGTTATTCTTCCTCCGGTTGATTTGCAACTTGAGCTTCTCCCGATTGTTGTGGTCATTTTTCCTTGCAAATGATTTTAGCATGCCCAAGTTTCTGACACTTTTTGCATCTCATATTCGGCTTTCTCCAGCATTTGAAGTGAGGATGATTCTTCTTGCCACAATATTGACAAGGAGAGTATTTTCCATCTTTGTTGTTAATCTCCGCTGTTGCAATCTCAGGGTTTCTAACACTCCCTTTCCACTTCTTGGTCCTGCCTCCAAAATTCAACTGTAACTTGGCCTGTAATGCTCTTTCAATAGTTTTCTCTTGCCTCATCGTCCTTCTCTGTTCTTGTGCTTGCAGTGCACTGAACAATTCCGTCAAACTAAGTTTTGACAGATCTTTAGTACTTTTCAGAGAAGCAATAGTTGCCTCGTATCTCTCAGGTAGTGATACAAGTATTTTTAGAACTATTCTACTGTCCACAAGTTCGGTTCCAAGAATACGTACCTTATTTGCACTACCAATGAACCTATCTGAATAATCTTTTACAGTTTCTAACTCCTTCATGTGCTGCATCTCAAATTCCATTATCAAATTCATCACTTTCATTTCTCTAATTCTTTCATCTCCTTTGTACTCATTCTTGAGAAAATCCCAGATCTGTTTAGCAGAGTAACACGTCATGATTCTGCTGAAAATGGGCAAAGAGACATGCTTTAGCTTTGGATTTTCTTGTCTTCTTCTCCTTGTGGATTTTGATCTGAGCGATGGTTGAATTTCCTGGTAGAGGAGGTACGTCGTAGTCTTCCTCTATAGCCTCCCATAAATCACACGCATCCAAATAAGCTTCCATTCTCACTGTCCAGACTTGATAGTTTTCTCTATCAAACAGGTGGAGCCATAGCAGTGAAAGAACTTTCACCTTCCATTGTTTTAATGGTCTTTTGCAGTAGCAGATTTGGTTGATGTTTTGGGTAAACACTCAGTCAAATAATCTCACAAGTCTCTCACAGATTCCTTAAGAAATAGGGGCTCTAATACCAATATTGTTTTAAAATTGCAGAAGAAAGAAGAAAGAAAATTTACTTGGAAAGACTTATTTTATTGACCTTCAACTTCAGATATAAATACAGGAAAAGCAAACTGAATGTAGCTAAGAATCTGCACTTAACCAAAAATATAGGAACAACCATAACAGCTACTTAGATAATAATTTAAAAATAAATTTCCTAAAACCCAGCTAAAGATCAGGACTACTACAGCCGTTCCTGATACACTGCAACAATAAGCCTCGTCCTTTTATTTTTCATAAATAGTTAGGAGCATTTCTGATTTGGTTGCAATAGTGCAACTTGCATGAACTAGCTAAAATAAATCAAACCACGCACCAGGTTACCCTCTTATGGAATACATGGCTAACTCGTAACCACTGACCATAATCCTTTTAATGAACAAAACAAAAGTATTCTCTCCCAGTAAGTACTCTACACTAATGAGAGCAAATTGAATTTAAATTACTATGTAACAACAAGCTCTAGCATACTTTAAAATATCATTATCATGCAAGTGAAGTGGTATCCCCCAAAGCAAGATACTATAAACTAAACGTTGAGACCCTTTAATTGAACATAACTACATAAAACAAAATAATGTGGTGGATCAGCTAGCTAAATACGGAAGCAAGATGCAATATAATAGATTAATATCATTTCCGATCGTTTGCTTGTTTTAAATGTTTTGGAGGTGGACAAAGTTGGAACATCTTAAGATAACCAATTCTGCAAACTTATAGTATACATTTACCTTCAATTAATTTTTAAGGTGACATGACATGACATGACAGTGCGTGTTAAACAAGGCAATATATCCGTGATATACAGAAGTGTATATCACAGGAATACAATGGACTGGCCCAGCTCGGCAGATCACTGGCCTAATAATCAGCAATCTCGGGAGCCCATTACGGGCAGATTGTAGGCATTGCAATCTTGTATGTATGGTATATATAGTTGTAATATATTATAGTGTAAAGGTTACCTTAATTAGTGTTATACACTTACCATAATTATATAGTTAGAATTATGGTAGAATAAGGTTTTAGGAATATAATACGAATAGGATTCTCCTATTTTGTAACTTGTATAAATACCTTTCAAGTAATGAAAATAATCAAGGGGATTATTTCTTTCATGGTATCAAGAGAATAGGTCTAACAAAATTTTCTCTCCCAGATTTTGTACCCTTCGGCCGACCCCCCCCTCGGGTTTTCTCTTCCGCTCTCAAAATCTCTCTTACTTTCCCCTCCTTCTTTGTTCTTTCAATATGTCGAAGAACAATTTTCATCCTGCCCTCATGGTTTCTAACGTCAAGAACAATATCCCTATTGTGCTTGAGATGGAAAACGTTCAATATGCGACGTGGGCAGAATTGTTTAAAATTCACGCTATCTCCCATCAAGTTATCCATCACATAATTCCTCTCGCTACACCTCTTCCCGCGGAGGATCCTCAGTTATGGATTACTCTTGATGCTACCGTCCTCCAGTGGATCTATTCCACTATTTCAGTTGACCTCTTACAGACGATTATTGAGCCGGATACCACGGCTATGGCTACCTAGAATAGATTGCGTGACATATTCCAAGATAACCAACATTCACGTGTTGTCACACTCGAGCAGAAATTCTCTCTAGTTCGCATGGAAGAATTTCCAAACGTGTCTGCATATTGCAAGAAACTTAAGGAGTTGGCGGACCAACTCCATAACGTTGGCGCACCTGTCACAAATAATCGTCTGGTTCTACAACTGGTTGTCGGCCTTTCTGAGGCCTATAACGGCGTTGGGACTTTTCTTCGTCAAAGCAACCCACTTCCCGCTTTTTATCAAGCCCGCTCCATGCTTACTTTGGAAGAAGCCGGTTTGGCGAAAAAGGCGGCTACCGGAGCAAGCCCCGTCGTCCTAATGACATCCTCCACAAGTTCTTCGGGTTTTGTTGATAATTCGGGACAAAATCGTACCCATAGTGGCGGCAAAAATAATCGCAAGAATAATAACAAAAACCGCGGGGGCAAACGTGGCGGTTCCGGTGGTCAGCAAGCAAACAGTGGGCCCCGTCCAGTGAACAGCGGCCCACCACCCTACTGGTCACATCAGTGGGGCCCATGGCAGTGGGGCTGGGGCCGTGGGCCAGCAGCCCCTACGCTCTAGTAGCTCCCGACAGCCAGTGGGCTGGCCAGCCTTTCAGGCCCAACAATCAACAGTGGCGGCCCACTGGCCACTGGCCTAGTAACGCCAGTTCCAGCAGCTACGGCCCAGTTCAGACCAGTCCTGGAATACTTGGGCCCCGACCTCCGCAAGCTCACCACGCAGCAGGCCCCACTCAGACCGATATCGAGGCTGTGATGCACACATTGGGTTTGACTCAACCGGACCCAAATTGGTATATGGACACCGATGCCACTACCCACATGACTTCCAAATCAGGTACTCTCTCATCTTATTCCAATTTGAGCAACCCTCGGGGTATAATTGTTGGTAATGGCAACTCTATTCCAATTCAGGGTTATGGTCAGAAAAAGTTGTCTCTCCCCAATCCACCCCTTATCTTGAAAAATAATTTACATGCCCCCAAATTGATTAAAAACTTAGTGTATGTCCGAAAGTTCACCACTGACAATTCCGTTTCTGTTGAATTTGATCCTTTTGGTTTCTCTGTGAAGGATTTCAAGACGGGGAGTCATCTCATGAGGTGTGATAGTAGGGGGATCTTTAGCCTATCATGCCCGGTTTCAGTCCATCGACTCAAGCTTTGCCATCAGCCTTTGCAGCCATTTCTCCTTCCTTGTGGCATGCTCGCCTTGGTCATCCGGGATCCTCTATTTTATCAGCTTTAGATAAAAATAGTTTTATTTCTTGTAAGGGTACGAGTCATACTCCAATTTGTCAATCTTGTTCGTTAGGAAAAATTGTTAAGCTGCCATTTGTAGACTCCAATTCTCATACTTCAATGCCATTTGATATTATTCATAGCGACCTATGAACGTCTCCTGTTATAAGTTTGTTAGGTCATCGATATTATGTTTTTTTTTTGGATGATTATTCTAAAGTTTTGTGGACGTTTCCAATTGCCAATAAATCACAAGTGTTTTCTGTCTTCATAAAATTTAGAGCATTCATTAGAACACAATTCGAAAGAGAAATTAAAAACATTCAGTGTGATAATGGGAAAGACTATGACAATAGGGTGTTTCGGGAGTTCTGTGATAATAATGGGATCAATTTTCATTTTTCGTGCCCTCATACATCTTCTCAAAATGGGAAAGCCGAACGCAAAATTCGTTCCATAAATAACATTGTCCGCACTCTCTTACTTCATGCTTCCGTACCCCTATATTTTTGGCATCATGCTCTGCAAATGACAACATATCTCCTTAACATAATTCCGTCCAAAGGTCTGACATATTCTTCCCCCCTCCAAATCCTATATAATAAGAACCCTACTTATTCTCATCTTCGAGTTTTTGGGTGCTTGTGTTATCCGTTATTCCCATCCACCACAATTAACAAACTTCAGGCCCGGTCTACTCCGTGTGTGTTTTTGGGTTATCCGTCTAATCATCGTGGTTACAAATGCTTTGATTTATCCTCCAAGAAAATCATCATTAATCGCCATGTAATTTTTGATGAAACTCAATTTCTATTTACTAAAGTTTATACGCCCGAGCCTAGTTCGTATAATTTTTTGGATGATGGTATATCTCCGTATATTATTCATCATTTTACGGACATGTCCCGCACCCAAAATCCTCCAGCGGGCCCACTGTTCCATCACAGTTTCCAGTAGCTGGAACTGTTCCAGCGATTGGGTCGGTCCACCCCACCTGAACTGCTCGAGCCAGCCCCAGACAGCCGATTTGGGCCAAGAAAGCCCATCGTCACGCCAATCCGTCCGGAGCCCAACAAATTTTCAAAATTCACTCAATTTTTCCTCGAGTCATAGACTGGTCACTCGTAGTCAACGGGGTAGTTTTACACCTAAAAGACATTTTAATTTATATTCTGATGTCTCTAAATCCCCCTTGCCCCGTAATCTTGTGTCCACCTTAAATGACTCGAATTGGAAAATTGTTATGACTGATGAATATAATGCTCTTATTGATAATAAGACGTGGGAGTTGGTGTCCCGTCCATCTGGTATTAATGTTATCAGGTCTATGTGAATTTTTGCTCATAAGGAAAATTCAGATGGGTCGTTTGCTCGACATAAGGCGCGACTTGTGGGTGATGGTATGACTCAGCAGGTTGGGATAGATTGTGGTGAGACGTTTAGTCCGGTGGTCAAACCGGCTACCATTCGCACTATGCTTAGCTTAGCTCTTTCAAAGGCATGGCATATTCATCAGTTGGATGTCAAGAATGCGTTCCTACATGGTGATCTCAAGGAAACAGTCTATATGCATCAGCCGTTGGGATTCAAGGATCCCAAACATCCTCATCATGTCTGTTTATTGAAGAAGTCCTTATATGGGCTTAAGCAGTCTCCACGGGCCTGGTATACGAGGTTTGCTGACTTTGTTTCGACTATTGGGTTCACTCACAGCAGGTTAGATAATTCCTTGTTCATCTACCGTCGTGGTTCGTCCTTGGCCTACATTCTACTTTATGTGGATGATATCATTTTGACTGCCTCTTCCGATGCATTACGCCAGTCTATCATGGCCATGCTCAGCTCTGAGTTTGCTATGAAAGACTTAGGGCCCTTGAGTTATTTTTTGGGGATTGCCGTCACTCATATGATTTGTTTTTGTCTCAACGAAAGTATGCAGTTGAGATCATCGAGAGAGCCGAAATGTCCTTCTGTAAGTCCACTTCCACTCCAGTTGATGCTAAGCCCAAGCTTGGGGCGGCGACCGGCGTCCCTTACGAGGATCCGACCCGCTATCGCAGTCTTGCAGGGGCCCTCCAGTATCTTATATTTACCAGACCGGATATTACGTATGTTGTTCAGCAGGTGTGTTTATTCATGCATGATCCCAAAGTTGAGCATATGAATGCAATCAAACGCATCATTCGGTATATTCAGGGGACACTGGACTATGGTTTGCACTTGTATCCTTCATCTACATCCACACTTGTCTCATACACAAATGTTGATTGGGGTGGTTGTCCCGACACCAGACGGTCGACGTCTGGCTACTGTATGTTCCTTGGCAACAACTTGGTCTCCTGGTCGGCGAAGCGTCATGCAACTCTATCACGCTCAAGTGCAGAGGCCGAATATCGAGGGGTAGCGAATGTGGTCTCCGAATCATGTTGGCTACGTAATTTGCTTTTGGAGCTTCATTGTTCCATTCAGAAGGTAACCTTGGTATATTGCGATAACATTAGTGCCATCTACCTTTCAGGTAACCCGGTTCAGCACCAACGCACTAAGCATATCGAAATGGACATTCACTTAGTCCGTGAAAAGGTTGCTAGGGGTCACGTTCGCGTATGCCATGTCCCGTCTCGTTATCAAGTTGAAGATATCTTTACAAAGGGTCTACCCGCAGTCCTTTTTGAAGATTTTAGGGACAGTCTCAGCGTTCGAAGACCGCCCGCTATGACTACGGGGGTGTGTTAAACAAGGCAATATACCCATGATATACACTGATATATCACAGGAATACAGTGGACTGGCCCAGCTCGGTAGATCACTGGCCCAATAATCAGCAATCTCGGGAGCCCATCACGGGCAGATTGTAGGCATTGCAATCTTGTATATATGGTATATATATTTGTAGTATATTGTAGTGTAAAAGTTACCTTAATTAGTGTTATACGCTTACCATAATTGTATAGTTAGAATTATGGTAGAATAAGGTTTTAGGAATAGAATAGGAATATGATTCTCCTATTTTGTAACTTTTATAAATACCTTTCAAGTAATGAAAATAATTAAGGTGATTATTTCTTTCAGTGCGGTATATATCCACTTTTAGGATTTTTAAAATTGATGCAAACAACAAGGTTAATGGTATGTCATACAATCTCTGTCTTAAATTTCATTAACTATATTCTTTAAAAAATGCATAAATAAAGTGATAGATTTCATACAACAACAATTATATAACACTGAATATTCTAGTAAATTAAATATTAAACTTCTCTTATAACTAAATAATTAATTATTTTAAAAAAAATTATAACAATAACATTTGCAACATCCAGTACACATTAATATGTAAGTAGATTGTAGGCAACAAACTAGTTTCTAAGCAGATTGACAGACAATGACACTGTTAATAGGATATGCCATTTGACAATCTCACATTAATAAAGAAATGGATTTTCAACCAAGAAATAGCCAATGAGAATTGAAAGAAGATAGACAAGATATAATTCACCATCCACGCTGGCAAATGGAAGATAGTATAGAGAGAAGCATGTGGAGATCGAAGATGCCACGAGGGATACGTAGAGACTCCACATGGCGAACCATGGCAGGAACGTCGAGATCGCGATCCACACTAACCTCTTATCAACAAAATGAAATCTAAACTGAGACTCATTTTTCTCTCTCTCTTGTGTTACTTGGACAAGAGAAGAAGAGAGCAGTCTCTTTCATCTTTTCTAAAGAAAAAAAAATAGCAGCCTCGACTTGCCATGTCCACCATTGCTACTTCTGCTGCTCTCTCTTTTCCTTTCTCTTTTTCCCGCTCTACAAAGACTTATACAAGAAAGGTAGTACTACTTTTTTACTACTCATGTTACACAAACATTAATTTAGTTTGATTGCTGTATTTTTGTCGTATAAGCTACTAAATGGCATTCTTCACCTATAGTGTGTTTGGTACTGAACTATGTTTGCCATGGAAAGTGTTTAGAGTGGTGAATGAAAAGTATATATATATTATTAAAAATTAATACTAGTAATAATATTAGCAAATAAGAAAGTGATTTGATGAAATTTATGTGGTAAGGGGATTAATATTTCTAAGTGTTAGTTAGATCAAGTGTCTAAATAAAATTTACTGTCATGTTTAAGGGATTGTGAACATATTCAGCCTTGTTGTAAGGAAATGGCTTCTGGCCATAAGTTGGGAAAGTCATCTTTCCAAAGACGAGAAAATTTCCCTCATGCAAGACTTCAGTTGTACTAAGCATACCATATGTCTGAATTTCTTTTTAGTAAATTAATAAAGCTTAGTGTACTTTGATGTCTCTGATCTTTCACTAATATTAACTTGCTTGTAGTGCATTTTTATGCTCTAGTGTATAGGGGAGAATAAGTAGCAATTCATGTCGTAATTGATTAATCATTGGGTTATTTGGGAAGTTATGATCTGAATGCAGACAGAGACATACATCTCTTGCATTTTGTCTGTCTGTTGACCTGTTGAGTGGACAATAATTCTGCAATTTGTTCATTGTCAGTGTTTCAAAGGGGGATTTGGAGTGTTTGCAGTATATGAGGAGGCGAGTGGGTTAACAAACAAGAAAAGCTCCTGGTTGACAATCTTTGATGTGGAAGATCCAAGGTCAAAATTCCCTCAGTCTAAAGGGAAGTTCCTGGATGCAAATCAAGCTTTAGAAGTTGCTAGATTTGATATACAATATTGTGATTGGCGAGCTCGTCAAGACGTACTTACCATAATGCTCCTGCATGAAAAGGTTGATTCTTGTAAATAATGTGTTGTACCCCTCATTTTATTGAAGTTTTAAATTAAGCTGAGTTTAAGATTCAGTATATCTCTAGGTCTATACACAAAGCAATACTTTGTAGTTTGTATACAAGTATACAATGCCATTTCTGCTGGTAAAGAATGAATCTTGGGCCTAATTCAACCCCAAAAGCTAGCTTGTAGGGTGAGGATTGTCCAAGTCCATATAAGGAGTCCATGTTTCCATTCCATATCCGATGTGGGACTCTTAACACTCCCCCGCACGTCTAGACCTTGTTAACTGGAGCGTGAATAATATAATTTGGGAGCCCAAAATCGGTGGACAACGAATTGGAATGGGCTTGACTCTGATACCATCCATATCCAATGTGGGACTCTTAACACTCCCCGCACGTCCAGACCTTGTTAACTGGAGCGTGGATAATATAATTTGGGGGTCCAACATCGGTGGACAACGAATTGGAATGAGTCTGGCTCTGATACCATGTAAAGAATAGATCTTGGGTCTAACTCAACCCCAAAAGCTAGCTTGTAGGGTGAGGATTGTTCAAGTCCATATAAGAAGTACATGTTCTCATTCCATATCCAATATGTGACTCTTAACACTGCTAATTAGCGATTGTTCTTTCTTTGGAGTTGTTTCTAATTTTTTTCTCATTCATGTGACTGGTGGATACTGTGAGTAGGTTGTGGAAGTATTGAATCCTCTAGCACGGGAGTATAAATCTATTGGAACCGTGAAGAAGGAACTTGCGGAGTTACAAGAAGCACTTTTTCAGGCTCATAAAGAGGTATATAATACTTTGATCCCATTGAACAAGTATGCCGTTGGATACAAGTTACTCCTTTCTAGATTCTTGGGTAGATATGTAAGAAATAAAACATTCCCGTTATTATTGGTTATTCAGCTCTAGTTTCCTTGTATCTCTTAAACTTATTGAAGCATAGCAAGTTTTCTAATGAATAAATGGTTTAATACATAGATAAAATGGTTCAAGAATCTTATTTGTCAAAAACAAAAACAAAAACAAAAAGCAAGTTTGAAGATTTTGTGTACTTCGATATAACCAAATTTCCGTATCTAAAGTAGTGATAGCAACAGGTACATATATCTGAGGTGCGGGTTTCTGCTGCTTTAGATAAGCTAGCTTACATGGAAGCGTTGGTTAATGATAGGCTACTACCGGAGAGGAGTACAGAAGAATCAGATCATCCGTCTTCATCCTCCGGTACGTCTACAGTATCTAGAGATACGGCTAAAAGCAAGCAGCCTAGGAGAACCCTCAATGTGTCAGGTCCTGTCCAAGAATACAGCCCCCATTTGAAGAACTTCTGGTATCCTGTTTCTTTCTCCGCTGATATCAAGGATGATACCATGGTAAGTCAATTACCTGACTTATGTAATAATCTCATTTTCATAACTGCAGACAATATGTTACCAATTTCCGTATTCTCTACACATTAATAAGTCCCCCGAAAAAAAGAAAATGACATATTAAATTACTTAAATGGACTGATGCAATGTGATGCCAACCGATGGCATGTTGTACCGTCTCCTTTCTAAATTTCTGAGAGATGAGAGAATATGATGAGGAAAAACTTAGATAGGAATTGGTCTGTTAAGATTTTTATGCTTTTAGCAGTATTCTAGTGTCTCGTCTGTTGATGGTCGTTTGACTATAATGTATCAGATACCAATTGATTGCTTTGAGGAACCATGGGTGATTTTTCGTGGGAAAGATGGAAAACCTGGATGTGTCCAGAACACATGTGCACATAGAGCGTGCCCCCTTCATTTGGGTTCAGTGAAAGAGGGTCGCATCCAATGTCCTTATCATGGTGAGAATAAGAAGACTCTAAGCATTCTTCAGTGCAATTTTCCTGTCTAGGAAATAATAACACTATCAATTTGGTGTTTGATACGTGAAGAGTGCATGAAATAACAGACGTTTACTTTTATGTTTGTTTGATGATCATTAGGGTGGGAATATTCAACAGAAGGAAAATGTGAGAAAATGCCATCAACAAAATTTCTGAATGTCAAGATCAAGTCTCTGCCATGCTTTGAGCAAGAGGGGATGATATGGATTTGGCCTGGAAATGATCCTCCTGAAGCCACTATTCCTTCTTTACTGCCACCTTCTGGATTTCAAATCCATGCAGAGGTTTGAATCACATCAACAACATTTTAATTGTTTATAGGAAGACTATTTAACAACAGTCATTTTAAGTCTGCCTGCCTCATTCCTGTTGTTCTTGAAACTGGCAGATAGTGATGGAACTTCCAGTGGAACATGGGTTACTTTTAGACAATCTGTTGGATCTTGCACATGCTCCTTTCACCCATACATCTACATTTGCTAAAGGATGGAGCGTCCCAAGGTTTGTTGTATTACAAATTTATAATGATGCCAAATAATCTAGAATTTAGAGTAACATTAATCTAGTAGAATTCAGTTTGAAATTAAACAAAATGCCAACTGTTGTTGAAATCTCCACCTTAGACATTATGGAACTGAAGGCATAGTTATTGATGTCATAATTTCTTAAAAGTTACTGGATTACTTCCCGAAATAAATAATTCAATTACCTGTAATTCGTCATGTTTTCAAGAAACCTTTATGTTTTGAGTTGATATCATCACCGAGACAATGTGGACATGTATGCATATTTCATGTATGAGTTCCGCTATGCTAGGTAATGAGAAACTTTGTTAACTGCATAAAGCTTTTCACCTATTAAACTAATCAGAACTTCTTAAATTCTTTTTAAATAGATTTTTATTGGATTTCTGAATGTGAAAAGATTATTGTGGAGGATACCGAGTTAGATTAGTTGATAACTCTTACGTTACAGATTAATAATTCTTCAAGTCCCGAAATGAATCTTCTAAAGGAAAGTTGACTATATTTTATTGTTTGACTTCATATGGTTTCATAGAGAATTAAATTTTTGTTATCTTGTTTAAGAATCTGTGACAATGGTTCGTGGTCGTGTGCATTGCGTAGAATAAACATATGGTGGAGCAGAATTAGCTATAAACATATAAAAGATTTTTCCACTTCCTGACAACCAAAACAATGTGATGCCATATTTATCTTGTTTACTTTTTTGTTGGGAAAGGGGAGGACACCGTGGTTCTTGTACCTGTCTGATGAATAACGTCGGGCAGTAAAAGCCAGAAGATATGAACACTTACTAGTTACCTTTCTTTTTCAGCTTTGTAAAATTCTTGACTCCTGCATCTGGTCTGCAAGGATATTGGGATCCCTATCCAATAGATATGGAATTTCGACCACCTTGTATGGTTCTATCAACCATTGGAATCTCAAAGCCAGGCAAATTGGAGGGTCAGAGCACCAATGAGTGCTCTACGCACCTTCACCAACTTCATGTATGTTTACCTGCATCTCGACAGAAGACAAGGTTGCTATATAGGATGTCACTGGATTTTGCTCCCGTATTAAAACACATTCCTTTCATGCAATATGTGTGGAGGCATTTTGCTGAACAGGTTAGATTCTATCCTTAACATTTGGTAGTGTCTGTGATTACATAAACCTCGTAATGATGTAGATCGGTTTCATTGTATTCTTCAAGATAAATGACCGCACAATACCTATAATCACGAGTTCTCCGGCATATTTTTTCCTGATTAATCTGTGAAAAAAGTTCCTCAATTTCATATGTATTAGTTCAGAAATTGATGCATTTAGCAAAACTTGCTCAAAGTTGGCAATATGCATCCAAATCAGAGATGGAGATTTCTCTTGTTACCGTTGACACTTTGGGTTGTGGTCATGTCTCAAAGCTCTCAGTGCAAAGTGGTTGAACTCTTGAATTCACACATCTATCTATTTAAACAACAAAATTATTAAAACAACTAAAAGTGAAGCTTGCCAAAATGTAAAATGGAAACTCATCTCCTTAAAGGAATAATTGTCGACATTTGTTTTTCTTGTAAACTGAATATTGCATTAAAGATTTTCCCACCTAAAAAAATGAAAAGGAAGCAGTTAAAAAGTATGTTCTGATTTTTATTTTTTTCTGATCTATGCTTTGGGAAAACGTTTTCAGGTTTTAAATGAAGACTTACGGCTTGTGCTTGGTCAGCAAGACCGGATGCTCAATGGTGCTAACATTTGGAATCTGCCTGTGTCATACGATAAGCTAGGAGTGAGGTATAGGATATGGAGAGATGCTGTAGAGAATGGAGCAAAGCAATTGCCATTCAGCAAATGAACATGGAACTAATCCAAGGACATTTTACTTCTTAAGATGATCGGGTACACTAAACAATTTTAGCTCTTCGAAGAACTTCAATCTCTCTTGTTATATAATGTGGTTGCCACACTTGTTACTCTGAGGAGATACCAGAGCATCCCAATATTGGTTTGCTAAAAGGAGATGATTTCAGCATAGCTTCCCTTGTAAAAAATAAACTGTACACTAATTGTTTTTAGGTTCATGTACAGTTTAAATAACCTTGACCCCTGCCATCAATTCTTTATGTTTGCCCTAGCGTGCTTCCTGGAAAGTTTGGAGGTTCTTTTCGAAGTCATGGAAAAATGATCCTCCATCATGTATCATAGTACCAATCTTCTCAGATTTGAATTGAATACACAAATTTTTGTTTTTGCCGAAATGAAGCAAGAGGAAGATCTATTTTCTAGTTGTTTGATCTACTTTGGGCCAAAGTGTATTGTTTCCATCAAACCTTATGTTCTTATGGTGCCAGTCCATGGATGGAGTTAGGGGTGAGCGGGTCCGGGTACCCTAACTTTTTTAAACTATCCAGACACTACCCAGTAAACGATCGATTCCTAAATCTGTTACCCGGAACCTACCCATAGCAATCATTACCGGGAACCTACCCGGACCCCGTGTACCATGTAAAACATTTGTCATAAATAGTATACTACTGCATAGTACATAATCAGTGATTGAATTTGAAATGGTGGAAATAGCGACGGACGAAAAATCTGAACCCGTGAAATGGGTTCCCGGGTACCCTGAAACATTGCAAAACTGAAATGACTACAACACAATGACTAAATCTAAAATGGAGGAAATCAGTGACGGAAAATCTGAAATGACTACAACACAATCACAATGACTAAATGAAGAAAACATTGCAAAATTACACTGCATAATCCAGTGACATTTAACAAAAATATCAGTCACTGATTTATTAATTCAGAGAAAATGTTAGTCTAGGTGCTGCTGCTGCATTGTGAGGCTTCAACATCTGCATTGTGAGGCTTCAACACGGTAGATACTTGAATTACCATGCCTTGCTGCTGCTGCATTAACATCTGCATTTTGAGACTGCATTGCCTTGCTGTTGTGAGGCTTCAACATCTGCATTGTAAGGCTTCAACACGGTAGATACTTGAATTACCATGCCTTGATGTTGCTGCATTGACATCTGCATTTTGAGACTGCATTGCCTTGTTGCTGCTACATTAACATCTGCATTTTGAGAAGAGTTTAAATGTCACACGTCCACTTGCATACTAATCCACCATTATGTCTTCCGTGACACAAGTAAGCTCTGCAAAAATAAAATAAAACTATTGTGAGATTCCAAGACAAAAGATAATACACAAAAATAAAAATTCTAAATAATTCAAATCCATAAAACAAAAATAAAGAAAGACCTAGTGAGTAGTGACTTACCTTTCTCATATTTTTCTGCATCTTCCATATATTGCTCAACACTAATTGATTTTGAAGATGAGCGCAACCAATCTTGGCAACAAATCAAAGCTTCCACAAATTTAGGAGTTAGAGAGCTGCGAAATTGATCAAGCACTCGACCAGATGTGCTAAAAGCCGATTCCGAGGCTACCGTGGATACGGGGATGGCTAAGATCTCTCTAGCCATCAAACTGAGAACCTTGTAAGTCGACTTAGCAGCATTCCACCACATCAATAAATCAAATGTTTCATTTTTGGGCTTACGAGGACTACTAAGGTACCTTTCCCATTCAGATCTTAAATCCACACTAAGTTCATCTTGATCATCCTGGTACCAATCTTTGACAAGTGAAGCTGGATCAACAAAACCAAAATTTTCTCCACCAACACTGTCAATAGAACCTTGAGACTCATCCAATACACTAGAATCAAGCATAGAAGAATAATTTTTGTCATAGAATGCAAAAAGACATTCCAATACATTCATTACCTTACTAACGATCAATTCTATTTTAGCATCATCAACACCAATCCTTCTACAACTCCAATTCAGAAATCTCAACTTATATCGAGGATCTAGTACTACGGCTATCAACACCATCATGTTTGTTTTCTCAATACTCCCATAATACTTGTCAAATTTGGCTCTCATTTTTGTAGTCATTGCCTTAAGGTTTTCATTATTATTTTGGCTTTCACATTCAGTTAATGTTGAAAACATGCTAATAACTTCATGAAAATAATGGTTAGTTGTCACATAGAGACTTCCTGACATCCTAATAGTAGCCTCATAGAAATTTCTCAGAAATAAAGACAACAAGGATGCATTTTCCCAATCCTCATCTTTCGGGACACCACAATCAAGCTCAGTCACAAAAGTCATATCATCATCTTCAAGTCTTACAAATGCTTGTTTGAACTTACTAGCACTTTCTAACATAAGATATGTAGAATTCCACCTCGTACTAATATCAAGACAAACAGAGCCCTTATAAGTTATGCCCTCTTCAGTTATACAACTTTGGAATTGTTGTGCTCTACTTGGGGAACTCCTAACATACTTAACTGCAGCTCGAATTCGATTAATTGATTCACGAACCTCACTCAACCCATCTTTCACAATCAAATTCAATATATGAGCTGCACATCTCATATGAAAAAACTCACCCCCCAAAACAAGGGTATTTCTTAACTTGTCCTTCAAATAAGCAATTGCCACATCATTAGAGCTCGCATTATCAACTGTAATTGTTGATATACGATCTCTAATTCCCCACTCAATTATACATTTTTCTACCATCTTACCAATATCCCTACCTTTATGGCTAGGCATAACAATAAAGTTTAGCAATCGCTTATGCAAATTCCAATTTTCATCAATAAAGTGAGCGGTAAGACATAAGTAACTCAAATTTTGAATGGAAGTCCAAATGTCAGTGGTGAGAGCAATCCTAGATTTAAGAGATGACAACTTATCTTTTAAACATGAGTTTTCACAAACATAAAGTTTCATGCAATCCCTAGCAATTGTGAATCTTGAAATATGCTTAAATAAAGGTTGTAATGCCGACACAAAACCCCTAAAACCTTCACGTTCAACCGTTCTAAATGGTTGTTCATCAATAATAATCATCCTAGCCAACATGTGCCTACAAAACTCTTTATCATATTTTCAAGTGCTAAGCATATGCTCATTATCCCCATTTATACTACCTTTAAAATGACCACCAAGCAATTTTTGGTTCTTGTCAATATTGTGAGGATACTTTTTGCAACTTCTCAAATGTTTCCACTTGGATGAGGTACCATTGCTAACACTATAAGCTAAGCCTTCATTGCAATAGTTACAAATAGAAACAACATTACCAGTTTTCTCATCTATTGCTTTACCAAAATGCTCCCAAACCTCAGATTTTGTTGCCTTCTTTTTCGATGGTGCACGAGTTGTGGATGACGTGCTAGCCACAGCCATCTACCAAAAAAAAGTATCAAACTAAAACAAAACAAAATAGCAACTCCAATAAATTGAGCATAACAAGTTAACAACAAACAATAAAAGGGAAATATCAACTCAAATACTAGCTTTTCTAACAGAAATCAACCCAAATACTAACAACAAACAATAAAAAATAAAAAACAGTAACATTATAATACAGAAATAAAAAATAGTAACATTATAATACAGAAATCAACCCAAGAAATGCAAAAATTTAATGTTCTTCACTATGCAACAACTTTAAGGGTTATTCATTACTTTTAACAAAACCGAGAGGAATCCGAGCACAATACAACAACCTTTGTCAAGCTTCTGGAGTGAGAGAAGAGACTGGCGATGGCGATGGTGATGGACTGATGGCTATGGCGAGGCTACTGCGAGGCGCGAGCTACGTAATGGCGACTGGCGACGGCGAGCTGCGTAGTAGTGCGACTGCGAACTGCAAAGTGAACCTGTGAGCGAGCTGCGGCGAAGTGCGAAGTGCGAAGTGAACTGTGAGTGTGAGCTGCTAAGTGAAAATTTTGGAAATTAGGGCGAAGTGAAGTAGTGAAATGCGAATGACTTAATTCCGTATAATTTCTTTTAACGGGGCTGGGCCAAATAACCGAACTTGGCCAAAAATTTAAACGCCCCAAAGCCCAAAACTAAATAATTTAAATGGGGGCAGGTTCATAGGGTCCGGGTATCGGTTCCGGGTCCGGGTACCCGGTTTCTATTTACCGAAACCGGAATCGGACCCGATATTGATCGGTTCCTAATTTTAATACCCGGAACCTACCCGTTATTATAATATATCTACCCGGAACCTACCCGATAGTATCGGTTTCGATCGGGTAGCTGGGTACCCTGTACCCGTGCTCACCCCTAGATGGAGTTGCTTAAAACAAAATTTTGATATCATTTTATTCAACAACGTGATATATATATATATATACTGATGGCCCCAGTGTATACAACAGTATGAAACTTGATCATTGCTGGTAACAGATCTTAAAATCTGGTTGATGAACCAAAAAGGTGACACTCCATGGACTAAGTTTAATGTATGAGACTAATCAAATCTTCCTCAAACTAGTAAAATGTCAATTCCTAAGGTTATATTTACGACTATATCAAATTTCCAAGGGTTAGTGATCCACAACAGATGTTCTAACCTTTGGACCATCAACAACAACATACCCAATGTAATCTCACAAGTGGGGTATGGAGATGGTAGAGTGTACGCATACACTTGGAAGGTATAGAGGTTGTTTTTTAAAGACCCCCGACTCAAGAGAAAGCATGACGAAAAAGGTCAGACAACAACCATGACAATACTATGGATAAGCATTATGGAGAAAAGTAACAGTAGCTACAACAAACTAATACGATAATCGAAGTACAAGAGACACCATCTAGTAACAGAAATCGAAGAACAAGCAGCTACAAAAATAATACTACGCTTACTAATATGGAGGGATACTCGAAAAAACGTTCTACTATCTACTAACCTTCTACCCTTATTTGTGTCCTCCACAACCTCATATCTAAGATCATGCTCTCGGTAAGTTGTAACTGCTTCATGTCCCGTCTAATTACTTCTCCCCAATATTTCTTCAGCCTACATCTTGTTGTATAATAGGGTAATGGAATTAATAATAGTGGTAGTCCGAGTTTGATGAGCAATTCTTTTTTGTAGGCACACCGAAAAATGATGTTATCTTTAAATGTATTAATTCCTCCCTCTCAGGTGTAAAAGATTCACTCCTCCCTCTCAGGTGTAAAAGGTTCACTGAGAAATTAACCTTCCAGGATACAAAACTTATATTCTCAGAAATTCAAAAGTTACACTCTAATGAATTTTAGAAGCAGAAATCGCACGTATAAAATATAGACTTTAAAGAAAGAACAAATCTCAGAGAAGGGGAATTTCAAAAGCAGAAATTGTATTCTGTTTTCTGTAATGTATATTGTGTGAATTGTATGTCTTCGTTTCTGCAAATCACTGAGTATTTATGGATACTCAATGGATGCCTCGAAACGTTGCAACATATTCACGAAGGGATATTTCCGTTGATGAAACAGAAATGCCGAAACGTTTTTACGTTTCGTCCCCTACCCCCCTTTAAAAATATTTATAAAATATTTATTTGTTTCTTATATATATATATATATATATATATATATATATGAGAAAGTTTTGAACTATTGAAGCTACTATTGATTTTCCTCCATAATGAATGGAAGTCCAAGAGCTTGACCAAAAAGTGAGACATTAGCCACAAAGCCCATCTCTTGTCTTGTGCAGCTACTGAGTAATTTTGTGGCTTAGTGTCAAGTGAGACATTAGCCACAAAGCCACAAAAAAATTGTTACCCGTGTGATAAGCCTGCATAATCAACACCATTAGATATTGAATATAAGCAGCTAGAAGAATCATGTTTGGTGACATAATCCTTGTGCCAGATAGGAGGCATGCTGGTCCTTGTAGATCTTCTGACATCATATTCTGAAGGATTAGTTTCCAATTGTTTGTGGTCTGTAGCATTTTCATATGGTGTTTCTACATGAATACACACATCTTGGGTTTTATCCCGAACTCCCAAAGTTACACTCTTGTGTTCATCTCCTCCTGGCAACCTGTTGTCTGCTGGTGAGATATTAATATTATGTGGATGAACCAGATCATCAAAACAGAAATGTTCTTGTGATCTGATATGGCTAAGATTGTCATCTGTTTTACCTTTGAGAGGAAATATTGTCTCCATAAACATTACATCTCTGCTCATGAAAAATGTCATATTCTCCATGTCATACAACTTATATCCCTTCTATGCAGATCCATATCCAAGAAAGACTGCTCTTACAGCCCTTGGGCTAAACTTATCACGTTTAGTTAGAATAGTTGCAAAACATAAACAATATATCACTCTTAAATGGTTAAATTATGGTGTTCTATTATACAACATCTCATAGGATGACTCATTTCGTATGACAGTTGAAGGAATTCTATTCATGATGTATACAACCTCTCCACATAATATCCCCAAAACCTATTAGGTAAGCCTGCTTGAAACTTTATTGCCCTGGCAGTTTCCAGAATGTGTCTATGTGTCCTTTCTGCTACACCATTTTACTGTGGTGTGTGTGGACAGGAACTCTCATGCACCACACCATACTGTTGAAATAACTCTCTACAATTATGATTAAAAAATTCAGTACCATTATCGGATCTTACTATCTGAATCTTCATTTCAAACTGAGTATTGACTTCAACAAAGAAATATTTAAGCAATGTAACTACATCAGATTTCAACCTCATTAAAAAAATCCAAGTCCATCTGGAATAATCATCCACAATAGTCAAGAAATATCTCATTTCATTATATGTTAATCATCCACAATAGTCAAGAAATATCTCATTTCATTATATGTTTTTACCTTGTAGGGTCCCCATACATTCATGTGTAACAATTGAAAAGGTCTTATTTTCCTACTAATATTGACTGAAAATGGAATCCTAGTCTGTCTAGCTAGTGGACATACTTCACACTTATCCAAAATAAAAAGTGTATCATTCTTGAAACATAAAATTTTCCTTAAAACAGTCATAGGTACATGACATAACCTCTGGTGCCAGATGACTGCATCTACATATTGTATGGCTGACAGACACTTATTCGATTTTTCCTTCTTATTTTATGTATTCAAGCATAATATGTACAATCCTTCTTCTTTATTACCAATCCTCATCACCTTCCCAGATGAGAGATCCTGAAACACACAACATTGTGAAAAGAAAGTGACACTACAATTCAGTTCTTTTGTTACTTTTGACACAGACATGAGATTGAACTTGAAAGTTGGCACACATAGAACATTTTTAAGAACATCACCTCCACCTAAGTGATAATCACCAACATGTGAGATTCTGGCTGAATCTCATGTAGGTAATTGCACTCCTCCTGTTCTTTCTGTCAAGTTTTTATTTTGTAAGCAATTATGATCATTAACCATATGATGGGTTGCACCTGTGTCCACTATCCATTTCATCAACATTTGTGAATAAAAAGCACATCTACCTGCCATATTAGCACTACCACTAGTCTCTCCCTTGTTGTTAAGCAGATTGAGGAGTTGCTGATGTTGACTAGGCGTGAATTGGCTATGTGAGACTGCATCTGCAGGTTGTGACCACATTATCTTATTATGATTACAAGTTGACAAAAGTTGTGTGCTCTGTGAATTAGAACCTGATCCATGGTTCTGTCCAAAATGTTGTTTCTGCATGTGTCTCATATCATGACAATGCATTTCTTCTACATGTCATGTATCTTCAAGAGGCAAACTTCCACCAGTTACCGCATGTGCATTCTTACTTTTATTCTTGAAGTATTCAGGATATCCATTGATCTTGTAACCGTCATCATGTGTATGTCCAGTTTTGTGATAAAAGTCACACTTCATCAATTTGAAACAATCCATCTTAACATGACCTTTCATATGACAAAAGTCACAAAAGGCATTAGGATTGTATGTTTTCTTTTGTTTCAGAACTCCACTTATGTTCCTTCCATTTTCATTTCTGGCTGTGAACATAGCAGAAGATTCAATTATTTCCTACATCATCCTGCTTGTCTCTGCAACCACTCTTTGGCTTCCTCCTGGTTGATCATTGCATATACCTAGTTCAGATTTGGCACCTGGTGTATCATAATAATATGGCTTCTAGCTTGACTATAGCTTTCATCTACTCCCATTAAGAATTATAGCATTCTTTGGTATGGTAAATGATCAACAAAATCTTTGGATTTAACGCAACATGATGGTGGTTGTATAATAGAATCATACTCATCCCAAAGGTCTTTTAAGTCTAGAGTAGTACATTGAGACTGGTTATGATCCTTGTCCCATTGTAACAATTTCCTTGTGTAATTGGAAGGCTCTAGAACTGTTTATCTTGTCAAATCTCTCCTTTAAATCTTCCCATAAACTGTGTGAATCTGAATTAAACAGCATGCCACTGAGTAAGTTCTTGCTTATATTTTCCATCAACCAAGACACCACAATTGCATTACACATATCCCACACTCTTGCTAAATCTCTACAGAAAGCCTTTCTCTTTACTGATTCATCGATAAAACCTACTTTGTTCTTCCCTAACAGAGCCAACTTCATTGCTCTACTCCATAATGTGTAATTATCCATTCCATTTAACACAATTCCAACAGGTAGTGAACCTGGTGCATCAGATGGAAAGAGATACATAGGGTGATTATGATTGATGTTTATTGTTAATGTCGCAATTCCACTTGTTATATCTTCTGTGTTGTTCTCCATTATTACTTATTGTAGCTTATCGACTTCAATTATTGTTGCAATCAATCGATCTGCTCCAATATACTAATCTTCTGTCTCGATTGAACTTATGATTCTTCAATATGCTTCTCCACTCCCAGAATTTAGTGTGGAACACACAAATCCCTCGAATTCCTCTTTGCATGTAAAAGAACTCTCTCTCGATCTGCGTCGAATTACCACTGCTCTGATATCATGTTGAATTTCACTGTTCCATTGAGCTGTAACTTGATCGATCAGATGACATGATCCACCATTATTGACTAGTTGAGCTCAATGAGATGTTAGTCGTACAAATGAGAAGAAAAAAATAGAAGCAGAAGCAGAGAAGAGCAAAGATAGAGTTTGGGAAAATTTTCTGTATATTTAAATCATTTTTCCACCTTTTTAAAGTTAATTTTGCATATCGTCACCAACTTAAATCAGAAGACAATTTGTTTTTTTCTGTGCTTGAATTGCTCGGAGAAAACAAATAATCTCAATTGATATGACACATTTTTAGTCAACTTTTACCCTTAACGAGTTGATATATAACCACACAAATATCTTTGACTTGTTTTAGACCACAAAATTAAAAAATATTTTTTTATTTCTTAAAATTCGTATCAAATCAAACTAAATCTGGGACGGAGAGAGTAGGGATGGCAACGGATCGGATCTGGATCGGATCCTACTAGATCCAGATCCAGATCCATTTTTCATACCTGAATTCGGATCCAGATCCGTCGGGTCCATAAACATCAGATCCAAATCCGGATCCATCGGATCCACATGTAAAAAATTTTGCCTTGCTAAGATTGTAACTTTGCTAAGAATTTTTTTTTGAACTGACAAACGATTTTTACTTAGCTAACAATTTACTGTGTTTTAATTTTGAAATGTTCATATGAGATATTTTGTTCGTTGTCTCGTTTTGATTGTGAGCTATTAATTGAAAATGTTGGACAATGACAATAGTTGTGGAAAATGTTTACTAGTATTTCCACAATGCAGAATTTGCATATGCTTAGAATCTTCACAAATGAAGTGAATATAATTTTAACTACTTGTCTATGGAGATGTTAATCATTCACTGATATAACATTGATTTTATTATCGAAGTTACCTCTTTATTTTTTGGTTTTTGAGTTAATGCGGGGATAAATTAAACTTGTTTTGAGAATTAAACTTGCAAGAATGTGCTTAGCAATTTTAAGAAAATACTTATAAAATTATATTCTAGGTTATGAATATATTTAATAAAAAATGAATCCACGGGTCGGATCTGAACCGGATACGGATCTCAAATACAAAATCCAGATCCAAATTCGATCCTTCAGAAATGGATCCGGGTTCGATCCGAATCCGTCGGATTCAAATTTTGAAGATCCATATCCTATAAAACGGATCTGGATCCATCGAATCAAGAATCCAATGCCATATCTAGGAGAGAGTAATAAACGTCAAATTATCAGTGCTACGAGACACAAAAAAGTGTATATACATTCAGTGGAATCTTCCCAAACCACCGTATTTTAGTATTTTGATATGTCAAATTTATTTGTAACCAACATATTGAAAACCGCTTGGCCATGAAAATTTTGCACTTTTAACCGAAACTTTTTTCGCTTTATTTGAAAATTATTACTTGACATAAAAATTTCAAATATAATTTGAAATAATATGTAAAATTTGAAAAATATTTAATATCATTTTACTTTTTCACTTTCAATATATTGATTTTTTTTTTTACAAAAATTATAATCAAACACAACTTTCTTAACTTTAAATTTTAAATAAAATAAAAAATATTTGATTTTGGTGTTCATACGCCTACTCAATCTCAATCTCAATCTCTATAGAGATATTACACATTTATATCATGTAGTAATCCATTCTTTACTTTCTAAGTAAATTTCCTAATAACTCATTTAATTACATTTCCAAAACAGAACAACAGAAAAAACCTCAAATTTATTCCTTAAACTCACACTTATTACAAGAAAAATAATAATCACAAAGTAATTCAAACCCAGAAGCGCCTATTACATGCAAAATTCACAGTGCATTACCACAAAAAGGGCAGAATCGGAAATCGCCGCCCACTTCCCGGCGACAGAACTGACACCTAAGAACGTCCGGCACATCCTCCGTGTACGGCGGCGGTGGAGTTAGAGATTGAGGGAAGAAAAGCTTGCAGTCGTTGCAGTACATCACCGGCTCTTTTCCCGGCCATCTCCATACCGGAACAAAGAAGAGTTTCAGAACCTTGTCATACTCGACTAGGTCGGCGCGTGATCCACACGCTATACACCTCCCAACCCCGGTCTTTAATACTTGTCTCGCTTGCTGCTCTAGCCCTCCTACGAAGAAGAAGAACATTGTTTTTTTGTTTCTGATACTTTGATTGATTTTGATTTGGGCTATTGGTAGAAATTGGAGTGTTTGAAGAGATTTAATAAGACGAGTGTATAGAGCTGAAGAAAAGTCTGGAGGATTTGCGGTATTTGGGTCTTATTAAAGTGCAGCTCATTATTGTTCTAGGCCCTTTTAGCCCATTTGTGGGTAAGGGATAGGAATGACATTCTTTTCCTCGGATTGTCATTCAAACGCACTGGTCTTTAATTTTTGCTCCTGAGTACTTATTTAATGAAAATATTTAGATCTGTTTTGCAAAACATAGTTTATGTAATATTTTTATTTTAAAAAAATGAAATTTTATTTTACTTGGCATAAATTCTGTAGGAATTAAGTTATATGACATAATTTTAATTTGTAGTATTTTTCTAGATTATATTGAGTGTTGAAAAATTATGTCTTATCCGGCAAAATTTGTGTGGACTAGTCTTAAGTGTATGTATGTTGCACGCGTGTATCGCGTGAATCAATAAATAATTTATATAAGAAGAATACATTAAGAAATAATATTAAGGAGCTTCGTGCTTATTTTGCATTAGGACTTTTATGGAACAATTAAACCCTAGCATAAAGGATAAAAATAATCTTTCATTAGTAACATCTTTAATTGAAATGAGTTAAAATGCCTAACAAATTCAACTTGACAAAATGCAATGATCCAAATAATATGTATAAGATTTGTGAATAACTCAATCTTAAACTGATAATGGTATATGAGAAATTATACAAAAATCACAATTAATAATCTTTCAATTCACAATTATCTATCAAGAATACACAATCATTTATTATTACATAACTTCAAGAACAAACTAAAAATATAAAAAGTGTACCTCAAATCACATGAAAGCTTACCTCATATACTATCATTATTCAAGTTTGCCATTATCTAACTGTACTTATTTACAATTTCTCTAAAAATATAAAAAGTGTACCTCAAATCACATGAAAGTTTACCTCATATACTATCATTCTTCAAGTTTGCCATTATCTAACTGTATTTATTTACAATTTCTTACGATGTCAAACAAAAGTTTGTTTACGTGTTACTATGAAATATAGGTTTATTTATAGATTTTTTACAATTTCTTATGAATTATAGATTTTTTACAATTTCTTATGAATTATAGATTTTTTATAATTAGGAAAGGGTCTAAGAATCAAGCATCTTAAGATATAGACATTATGATCATACTAAGTAGTTATTTTCGGCTATTTTAAATTCAGTAAATGAGATATAACTTTTCAAATATCCTAAACATAAAGTGATAATATGGAGTTGAATACCTGGTCAAAATTTAACAACAAAAAAGGAGTCCTATGCCTTTGACGGGCTTTGAATTTGAACAGATATGGAGGGCCTTCTTGCATGGACTTGGGCTTGCTTTGATGATGGGCAGGCCTTTTCTTCGCTTAGGCCTTCCCTATAGTATTGGGGCTAACGCGCTAGGTCGAGCGGTCGCCGAAGCTTGCTTGTTAGTATAAAACTAACGAAATCTCAAACCAACCAATATCAAGACTACTCGAGCATACTTAGCTTTTCCTCCTAAGATAATTGCTTTTCACAAAATAAAGGACTCCTAAACGTAAAAGGAATCCTTGTGCTATATTCGTAAGTAAGTGTATTTTAAATTAGTCATATATGAGATATTTTAAACAAAACTCACATTGACGACCTTCCAATTTGCAGTTGTTTATAAAACAATATACAAACATATATTATTACGTAACTTTAACTACATACTACAAGTTAGAAGATTTACCATAAATCACAAACAAATTTGCATCTACAGACATTAAAACTATGGACATTCTATGATAAATAATATAAAATAGTGTCTTCTATTATAGAAGTGATTAGCTTCCCCTTATTCTAAAAGGGTTTCGTTCTAATATTTTAGAAACATAAATTGAATCCTAAACTTAACACAACATAAGCATTAATTGGTAATAAAAGAAACTTAATTCTAAAGTAATATTCAACCTAAACCTAAACATATCTAGTGTGATCACATAAATGGAGTTTGGTACCTTTATGGGGTAAATAGGTTGTTTCCAATAGACTCTCAACTCAAGAAAAACGTCTTTCATAACGGGTTAGAAATATACACGAGTAAAAATAGTTATGTTGAAAATACGGAAAGAAAAATATTAACAGCAAAAATAATAAAAATAACTAAATTAAAAGAAAGAGGGAAAAAATGTGTATTACCTGTTTGCATTGCCTTTGATGCCCAGTAAATGGACATGGCTTGCTTACTTCGTTAAGTATATTGCTTCCTCTGTAGCTGTGTCACCACCTCCAACAACAGCAAGGACCTGACCTTGCAAAGTGGTGATGCTCCGTCACAAATTGCGCATGCACTACCACCTTTACTCCAAAATTCATCTTCACGATGTAATCAGAGTCTTTTAGCTCTGGCTCCGTTGTTACGATAATAAAACTCAATTGTCAATAAAACTCTTAACTTATAAATGAATCCTAATTGGTAGCAAGAATCCCAAACAAAGAAGAACCAAAGAATCCTAAACCTAAAAGCAAGCACGTAATAGTTCTTCTATTTTTCCACAAAAAGAAAAATTGTGATTAAAATTACAATTATATCCAATACATATTCCAAATTTTCTTTTAGCCAAATTGGTGTCATACGTCTATGCATGGGCAACAACGCTTCCTCTGACGTGCTGGGGTTAGGAAAGGTGGTCCTGAAGATGACTTCCGGAAAGGAGCTCACTCTGAAGGAAGTGATGCATGTCCCTGAGATTAGAAGAAATTTAATTTCAAGACGTTTATTGGTTAATGCTGATTTTAGGCTAGTGTTTGAATCCAATAAGTTTGTACTCACTAAGAATGACACTTTTGTGGTGAGAGGCTTCGTATGTGAAGGTCTCTTCAAAGTGAATGCCATGTCTGTAATGCGTCCAAGTAATAAAGTTGAACCTTCTTCTTATTTGCTTGAGTCTTCTAATTTATGGCATCATAGATTAGGACACGTTAACTACAAGTCTATCCAAAGGCTGGTAAAGGTTGAGTTGTTGCAGTCTATCGACGTAAACCCTCAACATAAGTATGAGGTGTGAGTAGAGGCAAAACTCACCAAGCTTCCTTTTCGATCCGTCGAAAGGAATACCGCTCATCTAGAACTTATTCACACAAATATATGTGATTTGAAGTTCGCACAAACTAGAGGGGGGAACAAGTACTTTGTGACATTCATTGATGATAGCACAAAGTATTGTTACCTTTACTTGTTGAAAAGTAAGGATGAAGCCTTTGAAGCGTTCCGACGTTACAAAGCAGAAGTTGAGAACCAACTAAGCCTGCGGATTAAATCCATTCGTAGCGATAAAGGGGGAGGATACGTAGCGCCATTTGAGGAATATTGTGCCCAAGAAGGCATTGTTCATCAAACGACGGCTCCATACTCACCTCAATTGAACGGTGTGGCAGAACGTAAGAACCGCACATTGAAGGAAATGATGAATGTCTTGCTCATCAACTTCGGTCTTCCCCAAAACATGTGGGGAGAAGTAGTCCTTACCGCTAATACGATTCTTAACAGAGTCCCACATAAGGATAAGGACAAAACTCCATATGAATCATGGAATGAATCATGGAATGAAAAGAAATCCACCTACAAATATTTTAAGGTGTGGGGTTGTTTGGCAAAGGTTGAAGTACCCAAGCCAAAGCATGTCAAGATTGGGCCTAAGACTGTAGATTGCATATTCATCGGATATGCAAATAACATTAGTGTTTATCGCTTCTTAGTGCATAAGTCAGATATTCTAGATATCCAACAGGGTACAATCATGGAATCAAGGAATGCTCAATTCTTTGAAGGTACATTTCCTAGAAAGGAAAAAGACATAACCTCTCGCAAACGAAGTTATGAACAAAGCTCTCAGGAACCGGGAGTCATTGACGGCCCGGATCTAGATGGTTCAGATCTAGCGGATCTCGAGGTGGCTGAATATCCGGAATCTAGTGTTCCAGATTCTCAAAACTTGGAGACTCCAAAGATGGATCTAAGGCGAAGTAAAAGGGCCAGGAAGGATAAATCCTTCGGTCCTGACTTTGTAGCTTATATGGTTAATGATGAACCAAGGACAATTGCTAAAGTGTTGTCAACTCCAGAAGCACCGCTTTGGAAAGAAGCTATTGAGAGTGAAATAAGCTTCATTCTGCATAACCATACTTGGGAGTTGGTTGATCTTCCTCCGGGAAATAAACCATTGGGTTGTAAATGGATACTCAAACAGAAATATAAAGCAGATGGGTCTATAGACAAGTACAAGGCCAGGCTGGTAGTCAAGGGCTATCGGCAAAAAGAAGGTCTTGACTACTTTGACACGTACTCCCCGGTATCTCGAATGACATCCATACGGGTATTCATTGCGATCGCAGCTTTGTGTGACCTTGAGATACATCAAATGGATGTCAAGACAGCCTTCCTAAATGGTGATTTGGAAGAAGAAATTTATATGGACCAACCTGAGGGGTATGTGGTTCAAGGACAAGAGAATAAAGTCTGTCGGCTTGTCAAGTCTCTGTACGGGCTGAAACAAGCCCCGAAGCAATGACACGGAAAGTTTGATAGTACTCTACTATCGAAGGGTTTCACCATTAATGAATGTGACAAATATGTCTATATTAAAGGTAACTCTGACTCGTTTGTTATGATATGCCTGTATGTAGACGACATGTTGATCACATGAAACAATCCTAGGGTAATCATAGAGACTAAGAACATGTTGAAACAATGCTTTGACATGGAGGATATGGGTATCGCAGATGTCATCTTAGGGATAAAAATCTCTAAGACGTCTGACGGACTGGTCTTATCTCAGTCTCACTACATCGAGGATGTTTTGCAAAAATTCGAGATGTTTGACAGTTCACCAATAAAGTCATCAATGGATACAAATCAAAAGCTTGATAAAAATCATGGTGCACCCGTATACCAGGAGCGATATGCATAGGTGATCAGTAGGTTGATGTATATAACAAACTGCACCCGACCTGATATTGATTATGCAGTCAATAAGTTGGCTAGGTTTACCCGGAATCCGAGTGATGATCACTAGAAGGCGTTGAATCGGATATTACAATACATGAAATACACGTTAACTTTCGGGTTACATTATTCGAGATATCCAGCTGTACTAGAGGGGTACATTGATGCAAATTGGATATCTGATATAGAGAACACCAAGTCCACCAGTAGGTATGTATTTACAATTGGTGGTGGGGATGTGTCTTGAAAATTCTCTAAGCAAACTTGCATCGCCCGATCCACAATGGAATCGGAGTTTATCGCTTTAGACAAAGCAGGAGAAGAAGCTGAGTGGCTTCATGACTTCTTAGAGGATGTTCTGTGTTGGAACAAACCCGTACCTTCTGTAATGATCCACTGCGACAGTCAGTCGGCTCTAGGAAGGGCACGAAATGCTATGTACAACGGCAAGTCTCGTCATGTTCGATGGAGGCATAATACCGTTAGGCAGCTGATCACCACAGGTATAATATCCATTGATTACATAAAGTCAAAGGATAATATAGCAGACCCGCTGACAAATGGCTTACCAAAGGATCAGATGTTCTGCCTGTCTACGGGAATGGGCTTAAAACCCAAAGTATAAGGACCAATACGGTGGTAATCCAACCTTACTGACTGAAGATCCTAGGAATTTGGTTCAATGGGAAAACTAAGGTGTAAAGGTTCAGTTGATCGCTTCAGTGGAAGCATGAGCACTTCGGATAGTGATTTCTGTAAAGAAACACCAAATCCAAGGCCGTTCCCGCAATAGACGTTAAGTGCTATCTGCAGTGTGGGTAAATGTTAAGTTTTCAAAACCTTTAATGATCCTCAACAGTTGAGGTTAGGTTTGGGGAAACTTTTAATAGTTTCTAACACTTTTGAAGTGGGGTATAACATGATACCTTGTAGGAGACCACCTATTTAAGTGCGAGGACATGCCGCCTCAAATGAACGCACTTAAGAATCCAAGAAGTTGTCCACGGCCACAACGGACAAAACATTACGAAGAAGAGAGTAAGGGAATTTGTTGTGTTGGTACTATTGACTTGGCTTACACTAAACACTGACGGTTCAAGACATCACGTTCACCGCGCAGTAAGTAATTCCGATGGTATTTAACTATGGAAGGTTCAAAGCTGAAGCTACCTCTCCTTATGCAACATCGGTCTGCTGAAATATTGCTGGGAAAAAGGCACCATGTGAGTGCGCCAAAATCTCTTTCAAGAGGGGATTGTTGGAAATTTGCCTTTGGAGGGAGTTGTGTCCAACCATTTTTAATGGCTTAAACACTAGTGTTCCGCATGTTGGAACCTTCGGTTCTTCACACGTGCATAATCTACTAAGTAAGTAGATGACCGTAGGGCCAAGGATCGTCAAATTTCGTTGAGAAATGAAAGAGATATTGGTCCACGAAGTGAGGTGTTTGAAGCATGTAAAAAGGTGGTAAAGAGCAATCCTCCCTCATCGGTGGGGGAAGAAAGATTTGTTTAGTTAATAAATTTCAAAGTTGGCTTGGGGTTTGGGACCCCAAGGGGTATCCCATGTGCTTAAATGAGGGAGGACCTAGATGTGCTTCAATTCGAGGATAAGCCCACACGCGTGCCGCCGCCCGCCCGTCCCGTCCGGTCCGGTCTCGTTCACGGGTCGTGGGCTGTGGCTTCTTCTGATATTATCTTTTTAGACTCAGAATTGTTTTAGTTTTACAGTTTGGTCCATGAAGTTTCAAGTAAGTTAAAATTGGGCAGAGAACTTTCTGTTGGTTATTGGAACGTCAACCAGCCTTAATTTGCACTAAATTCAGCCATTTAGTTTGGCTGAATTACTCTCCCTAAAGATCAATCCGTTCCACATCAATTCACCATTTATTTTGGTGAATTACTACCTCCATAATTGCCATTACTTGGCCAGTAACATCAATTATGTGGGCAGTTGGTAAGCCTCTCCTTCAACTATATAAATGAGCCTTTGCACAATTGTTGAGACACACAAAAACTCAAACGAATCAGATTCTTCCTACAAACTTTCTAACATTATTTCATTACTCAAAATTCTTCAAGGTAGCACTTGAGTTTCATTTGCTCAATTGTTCATTTGTTGTTTTATCTTGGGATACAATTGTCCAGGACGTAGAAAGGATACATACGGGGCAATCTTGTCTTAAAGACAAAGTGCAATCACTCGACTCAAAATACAAAATCTATTCCAGTTTCTTGTTCAAGTTTATTGTAATTTCAGTTTGTTGTAATACTTATCAGTTACTTATTTCCGTTTCCCGCACCATTGTAACCAACATATATTACAAGCAAGTCAATTTAGGAAAGAACTATAATAAAAAACTAAATTGATAATTGAATAAATAAATAAATATGAATTTAAAGCTAAATATTAAACCAGATAATACCAATAAGATCTACTAGATAGTGCCATACAAATAATGTAGTAAATATTTTGAATTCTTAATCCATCAACTAAAATCTTCTATAATTTTTTTAAAAAAAATCATGCGATAAACGTGAATATTTGTGACACATCAGCTTAGAAAAAGTGTCATACATCAGCAAAACACATGAGAGATGTTGAGTATATAAGTAAGTAGACCTTAGACTCTAGTGACACGTTTAAAGTCGTGTGGGCATAGGCCCTAAGCGGACAATATCACTAGTGGGCTGGGCTGTTACAGATGGTATCAGAGTCACTCATGTGTCAACCTTGTCAGTGCGAGTCAGAGTTCAACTGAATTTAGGTAAATTCCAGGTAGACGAGGCAAACCTCATTGATGAGTCTAGGCAAATTTCATGCGGTAGAGCAAACATCATCGAGGACGCTGAGTCCATAAGAGGGGGGTGTATGTGACACCTCAACTTAGGAGAAGTGTCCCACATCGTCAAAACACATGAGAGATACTGGGTATATAAGTAAGCATACTTTAGATCTTAGTGACTCATTTTAAAGTTGTGCGGGCCTAGACCCAGACAATATCACTAATGGGCTATGTTGTTACATTATTAAAAATGTTTGATGCATATCTTCTTTTTTAGACTTGAAAAGATTTTAAATATGAAATAATTTTGTTTAACTTTTTCTATACTCCATTTTTTTCTACAAGATTTCAAGTTATTGATAGTCATTAGTTTTAGGACTCGGAGATAAGTTAAATATGATTAAATGTTAATATAATTTCAAATCTCAATTAATAATCATTATATTAAAATTTTGAATTTTGATAAACGATTTTGAATTTGAATTTGAATTTAAGTCACATATATATATATATATATATATATATATATATATATATGTGTGTGTGTGTGTGCGCGCGCGCGCGCATGTGCACCCTTATTAAAAAAAGTAATTTGCAAAGTAATTTGCAATATGGTAAAGTCACGGAGCACACTAACATCAAGATATATGAAAAAATAGATCAAAATTAATAAGAATAAAGGAGAAACTAATTAGAATTATGATAAAAAAATTAATTGATAATTGAAATATAAAATTCAGGAACTAAAATGCTATTATCCCTTAAATCTAAATATTTAAAACATATACTAAAAGTAGGGATAGACATGGTACGGTAGATATTAATTACCGTTACAAAATTAAAAATTTTAATACCACAATTTTGATATTATAATATTTGGTATGCATTTTAAACAAATGTGGTGTTCTGTACGATACTACTCGATATTTACAAAAATATTGAAATACGGAATCTCGTACCAAAGTATATGATTACATATACAATTCATATATATTATTATAATACTAACAAGTATATAAATTAGTATTAATACAAAATTAATTATTTAAATATTGAAACTTTGATTGCTCTATCTTTATTGAAATATCCTTTTTGGTAATTATTTAGCGAAGAAAATTGTTTGTACTTTTGTTTGAATATTTTCACACGCATAATGTGTTAATATAATATAATTGAGACGCTTCTTAAATAGTCGAAGTCATAATTTTCTATTAAATTAGTGTATATAAGTTGAAGTCGAATAAACTATGCTACAGATTTATTGTATCACAAAATACCGAATCTAACTTTAAAATATCAAATCATATCAAATTAATTTATATGACAATAATATAATATTTTTAAAACTCAAAATCGAATATATTGAACAGAAGTTTCCAATAGTATACCATACCGCAGGATGTGTCATAAAAATAATGTACTATTTTTAATCCTAAGCCTACTAACTTTAATACTAACTTTGAAATATGGAATGATTTTGTTTGATTTTTTCTTATATTTCTTTAAGTTTTGACATGGTCATAATTCTTACGACTGTTATCCATAAAATCCATCTATAGTTTTAATCTCAAGTAATATCTCTCTTATCCCATTAATACATATACACACTAAACAAAATTCTTTTCTTTAGTAGAATATTTATTTTATTTTTATCTAAGTCAAGTGACGTGTTAAAAAAATTGGATGAAAAACGTTTATAGATATTTATACAATCAATTTGGTGCAATTTTTAGGTTATATTTTGTGAAATCAAAAATCAATTCAAATATATCGATTTTTAAAATTTAAAACTAAAATCAAATCAAACAAAAAAGTGTCTGATTTTTTATTTTCTGGGTCGATTTTTCTTTTCCCATAATTAATTTTTCTCTTTTTGGAATTTTTAGCTTTTTGAGTTTTTACAGTGTTAAAATCTGTGGCTTCGCCTGTTTATAGCTATTCTATTATATGTGGCAAACATGCATTGGAATTTGCAAGAAACTGAGCATCCTGAAAGAGCACATGCACAAATCAGATTCTTCCACGTGTTATATATGACACAGCACAAAGCGAGTGTGTTGTTTCAATGTTACTCTCGCGAGTGGTGTAGAGTAACCATGTTTGTCCCGTTCTCTAACTGCAAACTTTTTATTTGTTTTTATTTTTTTGGCTATTGGATCACGAAAAAGAGTCCAGGAATTATACTTCATTGGAAATGACCTTACTACCCTCTTAAGTCTTCACCTAACATGTATTTGCAAAAAATATGCACGTTTTGTAAAGAATAGAACAAATATGTTTTATCTGACGCCCCTCAGTTAACGTACATACAACAATTGTTTACAAAACAAAACGCCGTGACGTGATGTATAAGATCTTTTTCACACCTTAATTAGTAGATGTTTCAAATTTAAAATTAAGATGATTTTTCTTTTAATAATCCAAAGTGCTATTTTCTTTTTGGGCTTTTCGAAATGTAATTTCAAACTAATTGAGATCCAAACTGAATATTAAACACCTATGAAAAATTTAAAATATATATTTTCCTTTTCATATTTTATATTATTTTACTAGAATAGTATTTGACTATCAAAATTTACAACGTCAAGCTTGAAAATTTATATTTATAAAAGTGCATAAATTAGCTTGAACAACACCTCATCATAAAAAAAAGGTGCTTTAAAAAATAAAAAAATAAGAGTAAGATCAAAACACTAACGTATTTAGACAAAATATAACTAGAAAACAATGTCATTTAGTGGCAATGTATCTTCATTTTAGGATATATCATCCAAATTTCAAAGAATTAAGTATTTATTGCATATCTTATCTTATTCACTTGCATGAAAAAATATTGGAAAAGTCTACACTAAAATGGCTTGTCATAAAAATTATTTATTAACATTTCAATAAAATCAAATTTCATTTTTGTGTATATTAACACAATTTAATATTCAGGATAATATTGAGGAGCTTATAAAGATATTACATAGACTAGGTACATTAATATCTCAAAAATCAAATTTCATGAGCCCAACCTCATAAAGACTATTCATTAAAATCAGAATTCTTTTTTTTTTTGTGGAGAATTATAAAAATTTAAGGTAAGAAATTAGTAAAATAAATAGGGGCTAATTAGACATTTCCTAGTGAAAGAGGTAAGCGCTCCGCACAAAGTTGCCATCTAGAATGCTTACTACTATATATAAAATCATCTTGAGATCCACAATTTGAAACGAAACCGAAGATATTGTTTCAGTGAGCTGAGAGAAAAATGGCGATTAGGGTTTGGAGTTCCTTATTTCTGTGTGTTTTGGCATTGCTAGGATCGGTATCTTACGCTTCTGAGAGCCAATCAAAGGAGTTCGTTGTGACTCTAGATCACTCCAATTTCTCTGATTTTGTAGGGCGTCACAAATTCATCGTCGTCGAGTTCTACGCCCCTTGGTAATTACACTTCAATTGCTTTGATTTTCTGTTACTATGTGTAGTTTTTGAATCTGTATGCTTCTCTGGATATTTTTTATTTTTATTAGTCGATCGGTGTTTTGTTTGAAAGCTATGATGAGTTGGTCAATGAAAGGCGAAACAGATGCTACGGGGATTGCCAAAACGTAGATCTTTATCACTCCCTCCGTCCCAATTTATTGGCACCTTTTGAATTTTGAGATTCAAACAAGTTTGTGAATTGTCAATTTTTGTGACTTATATATTACTTTTTATGTGATTTTTAAATATGTAATAATTTTATTTAAAAAAAAACTTAAAAGATTTTATGTCCGAATACAGGTTCAAAATAAAACAGTTTGACTCTTGAAATTCGAAATGTGCCACATAAATTGGAATTGGTATAGAGGGAGTATTTTAGATCTAGAGTGCTCTTTTTATGAAAAGGGTTTTCATGGAAATATTCTGCTGGGAAAATATTTACTTTGGGGAATCATTTTCTCGTGTTTAATTTGATATAAAAGTTGGTGAGATATGCTAATCATACAAAGTGCAGAGTGAGTATTGGGGATATCTTTGAGGTGTAAAGATTGATAGCAATGTCTCAAGTCTTGAATTGAATGAAGTAAGGGGTCGTTTGGTAGGGTCACGGGGTGTATAAGAATAGTAAATAATAGGGTGTACTAGTAATGCAGGGATTAGTAACGATGAGATTACTTATGCTAATATTATTTCTTATTACTGTTTGGTGTGGTGTAAAGATACTCCCTCCGTTCACTTTTACTTGTCCACTATTCATATCAAGGGAAAAATAGTTTATTTTTCCTGTTTTAGCCATAGCATTGATTACTCATTTCAAATCATTTTCCAACTCCCATTAAGACAATACACCAATTAATATGCATATTTTGGTAAAACATGCACTTCATTTATTATTTCTTAAGGGGCGTGCAAAGTCAAGCGTGCACAAGTAAAAGTGGACGGAGTGAGCAACATGTATTGCATAATTTATAAAAAAAGTTATTTCTTTATAGAAATACCCTCCACATTCTTTAGCTTTGAGGGACTTCAAGGGTAATTTTGTCTTTAACCATGCATAAGCATGTACTTGAAGTTTTGGTATTGTTAATACCATGGTTTGCTATGTATTAGTTATACATAGGATAATAACAAATAGGTTGTATAGCTAATAATTAATACTTGTATTAGTTATACATAGGTTGAAAAAGTATACCAAACAAGGGATAAGTAATACCAAAGTCAATGCATGCATTATTTTCTCTAATACATCCTACCAAACGAAGGGGTCTGGGGAGGGTAGAGTGTACGCAGACCTTACCTCTACCTTGATAGGTAGAGCGACTGTTTTCGAGAGACCCTCGGTTCAAGACAAAGCATAAGCACAAGCAAAGAAAAAGCAAAAGCAAAGCATGAGCAAAGAAAGAGAAACGGTCATATCCGATCAAAAAAAATATAAAGCAGTATGAAAATGCTGGTATCAAAAGCGAATAATGGATTACCAAAATACAAGGTAAACAAATGCCGGAAACAAATTCACCAAAGAATGATGAAATTGTGAATGATGTTTATTTTGACTTAATAATACAGTTGATTCTGTGACTAAACGGTCAAATCTAGAAGCTTTAGTGCATTTTGATGATTGAACAATAAAATTGTTTGCCATTTCTGTTTCTCATCTCCGATTGCTGTCTCTATTTAAGTTATGCGAAAATTGTATGCCTCAAACTAGAAGCAACTTGCCTGTTTTCCCCAAGTTTATTAATTGTTTTGATATTTTGTAGGTGTGGTCATTGCAAGAAACTTGCTCCAGAAGTAAGAACCACTAACACATTCCTCAGTATCTTAAAAAATGTAATCAGGTTTTGGAGCATAAGGAAGCACAATAGATTTTAACATTTTGCTTGGTTAATTTGCAGTATGAGAAAGCAGCACAAGTTTTAAGTCAGAATGATCCACCAGTTATTCTGGCCAAAGTTGATGCCAATGAGGAGCAGAACAAAATTCTTGCTAGTGAGTTCGATATAAAAGGTTTCCCCGCTATTAAGATATTGAGGTATGGAGGTAGTGTTGTTCAAGATTACAAAGGACCACGTGAGGCGGACGGTATTGTTTCTTATGTGAAGAAACAAAGTGGCCCTGCTTCTGCTGAAATTAAATCTTCTGAGGATGCAAATGCTGTTATAAATGCCAATAAGATCATTATCGTAAGCGGTCCCCTTCCCTCTGTATCTCTCTTTATATATGTATGCACTCACAAACACATATGCTGACACTGGGGACCCGATACACAAACACCCAACTCTCTAACACTGGTTTGCATATGTTTTACAAGTGTTGTTTTAATCGTCAAGTAATCTGCAGAATTGGAGTTGATTAGTATGGTCTTAAATTCTTATAGGTTGGGGTCTTTCCGGAGTTCTCTGGAGAGAAGTTTGAGAATTTCACAGCTGTGGCTGAGAGATTGCGTTCTGACTATGATTTTGCTCATACTTCAGATGCTAAACTCCTTCCTCATGGGGATTCATCAGTTTCTGGCCCTATTGTTAGGTTACTCATACCTTTCGATGAACTTTTTGTAGATACTCAGGTATTGGATCTGTGTAAAATTTTCTATATTTTCTGATGTACTAGATAAAACTTCAACAAATAATCGTATGTATTTGTAGGAGTTCGATGTGGATGCCTTGGCAAAGTTAATTGAAGAAGCAAGTATTCCTACTGTGACTGTATTTAACAAGGATCCCGACAACCATCCGTTTGTTATTAAATTCTTCAACAGTCAAAACGCCAAGGTGCAATGTTTACCTAGTCTACCAGATTTATTTTGTCTGTTGAGATACTGATAGTCTTCTTGCTATCTAAACCTGCATACGCTTTCCAATTCTTTTTGTTGATGGATCTCTTCAGTTCAAATATATAAGAAGCAATACATATGAATTACGTAATGCATGCTATTAATTCTCTTATTCTGGGGTCTCTTGTTTTCCACTTGGGAGGAACATTGTTTGGTATATTTGAAGAGTAAATGTGGATCAAGATTTTCTTTTTAAGTTATTTTTTGGTAGGTTATTTTAAGTTGCTTCGTCACTTCTAATTTATGGTCTTTCATTGCGCTCGTTCTTAGATGCTCTTTTCTGCAATCAGCATACACACTTCCTGTATAATGATAAAGCGTCACAAGTAAAGATAGATAAGTAAGAGTGGTGCAAGATTCATCTGTTTTTTCCCGAAAATTATCCTTGTTCTTCCAGGACCTCCACAAAAGATTGAGGTTTTCAGTGTATAAATAAATTTGTTTTTATCCTACTAGCTTGTACTTTCTAGAGCTGGAGATAAGAATTCATTTGCTGTTGACATGTCATATCTTCTGCTGGTTCGTCTATAGCCATTGCTATGATTTCTGTAATTGGATATGGACTTCATTGTCTCCTTGTTGAAGTGCAATCTTAATTATCTCGTTGTGCTGGACTATTTAGAGCTGGAAACGTTATTCCTGTTTTCCCCCTTATCGCCCTATTGCATCTGGGAGTAGTTTCTAATCGAAGAGTATGGAACTGGCAGGCCATGTTGTTTGTAAATTTCAACAATGACCTAATTGATACTTTCAAATCCAAGTATCATGAAGTTGCTGAGCAGTACAAAGGCAATGGTATTAGTTTCTTAATTGGTGATGTTGAGGCCAGTCAAGGTGCCTTCCAGGTTAGGTTTCTTGTTAGTTGTGTTTGAATCATTTCTTGTTTATTGACGTTAACATGATGATGTATCTTGCTTCCTTGAGCAGTACTTTGGACTCAAAGAGGATCAGGTACCTCTAATCATGATACAGACAACTGATGGAGAGAAATATCTCAAACCGAATGTTGAGCCTGATCACATTGCTTCATGGGTTAAGGAGTTTAAGGTGATGATGCTTTCTGCTTTTTTCTCTTTTCTTTTACCCGTTTCTCTTGGATTAATTGTTTCTTCCAGGTTTTCTCATCCATTATCTATGTAAATTCATCTTATATATCTCTTTGGTTCTACATTCTAAATGATGGACTGGAGTTCTCTTCTTAACTTTCAAAGTTCTACTTAATAAGTAAGCAAATAGAATGTAAAGAGAAGTCCTCCATGGGCAATTTTTTTGTATTGTTTCTGAAGTAATTACTTGGTCATACTTCAGGATGGCAAGGTGAAACCTTTCAAAAAATCAGAACCTATCCCAGAGGTTGACAGTGAACCTGTTAAAGTTGTGGTTGCTGACAGTTTCCAGGATATGGTTTTCAACTCTGGGAAGAATGGTAAGCCCTACCTAATATTCAAATTTTACTGACACTTTGTCCAGTTGCATCTTAGGTAGTTCATATAGGTTCTATTGTCTTACTTCCCATGCATCCTTGTGTAGTGTAAGTAATTGAAAATCAAATTGTATATTTTACCATCTCGCATGGCTTTTCAGCATCTCACACACACACACACACACATATATATAGCTGAAAAGCATACTAGACTGAACATGGCTATTTGGAGATAAGTTGTTCCAACTTCTTCTCATTGAGCTGTTCGAAATATGTTGATAAGTAACAGTATCAAACTTATGCTATAAGTTCAACATTTGCATAATAGGACATAGTATTAATTAAGCATAATGTATTTAGGTGCAGTATGACATGTTATCACTGCCATGTGGAAAGTTACGAGTCAATTATGTGGCATAGTTCAGTTTCTTCCTTACTTCATCTTCCTGAGGCGCGTTATCTTCGTGTTCATCTTGCTCATCTTCCTGAGCTCATACATGTTCTTTTGTTAGAATTTTAGTTGGGTATGCAGTGATGATAATTCATGTGGTTGATGTTTCTTATAGTACTCATCGAGTTCTACGCCCCTTGGTGTGGACACTGCAAGCAGTTGGCTCCAATCCTTGATGAAGTGGCTGTCTCGTTTGAAAAAGATGCAGATGTTATGATTGCCAAAATTGTGAGATCCCTACTTAAAGCTCTTCATTCTCTCATAGTTCTGGAATATGTTGCGAACCTTGAATATGTTTATTGCTTGTAGAGTAAAAATGGAGCAACAGGTTGGGCCACCAAGTTCTTTTTGGTTTCGGGAATAGGGGAATGTAAGTTTTAGGAATTAAAAAGTGGGTTCTGTAACTTTTTGTCATGTTTAGTGTGTGATTGCGGTTCTTTATGTAAAACTGGATTAGATTTGGGCTCAGATAACAAAATGAGTAAAAATCCATCTGGACAAAGTACCATCTAATGTTCACTTTGACCCTATCATACCTAGGGTTGAGAGCTTACCAGCATAGTGAAATGTTTCACAGGACTGAAGGTAAAAGGATCAAGCCTGAGGTATCAAGTATCTGCTTGCTAGTATGGGCTTTGGAGATTACATGCTGCATGCATTGTTTCCTAGGAAATTCTCAGTTAAACACGTTAAACAATGTGCTAAAATATCGTTGCAGTTGAATTATCTTAAAAGTGGAAAGAACATTGTTCCATGCATTTTATTTTTAAATGTGTCTCGCTATTCTTCCACCTAGTGTGTACAGGTTGGCTCCTTTTTTTGGATAGCTATTGCAATCCTCTAAATATTTGTAATTTTGAGTAATGGAAATTATTTCTAACAAAGTCTTCTTTTGCTGTTATGTAGGATGCTACTGCTAATGATATTCCAAAGGGAACTTTTGAGGTCCAAGGTTATCCTACTCTTTATTTCAAATCAGCAAGTGGAAAGATCTCGCTGCATGAAGGTGACAGGACCAAGGAAGGGATTATTGAATTTATCCAGAAGAATCGGGATAAAGCTGCGGAGCAAGATTCGAGAAAAGAGGAGCTATAATTAAAGGTAACTGTACTTCTAGGTCTGAGCATTTTTGGTAGCATTTGGAGTTGTGTCATCTGCTCTATAGTTTACCTGCACCTATACCTGGTTTTTTCTGTGGTGTTGGTAAAAGGGATAATTAATGAGGCAAATATTAGTAGTTGGAATGAAATGGACAAGAAATGAAATTAATCAGAGCTTACGATGTACGAGAAATATTTAGTGGGTGCATTTTTCCCTTCGGTTTTTGTTCTGTTATTTATGTTTTGATAAAGCTCTATTTGCCTGGATGTTGGTCTTCTGTAGTGCTGTGTCTGGTTTGTATGATAAACTAAAGAAAGGAGAAAGTCCTTAAAACTTTCCTTTCCTTTCTCTGCTATGCAGTATAGGGAAAATTTTAACTTTCTTTTAGACATTGATAATATTTGGAAACAGTTTCGACTGGTTTTTGTTTGCTTGTATGTTGTCTAAATTTTCTCGCTATCTCTGACAGGAAGAAATGAAGGAGAGGAGATTTTGAAGTCCCCTAACGCAGTTGGCATTGCGTTGGCTGCCTTACTGACTTACAAGCTCCCAATCAAGTGAGGAAACAAGTGCACGACATCTCCACCTCTGCTCCCGCCCCACCTCAAGCCCCCAAAATAGCCCTTCCTTACCATGGTTTGTAATCAAATACTTTTCTGATGAGCAGGGTTTTCCTAGGATTAGGTATCATAGCAAGTCTCAATGGTTTGCTTAGTTGCAGTTCAGTATGTTGAATGGTTTTCTAGAGAAACTGTCAATTTTAAGTTATTTACAAAGAGAAGTGAGCACTTTAATCTTTACTTGAATGCCTCTTCCTTCTAGACTGACTTCTGTCTCAGTTGCTTTCTCCGACCAAATAAAGAAAGCTTGCGCGTGGAGCGATTTCTCTTGGTAACTAATTCATTTCGTCAAAAGTTAACACTGGCCTCTCCTCTGCCATGTAGAGGTTGAGTTCCATCTGCTGTCGGTGACCTTTTTACCAGTAAGGGACACTTGAATGTAGCAGTAACTTGACATAACCCCTATGTTCTCTATACACCGTAGGTTCCTAGTGTGACACGGAGTACGCAGACAAGCATGTGTAGTGAGGTGGTTCATTTATCCTTAACTATTTTATTTCATGTGTTCGCTTTGGCACATGGTTCACTTGGATAAGAAAGTATTATTTGGTGAGAGCAAACCATATATACCAGAGTATGCATTCATCGGATGATGCATACAGGTCGAGCTATTCTCTTCTCAATTGTGGTGACCCAGTTAGGCCGATGCATCCCTCTCAGCAAGCTAGCGCCTCGTTGGGATTGCAACAAGAGCATAGTCCAGTGGCAAAGCCTGGGCGCTATAAGGCGCTCTGGCATGGGACAGCGTGGGTTCTATTTCCCGCAAGCACGAAGAAACTCTGCATGTTGGGGAATTTGACCTTGTCTCATTGATCAGTTGTACGCTCCCAGAAAACTGGCCACCGGAGCACATCCCGCGATTTACCTGGTAATAGTATTGAAGGACCGGTGCTATTACCTCCAGGACGTAGTCAGGCGCAAGCCTGGAGATCTGGATTATAAAAAAAAAAAAAAGGAGAAGAACCACACAGGGGGTGTCAGTGCACATGGGAGAACTCCCAACATATATCGTAGAGAAATACTGTCATAGCGCATAGTAGAAAATAACTCGTACGTCTTACATCCTTCAGATAGGAGGAACATCATCTATTCATAATTGTGTCATTTCTTTTGTTTAATATTTAATGGTACTTCAACTATCTTTCAACAACATGAATGAAGATGAAGAGGGCATTCAAACAGAATCATCGACCCTCGCCACCCCAATACAAGTTCACACAACACTATATCACTAGTGAGCTTGGTGACTATTTACCCATAATTGTTCCTTTTTCTTTTACTTGTGATACTTTTTCTCTCAAGAACAACGATGACTCAGATTCGCCAAACGACTTCCTGCCATTTTTTCTTTTATTGCTCCCCGCTTCCCCCTAACCAAAGGGAAGAGAGATGACATTGACACTTCAATCTTTGCGACGCACAATGAACTTAACTTTTGATCACAGGCTTCACTTATGTCAAACTAGTACGGTAACAACCAAATCATAAAAAAAGAAAGAGGTGCTGGCCGCTGGGAGGGCGGGAAATTGGTTATGATTAAAAGCCAATAAAGAGCAGAGACATCAAGTCGATAGGAAGGAAGCTAAAACTATTTAATTTTCTGCATCATTGCCAAAATTTTCATTCATCATTTCTACCATATAACACAAGATTAACAGGTTTCAAACTTCCACAGGTGCGGTGCACCCCTTCCCCAACCCTGATAAACCATAAATCCACCAGTACGACCCAATAAACAAATAAATGAATAACTATACAAGTACCTACCTACTAACGTCAAAGGGGGAAACTGAAACTATATGATCAACTGTTAAATATGCTAAAAGTTATCCTCTGAAAAGCTGCGCTCCTCTGCTGGCCACCCTAGTCATCAATCCCCTTACCTCTTACCTCTCTTTCAAGGTTGGCTACCACCTTTAATGGTAATATCCTCCATATGACACAGTGAAAGCGATCCATGTGATGTGGTTTTAACTCTTCAACCATCTTTTTTCCATATAGGAATATCAGGTCAGGATTCAATTGAGAAAACGAGGCCAACTTTACCTATTAACTGTCTCTAACACTCTGTAGCCTAACTTGTTCATGTGCTCTCAGAGCTTCCGAAGTGAAGTTCTCCAAAGCCTTGAAAATTGGAAGCAAGCCCCCTTGTAAACTACTAGAAGCTGCATCATGCACTAATTTAATGGCATCTTTGTGCTTTGTTCTCTCCTCAACTAATTTTTTTTTGAATGAATCCAAGTCCACCTTTAGATCATCCAATGGTGAAATCCCTTTTTCAGATGGAACAATTATGTGACTTCTGTCAGACCTCGCATCTTGCTCGTGCTCCAAGCTCCCTCTCTTTTGCTGAAGCATGGTTAGCCGTTTCTTGTAGTCCTTTGAGAGGTATTCTGCTTTGATCCTCTGTCTCTGCTCCTCATCTTGTCGTTCCCAAAGCTGCCTCAAATTTGAAGCAAAATCATTCATTGCAATTGCTACCCGAGTTTCAGAGATTGCCTCCATTGCCTGACTCCAATCATTGCAAATTACAAAAACTTGAGGAGCTCCAAGACGACCAGGGGAGAAAGGGACAGGTCCATCAGGAATTTCTTCTGGCTCATACTTGAGGCATCGTAGAAGCCACCCGTTTAAGGATTCTACATAGGACTTCTGACTGCAAATCCAATCATTGAAGTGGCTACACCATGACAAAAGCTGCATCTCAAGTTCAAGAGTAGCTCTCAACCTCGAATCTCTTTGGAATCCAGTATTTGCTCTGAGAGCCCTTGTTTTACTCCCCATCACTGCTTGAAACTGCTTCTGATGACATTTGAGCATTGACCTCCACATTCTCACCAGCCTGCTCATTTGTATACAGAAGATTATCAGATCAGGTCTAAGAAGGTGCACCACCAGCATGCAAATCGGGTTCCAACAGGCGAAAATATGCAGCTGCGATAAGTTCATGATGCATTACAAATGCATGACGGTAAACGTTCACTTAAATTCTTTATGGAGTAAATGCCAAGTTCATGTGGCATTACAATGCATGAAAAAGTAAAAGTTCATAGTACTTGAAGGAAGAAATAAAAAATGCTTTATGATACATTACAATGCATGACGAAGTAAACATTCACATGACATCTTGAACGGAGAAATGCAAAATAAATAATGAATACAATGTAAGTTCATGATGCATTACAATGCATGACAAATCAAAAGTTCATACTACTTCTTGAATGAAGGAATACAAATCAGGGAAGCTGCTTAAGAAGATGAAAAGAGAAGCAAAAGAAACAAAAATAACACAAAGGAAATAAGAATTCACTCAGCAATTACTGATACCAGACACTACAAATAGTGAGTCGAAATCCTACAAGATGAACTTTGCAGAATATGCAAACCTTCAATACTTGATTTTCTTTTCTAGCTACTTTTTGCAACGAAACATACAAATCAGGTTTACTCAGAAAAACTGTTTCCGACATTCAGATAAAACACTCCTAGATCTTGACAGTAAGCAATTGGTACATATAAGTTTACACGACGTACATAACCATTTAAGAATTAGTAGTTTCTTAATCGCTGAATCAGAATTACACCTACCAAACAAGAGAACAAATGAATTGCACATCTATACACTTAAGCTACCTACACCTCACATATAAATTCACACAAGAAGGTGATACAGTCAAGTATCCCGGTGAAATATAATAATATCGCGGAATAAATATCTCCATAGGACATTTAACACTCTCCAAGTACATTAATACCCAAACATATTGTCTCAATCAACCTTCTTAACTTGCAGAAGAGAAGAGTCCAAAATTTATACTGCACATTTAAAAGCTAAACACAACCGACCAGTAAACATTTCCAATCTCTTATGAAAATGAAAAGTTATATACACTTATTTTTAACAGCTTGTGAACATTCAGCTAGTTCAGGACTACACCATCATCTCTAGGCACGGGAAGATATTAACAAAAGGACATCCCTACCCTCCTATGGCCATGTCTATATCCCCTCATTGCCTTGTCTTGTCCAGTAGATCTAAAACGGAGGCTATATTCTTGCTATGAAGATTGATGAAAATTTATTGTGAAAGAAAAGGAACAACTGCACGTGGTGTTAATTGACCTAGAGAAAGCATAGGAGAAAGTATCATCAAAGGGATCCTTTGGTGAGTGACGGAGAAGAAAGGAATTCATAATGTCATAACAGACATGTATGAAGGAGCCACCACTAGCGTGAGAACAGTAGTAGGAGATATAAAGGAATTTCTTGTAACAACGGGTATATAGCAGGGTCGCATTGAGCCCCTACGTATTTACCATAGTTGCGGATGAGCTATCAACACAATATAAGATGAGGTCACATGGGGTATGCTATTTGCAGATGATATTGTGTTAGAAGAAACCAACGACAGTGTTAACCAAAAGGTTGAACTACGGAGAATCACTTTACGAGTAAGTGATTTAGGATAAGTGAAGACCGAATACATACACTACAAGTTTAGTCAACATCAAAAGAGCGAATAGGGGTGAGACTAAACGGGATTGCGGTGCCAAAATGCAAACAATTTAGATATCTAGACCCATTTCAAGAGAATGGAATGATAGATGAAGATATTATTCATTGAACTAAAACCAAATGGTTAATGAAAAAATGTCACCATGGTGTTTCGTGAAAAAAATGATGCCTACCAAAGTGAAAAGTAAGTTCTACAGAACAGCTATAAGATCGGCAATGTTATATGGTAGTGAATGTCGGACCGCTAAAATCCAATATATACTCAAGATAAGTGTTGCAGAGATATGGGTACCAAGACGGATGTTCAGTCATACAAGATTAGATAAGAATCACATTCTCCTGAAGGTGCGAGTAGTACAAATTGCAGATAAGATAAGAGGTTGCTTGCGAAAGTTTGGTCATGTCACGCGTCGACCTACCGATGCACCGGTCCGTAGGTGTGAAACTATGATGAGTGAAAGTTTTACAAGGGGACGAGATAGACCTAAAATTACATGCAAGAAATTTGTCTCAGAAGACTTACAATTTCTTGCAATCAATGCAGACTTGGCTAAAGATAAGGCATAATGTAAAACGAAATTCATATATGTGATATCTACTAGTTGAAACAACAACATACCCAGTATAATCCCACAAGTGGGGTCTGGGAGGGTAGAGTGTACGCAGACCTTACCCTACTAGTTGAAAATAGGTTTGAATCTTATTAGTACGTTGCTTTTGGACCTATTGCCTTTTTAGGAGTATTTTGATCTTATAATAAATTTATAAGCAAATGAAAAAATAGACAACCTTTAACATTGTTATTATTATTAGTATTACTACTACTATTATATATGTTTTTCACTTTTATTTTATTTGGTTTTGAGCTTAAATGGAGAAATAGCCCGACTCCAACTTATTTGGAACTAAGGCATAGTTGTTGAATAAATATTATTGAAGAAGGGCCAAAAGTACTCGTATGCAAGTAGTATACCAAAAAGTATAAATCCTTATAAAAATGATTCTCTATTAGGGACACCCGATAATCTATACATATAGGAACCTCACGGGTGCACAAAAAAAAGGGATAAGAGGCTATTCTTCATGTGTATTTCATTGGCAAGTTCATGTTTAGGAAAGAAAAAAGGGCAACCCGGTGCACTAAGATCCCACTATGCGCGGGGTTCGAGGAAGGGCCGGACCACAAGGGCCTATTGTACGCATCCTTACCCTGCACTTCTGCAAGAGACTTGTGACCTCCTGGACACATAGCAACAACTTTACCCGTTACTCCAAGGCTCCCCTTCACGTTTAGGAAAGAGTTTAACTTATATACTCCGATGTAAAGAATTACTACTAGGTTATCCAAAAGATATCAACAGGTTATTCGTTAACGGGTAAAAATGATCTCATAGTGTAAACAATCTTCACACAATAAGTGAATATTAGTTAAACTCTTTATGGGAACATACAATTGTTGCACTACCGGTGATCAAAAAGGGGGAAAATGATACACATCACTTTAAGTAATCTGAAGGCAACTGAGAGAGGAAAAGAAAAGGAAAGTTGCTACTAAAGGAAGACTAGGATCCAACTCCATGAGGTCAAAATGAAGTAAACACAAGAACTAACAAAATAATTGAGTAGACCCATACCCATGAATTAATTCTCCAACTTGGGGTTGCAATTCTTCATCTCTTAACTTGTGAATTCTGCCTGAAATCGCATCAATCGCTTTTATGCAGACATTAAGTTTTGTCAGCAATTTTCTGATAGATGCCTGAGTAGCATCTATCTTGCTAGACTCAGCGCCTTGCTCGTCCAAACTCTTCAGCCTTCTGCATTGCTTTTCATATATGATCCGCAGTTTTTCTTCATCCTACATCAAACCAACCACCTCAATGAACAGAAAGTCCAAAACAACAATATAAGTGTGATAAGAATTTCAAATTTGAGAAAGTAGATGCAAAAATAAGCAATGGATGAATCATCTGAATGTGTCAACTAAGGCACTTAGAGATCAATCAAGTTATTAATATCCTAAGGGGGGGAGGGGTTGAAACAGAACTGTAAAACAGTACAGTAAATTTATTTCCTAATCATATGTAAAGATCAAAGATCAAATCCATTACCCCAGAATCCTGTAATAAACCCATTAATTGATAAGTAGGTAAGGGGGTCTGTGACTTTAGCCCTCTCTTGTAGTACTGTTTAGTCATTAACCTTCTTTGACCCATGGGCCATTAGATGCTCCATGAGGACAATAATGCCCAGTAATGTAAAGTTTTCATGAATATTTCAGAATATGAAGAGAGCAAAACATTAAACCCATAAAAGTTCGCAGAGATTCTCGTTTGATGGAAATGTACCCTAAATGATCTTTAAGCTATTATAAGTTGTACTCAAATTAAAAGAAGAGATACATTGAACATCGGAAATTCTATGTAAAACTCCACTCAGCTAAGAAAAAAGTAATGTTAATTAGCTGACAAGATTTTCCAGACGCTACTGGATGATGGGACCATGGGGTCCTACCAAGATTATCATTTGAAGGCTACCCTACTCTTTTTTACCTTCAAGTGTAAAGATCTACTACTATACTTATCTGCACTTGAATGCTTTTGCCTTTTAATGGAAGGCAGTGTCTGTTTTTTGTCTTTGACTTAGATAAAGAGGTTTTAGTGTCCAGAATATATATATATCATGGGTGTAAGGTCATCCAAATTCCAAATTCCTTACTTCAGTGAGCAAACCAGAAAGAACTCAAAGACTTTCTTATTCATCTCTGACTTGAGCACTTTGAGATCTTGACATCGTTATGGGATATAATAAAGTTCCACATTGCCATTTCGATTTATGCCCTCAATCTTTCACATTATCCTCTATAGTTCTAACAAGGGCACAAGTTCATAATATCATTACAAAAATTATGAATAACATGTATATTCTCCACTTCTTGCTTTCAAACTGGAAGCAGATGCCTAACACAATTGCACAAGAAACTTGATATTGGAATCAATTATCCAAAAATCTGGGAATGCTACTAAAATTTGATGACCATATCCGCTTCATCAATTGTTCTTCTGACCCAAAGTTATATCATGGGTTTAACCTAGAAACTAGTTCATCGAGCTCTTTCAGATTGATACAATAAGCTGATCCAAAAACTGCAGCATCAATGATGATGAAAAATCATCAAAAGACCTGCTCCCTAGGAATTAAAATGCTATCTTCCGATGAATGGAAAAAGCTAGTTAAGCCTTCAACCAACTGTAGCAAAAGCTAAATAAGATATCAGTTAAACGCCTTTATCTTAGAAATAACTATCAATTCACGTGGCACACAAGCAATTCCATCTTTTTTCTTTTCCTCTTTTGAAGATTTTGACACAGAAAATTATATAGACAAAATTTATAAAAACAAAGAATCAAGACAAAGATCTTAGTAGTTGTCTCCCATTACCTTAACTTCCTTATATAGTTTCTTCTCCCATTCATATAGCTCGTCAAGCGTAGATGACAGGTGACAAGGCTTCACAGCATTGTCTTGGCCAACATCTCCAAAATAGGATTTCGCCAACTTTCTTGTTTTGGCAGCCAGCCTTACTGACTGCACCGTCACCGTATGGGAAACGGACATGGATGGAACAATCAGGTATAGAATCCTGGATAAGAGCTCTGAGCACAAAAATAGATATTATAATAAAAATCAGACAGGCAAAAGGATGTAATCATGTTTCTCCCAGGAAGTTTATCAAGATAACAAGCAAATCCCTATAAAGGTAAACAAGTGACTACCGATCACAGAAAATTCTTGAACTGGGTGCACTTGTGCCATTAGCTATGCTCATTGGAACAATTTCCATTTACAGCCTAGCACCAGTTATGTTTCTCACATTATAATTGAATAAACTACTATTAATAACTAGGGAAAACACATACATCCATTGGGATTGCGTAAATTTACATTGAGACAGGGAACAAGTGCAACAAAGACAAATGATATCATGAATGGAAATTTGAATGTAAGCACTCTAGCGAACTTTTTTCTATTTTCTAACAACGTTAGCATGAAGTAAATAGAGTCTCGTACTTCAATAATTCTTTATTAAACTTTAAACCACATTTTGACCAATTACATTGGCGATTTAATATTTTTCTCATCTCATAAATAATGATCAATACAGTCTGCTCTCTACAAACCAGCTGTGCAAATTTATTAAGCAATAACAATATAAAATGACGGTAATGCTGCACTATTTGCCATGAGTGAGCTATCGGTCATCTCGTGAAGTTAGTCAAGATTTGATTTGACTTACAAATACATGGAAGGAAAAGAAGCCTAACTGCGCATAACCAAATTTACACTCACCAAAGCATAAATAGATAACTTACGAACATAGCGAAGTAGAAAAACTTACACAGACAACGTAAAAACTTAAAAGAACCCAGCATCAACTGAATCAAGAGATTAAGGAACATTGGCAGAACCATACCTTTAACAAAGCTAGGCTGGTAAGGCAGCTTTCCGACCTCAAGCATTAGAGCAACTTCTCTTCCATAACTAGAAGCAATCTCAAATTCATCTCGGATTTCAGCCACAACCTCATGTAGATCCCTGGTTCCATTAGGAACATGTGATGTGGTGGTCAAGCTACTTGACCTGGGAGATTCAATCTCATTCTTTGACATTTCATCAACCTCAAAAGTCACCCCTTTCTTCTTTATATGCACATCTTCCGGGCTTCCTGACACGAGAGTTTCATAATTGCTCTTTTCCTCTGTAATATCAATTGAACCTCTGCCACCACTACTACTATTTGACGGTTCTACACTCGAAAGGTGAGAACCCAAATCGTACATTGTCGATATAGGCTTTGTACTACCCTCAGATTTTACTCCTCTTGAACTTCTAGATGAGCCTTCCAAATTATGTAATGACGACTCCGGTTTTGAACTGCCCATACTACTGTGTCCATGAGGCATTGATGGCATTGATTTTCTACCACTGTCACTACTTTTCGAAGAATTTGCGTCCGCAAAACGCTTTGTTGTCTTTGGCTCATCACTCAATTTCTTTCCTATATGGTACTCCTTATACATCTCAGTCTCAGTTTCTTCTTCCAAATCAGGAATGCCCTCCCTCTCCCTCACTTCACTTGAATTAGGACTACTACTAACTGATGCAGAACTGTTTAGTTTATTCGAGACATAACCCGAATAACCACTATCTAAAGCCTCAAACGGATTAAAATAGTCCCAAGCAGATACCTTTGGGGACGGAGGTAGCGGTGGCTCCTTACGGGGACTTGGTTTCTTATTACCTTGATTTCCCGTTTCATCCATTGGTGGGTAGCCGAAATACCCACCATTTTCATTCGGGTAGCTCCAATATGAATTGGAATACCCGGTATGCGTTGGATCTGCTTCGTGAACAACCGTCTTCATCATTGGTGAAGATTTCTTCATGTAGTAAGCATTATACGTGTTTGGATTTCCATTTCCACCAAATTGTTGTTGTCCTCCTCCCCAAGGAGGTGCCTGAAATTGTGGGTTCATTCCATAAAATGGATCCCAAAATCCTTGTGGTGATGGAGCCTCATTATTCATCATATTCATCCCATATGGCTGTGTATATGGTGCAATTGATGGTTCCCCACCTTCAACCATATGCACACCCTCATAAAAATCTCCATGTACATTATTCCTATGACCCCTTCGACCCTCATAATTTTCAGGTACATTATTCCTATGACCCCTTCGACCCTCATAATTTTCAGGTACATTATTCCTATGACCCCTTCGACCCTCATAATCTTCATGTGCATTATTCCTATGACCCCTTCGACCCTCATAATCTTCATGTACATTATTCCTATGACCCCTTCGACCCTCATAATCTTCATGTACATTATTCCTATGACCCCTTCGACCCTCATTATCTACATTCCTATGACCCTTTTGTGGCAAATGTAGATGTTCATCATCAGATGAATCTGACGACAAATGCAGGTGCTCAGGATCATCCTCGTCATGAAAACGTGATACGGAACTAGATGTCGAAACTGATATTGAAGATCCGGACGACGATTTACGCTTATGAGGGGTCCCAGTCCCACTACTACTAGTAATTTTGCGTTCATGAGGCATTATTAAGGAAGGTGAAGACAAAGAAGATGAAGAACTACCAATAATTAACTCTTCATCAACAAATTTCCTTAGGGCTTCACCAACATCTTTAAGGGAATGAAAATAGGAAATATGAGCAGCAGCAAGGGCATAACGGTAATTAGCAGCAGCTTTGATCAGTTCCTTCCTTTCTTTACAACGAATCACTAGTTCTGTATCAACTGCTTTAGACTCATTGCAACCCATTTCCACAAACAGTCCTTAAACCATACAGCTAATTTTACTACTATAACTCCGGTCATGTCTTTAACTGATTGCACAATTGCATTGTGAAGGAAAATCTCAACTATCTAAGTGATGATTATAGTAGCAAAAGGGTAAGGGGATTGAACCTTGACCGCCCATACGAAGTGGGGAATGAATCAATCTATGCAAGTTTGTTTTGTTTCAACTTTGATATTACTGTGTATGTGGTACTTAAATGTGTTGAGATTCGAGATGTTTATGGAGATTTGTGATTGTTGTCAGAAATTTCAGTAAACAAGAGAAGAAGAACATGTATTTAAATTTTTGTCCTAACTCTATTTATTTTGCCTTGTTATGAGTAATTTGTATTCTCGGTGTTACTTTGGATTTGTCTGAATAAAAAACAAAAGGGTTTAGGGTGGGGCCAGAGGGGGTGAAGAAGGCAAGGATTGTGTCAGATTTTTTCGCAGAAGAAAGCTCGTGGATAGTGAACCAATGTCATTTTTTTTATATCCATCTTTTCGAGTTATGTCAGACTATTTCTAGGAATAATAGTCTTGATTCGTTAACATTAATACCAGTAAATCGCGAATTATGTCTGAATAATCAGGATTTGAGAACAAAGCAATTTATATCACCTATAAGATCATATCCCAAAAAAACAAATTACTCCCACCAAATGTATTTTAAATTCTCCTCATTTCACGTCCAACTATTACCCGGTACTGAACCAATGTCATTATTAACGTGTGCTGGGTACCATTGTGTTGTGTTTTAAAAAGGTTTATGCCTTTTACTTTTTTGTTCAGTATAAATTTCGACATGATGAAGATTCGATTTTAGTTAAGCGACATAATTATAGTACTCCCTCCCCGTCTCTATATGAGAATTGATCTAGCGAGTCAAACAGATTTTTTTGATTTTTTTATATTTATAAATTATTAATTATATAAATTTATATTATTTTTATATATAAATTTTAATCTAAAATATATAATATTTTATTAAAAAAATACTTAAAGAATCTATATTTGAAATAGGTCAAACCCCATATCAATCGGGACCGAGGAAGTAATGATCTGGTCTTAAATTATATATTATCGAATAAGTTACAAATCACTACTGTGATTTCTTCTCAAATTTACTTTGGGGTAAATGCTTATTTTAATTAAAAGATGATTCCCTCTCATCTGAATTCGGTACCTTTATTTGGTGTTTAAAAAGAGTACATGCCTTTACTTTTTCATGTCCTTTTTATTTTCCATTTTAAATTTTGACATGATGAGAAAAAAGTAAGTGTGGGGTTCGATTTAAGTTTGGGTCGTAAATTATAGTGTTATCGAATAAGTTTCCCTAATACCTACTGTAATTTTTCTCAAGTTTACTTGAGTACTCTCTCTTACTGTAATGTTTGTTTAATTTAAAATATTAAAAGAAGATTCCCTCTCATCTGAATTAGCACCTTTAACTTTCTAAAATATTTTGCTAATAATACTATATTATATGAGTTTAAAATTAAAGGATTAAAATATTGGTTTACCTATTCAAATTTGACTTTTCGACATGACATTCTAACATCCTAACAAACTAAATTCTAGAAAATTGACACCAGATAACTATTTGGCTGGGCAAGATGATGCAGCCCACTATAATTTGTCCACTTTAGCTCAAATTGTCAAACTTAGTGAAAACCATTACACATTGTCGATGCACAAGGAGGGTTTTTTTAAAGGTCTTTTACACTAATTTTTTTACTATATTTGAATTTTATTTTTTTTCTTGAAGAAAAATCAAAGTATTATCATAAATACTTTTAATTTTCATGAAAGAAAAAATATAATTCTCTTCCATATTTGGTTATTCATTTTCTTGGAGGAAATTTTTTGAATATCTATAAATTGAAAACCTTCTTCCACAACTAGAACACATAGACAAATATCCACAATGTAGTCTTTAAAGAGTCTTGCTTGGGGGAACTTTTTGTTGTCTGATTTATCGTTGTTTAAGGTTTGCAATTATTAGCTTCTGTATGACGCTCTGGTTATTTCTGTTAAATTAGACATTGTGTCTAACTCACACCCCAAAAATTAGCTCAAAGGGGGAGGATTGCCCAAGCCTTATACATAGTCCAAGGATCTCATCCTTCACCGATGCGGTATATTTCTCTTCAACATCCCCCACACGCCCAGATTCGGACATTCTTTTTATCTGGGGTTCACTGTCTGGTCTGGAGCGTGCACATTTATGAACCCAGGGTATTTCCACCTCTTTCAATTGGTCCGGGAGCCCACATTGTGTGGGTCTGACTCTGATACCACGTTAAAATCGAGACAGTAACAAGAATTTAGAGAGACAAAAATAATAGGAGAATTCTTTTCTACTTTTCATTAATCATGACAATGATAGTGTGTGAATTGAAATGGTTAAAGTGAATTTTACATAGTTTGGGTGTTGAACAGAAATCTCCGGTGAAAATGTCTTGTGATAGTCAAGTAGTATTGTATATCGCGCGAAATTTGATGTTTCATGAACGGACCAAACACATTGAAGTCGACTATCACTATGTTCAGGACGCACTCCAATCCAGAATAATACTTTCCAGTTATATGTCAACCAATGAGCAATTGACCAATGTATTTGCAAAGGCTTTGGACAAATCGCAACATAAATATTTACTTGACAAGTTGGTCATTCGAGACCCTCATGCTCTGACTTGAGGGGTATTAGAATAGGTTAGGGATTTGGTAATTATGGTAATGTAGAATTTATAGTTCTATTAGAATAAGGTTACCATTTACCATATTAGACTATGAAAATGATGATCTTACTTCTATATAAGAAAGTCATTACAATGAATAAATAGAAAAAAATTCTCTCATTATTTTTATCTATCTAAATTCTCGTCTCTGTCTCGATTTTAACAATTTCGATCCCCACATTTTCCCCTTTGCCAATAGTTTTTTAGTATCTATTTCATTATTTTCTTTCCTTCTACGATTCTGATAAATCCTACATGTCTTGAAATTTCTCACTATTGCTTCATCTTCTTCAAAATTATTTGCTATATTTTGTATTAAATTTCTTTTTGTGAAAATTTTCAATAATATTTTAATCACGTATGAGAATGGATAAAAAGAATTTCTCAAGAAGAAAAACTCTTTTGAAGCGCTAAATCATGTTACTGATTTAATATTAACAAAAAGTCCAAATTAAACTTAGAACATGTCTAAGAGATTAAGGTACTGCAGTTGAATTTCAAAAATCTCAAGGTATGAAATTCGATATACAGTATATGAACTTTAGACTTGGTGGTAAAAATTCAAATATTTCCAAATCTGTTTATATCGGTGTATACGATGTATATCCATGTATGTTTAGTGTTTACGTTGCAAATTTTAAACAAGAGTAATGAAACCATTTGGCCCCTTTCTCTATTGCTTTTATTTTGCAATTTAAAAGCTCTTCTAAACTTATGAGATATATGGAGTTCAAAAATAACTTTACTCGCGGTTGTATTTCACTTTGAGATATTAATAGATGTTTGAATCGGAATTGCTAAGATTTGAGTCTATTAAATATTATTTTTTTACAATAACATATTAACTCTTAATAGATCTAAGTCATTAAAAATTATATTAAATCTAAAATCATTAGTATACTCGGTTAAAAATTCTTGTATTAAATTCAATATTTTATCACCACTCTATTTATTACACTGTTAACCACTATTATAAAAAAGCAAATTGAGATCTAATAGGCAATAGATAGAATGAGAATTTTTTTTCACCGGAAAATTCACGTTAAGGAAAATTGGGGCCAACAGGTGGAAGGAGGAGAAATTTAAACTAGGAGCAGTTTTTATTCTTTCCGTTTTAAAATAAATAAGAAATAGAAAAAGTGAAATCAAGTTTATCTTGGCTTTTTATGTGTTTTATTTCGTAAAATTAACCTCCACATAAATTATTTTATGTTGAAACATGTATAAAAAAATTACAATATAACTTATACTGGTATCAATTATCGGAGACGAACTTTTAGCCAAATACAAATAGAAAAATAAGTATAAAATTTTACCCATAGAAAGATGAAATCACAGTTCTTTTGGCTTTTTATGTGCTTTGTATTCGTAAAATGAACCTCTTATATCATGTTGAAACCGGTATAAACTAATAGTTAATTGTGGTATTTTTTTGGTTTTTGATCCCGTATTTATTTTCAGTCTGATTAATTCAAATTTATTTTAGAAAGTTTCACTATATATGAGGTAAAACACGCCTTATTAAAAATAAAATTTTAAAATATTCATAAGGTTCGAATTCAAAATTTTTAATAAAAGATGGAGGAGTAATCAGCACTGCAACGCCAACCTTTGATTGTATTTCTTCGGTATTATTGTACCACATGTTAGCTTTCTCTAGATTTAATTTATTAAAACCATTCATCCATGTATTTTCTCTAAATCCCAACTGAAGTAACAACTGTTATGCGTGTCTAGATATTAGCAATTGAAGCATTTTTATCACACATAGAAAACTTGGATGTTTAATTTGTAAACAGAGATCATTTGAGATTATCTGCTAATGAGAAGAATCGTTACACTGATTAATTAGCAAAAGGAAAAAAAATTCAAAACAATATTCTCTCGGCGCACGATAACACTATTCCGTTGGTATTGGCGCACGATAAGTGATTTACCGTGCTCCGGCCACCAGAATGGCCCGGAGACGACTGATAAAGGACCAGAAGGCGATAGGTGATGCAACGGCGAAGGATATTTTGTTGGCACGGAAAGGAGGGGATTTCTCTGGAGGTCAGAAGAAGACACCGATAGGGGCCCAGAAACATCGATTCCTCGGTTGAGTTTGGGGATGAATTCAAAGAGTAACCCAAGAGGAACACCTACTGTGGGTGGTACTCCTGCTGGGAAGTCAGTGGTGATGTTGGTACTAGCAACAAATCCTGCAACTGGGACGACTAATCGAGACATAATACCTAAGGAGACGAATGATACTTGTAATAGCAGGGACACGCCTCCAGTACAGTGTATGCATGGTATAGCATCTAGCATGGAGACAGGGATGACATCAGAATCCATAGAAAAGACTGAGGTAAGTCACGCACCTCAAGTGTTTGATAAAAGGACTGAGGCAGCAGGTAGCCTTGCACAACATCCCAGCAATAAAAAACGCATGGAGGAGGCGCCAAAGTGGGCAAATCTGTTCAATGAGAACAAGTTTGATTCTCGAGGAATGGAATTGGCATACATAGCACCGACAATTATTGAGGGACGATTTGTAGTGCAATTGCAGAAGGAGGAACTTGATAAGGAGAATGATAAGTGGCAAAATGCTCTGATTATCTATGTTGCTGGCTCCTCACCTACTATTGCGGCTATAGAGAGATATGTAGCTGCTAACTAGAATCATGTTGCTGCTCCTAAAGTCTATTATCATAATGATGGGTACTTTCTGGTTAAATTCACATGTATAGAGGATCGGGATGAAGTGTTGTTTTCTGGGCCACATATGCTGCATAATAAACCCATGATTGTGAAGGTGTGGGAGGCTGATTTTGACTTTAACAAGAAAGTGTTGAGGAAGGTGCCATTGTGGATAAAACTATATGGGTTGCCTTTGAATTGTTGGAGCATGGAATCATTGAGCCGAATAGGAAATGTGTTAGGAAAACCATTGTATGCTGATGACTGTACAACTCAGGCTGAAAGGATATCCTATGCAAGGATGTTGGTAGAGATGGATATATCAAAAGGACTACCTAACAAGATTAAGCTACAAGATCCTCAAGGTGATGTGTCTAAGAAATTTGTGTCCTATGAATGGAAGCCATCATACTGTGAGACATGTCTGCAAGTTGGGCATACTTGCCCAGTTAAGAAACCACCAGAGCAGGCTGCAAAACAACAACAGATGAACCAACCAAAGGAGGGAAAACAGGCCCCTCAGGCCACAACATGGCAGAAAAGGATGGAAGGCCCAGCACCTGCTCCTGCCACCAAGCCAATTCCAGTTGCCAAGCACCCTATGACTGCACAGACTAATCCCCAAGTGATATTTAGAACCCCATTACCTGAACAGATGAGACATATGGTAGAACAGTCAAAGAACACCCAGCAGCAAGCTGCAAATACTAAAGAAATTGATGTGTTCAGCCCAGTAGAGTTTCCACCCATGCAGGTAAACCAGAGGCAGCAGGAAGATGGCAAAGTGGCCAATGTAGCTACCATGTGAATGTTGGGAGACCACCAGACCCCTCAATGTTATTATGAAGTTGATCTCATGGAATATAAGGGGTTTTAATAAAGTATATAAGCATACTGAGCTAATAAAGCTGTTAAGGCATCATAATATAAGGATGATAGCTATTGTAGAGCATAGAGTACAAGAGTAACATGCTAGAAGAATAAAGAGGAAGGTGTTCCCAACTTGGGACATCTGTTGGAATTATGATATTAATGGTAAATGAAGGATATGACTAGCTTGGGATCCTAATGAATTTTCCTTTTAAGAGTTGGTAATGCACAATCTGTACATACATGGAAGAGTAAGAGTCATATCTATTCAAATAGAATTCTACCTTACCATGGTCTATGGTCTGCACACAATAGCAGACAGGAAACCACTGTGGAGTGCACTTAAGACTATCAATAGTGCAATGCTAGATCCTTGGGTGATTTTAATGCTGTTAGGGGAATGAATGACAGAATTATGGGGTCTCATGTATAAGAGTTTGAAGTGGCAGATTTCAATGAGTTTATGCTCGACACTGGCCTAAATGAACTTAAAACTGTAGGGAGGATATATACATGGACAAACAACCATACACATAGCAAGATAGACTGAGTGATAGTGAATGGAGAATGGGTTACTAAGTATACACATCTAGAAGTTGTGGCAATGGATCCCTTTTGCTCTGACCATACAAATTTAGCTATTGAGATTGAGGACATCCCAACTAAGTGTGCCAGGCCATTCAGATTCTTTAACTAATGAGCACAAAATCCTCAGTTCTCAACAATAGCATCACAAAATTGGACCCAGCCTGTATACAAGAAAGTGATGCAAAGTATCTGGATAAAGTTGCACAGAATGAAAGGTAGTCTCAAGGATTTAAATAGCAAAGAATACTCCAAGATAGGGGAGAATGTGCAGAAATATAGAATTACAAAGTCAAATGAGACAACCAGCAAGTTCAGTAAACTTATTTGAGGAGGATAGGGACTTAAGGCTGCAACTTGAGAAATGGGCTACAATTGAAGAGAGTATACCGAAGCAGAAGTCTAGAGTGAAATGGTTACACCTTGGTGACTCAAATAATGCCTACTTCTATGCATGTATGAAAGGGAGAGTAGCTCAGAACCAAATAAGGAATTTGAACACCTTAGCTGGGGCAGTGGCACACAATGAGCATGAGATACAAAATGGGGTTATAAGCTTCTGTAAGGGGTTATTGAGGTTATCTGCCTCTTCATTGCCTGTCATTAGGGAGGAAATCATGGAGGAAGGATACAGGATTGATAGAGTTCAACAACTACAGCTTATTAGTCCTCTCACAAAGGAAGAAATCACAGAGGCTCTAATGGGGATAGATGACGAAAAAGCACCAAGATGTGATGGATTCAATGCACATTTCTTTACAAGAAGATGGGATGTGATTGATGAGGAGGTGATAGAGGCAGTAATGACATTTTTTCACACTGGAGACATGTATAAGGCAAATAATTATACAGCAGTGACACTGATTTCAAAGATCAAGAATCCTTTCACAATTAAGATTACAGACCAATATCATGTTGCACTGTTTTATATAAAGTTTTCTCCAAAGTGATCACTACTAGACTGCAGAGGGTCATGGATAGTTTAGTTGATCATAGTCAAGCTAATTTTGTCCCAGGCAGAGTTATTACAGACAATATAATCCTTAGTCATGAGCTAGTAAAAGGGTATGGAAGGAAGAGTATATCTCTAAGGCGTATGATTAAGATAGACATGCAGAAGGCTTATGACTCTATGGAGTGGATTTTTATCGAGCAAATTTTGTATGGTCTGCATTTCCATGGGAAGTTCATCTAGTGGATCATGACATGCCTCAGACCAGTTTCCTACTCTATCACCATCAATGGGAAACCATCTAGACCATTTGATGCTAAAAGGGGCTTGAGGCAAGGTGATCCAATGTCACCCTACTTGTTTCTGTTGGTAATGGAGTAACTAAGCAGACTATTGAAGAAGGTGACAAGAGATCCCACATTTAAGTTCTATTCTAAGTGTGCAAAAACTAGAATCACTCAGTTAGGCTTTGCAGATAACCTGCTTTTATTTTGTTAATGGGAACTGACATCAACACAGTTACTATATCAGTGCTTCATGGAATTCTCACAGGCATCTGGATTGATAGCAAACAACTCAAATAGTGTAGTATACTTTGAAGGTGTCAAGCCTATAGTACAAGAACAAATTCTTACTATGTTGGGATTCATTAAAAGAGAACTCCCCTTTAGATACCTAGGTATTCCTCTCAGCTCGAAGAGACTATCCATTACACGGTGCCAATATTTACTTGATAAGATGCTTGGTAGGGTGACAACATGGACTAGCAGGTTCCTATCCTATGCAGGTAGGGAGCTCTTGATTAAGAATGTGTTGTTTTCCATCCAAACCTTTTGGTCCCAGGTGTTTGTCTTGCCAAAGAAGGTGATAAGGAAGCTGATCACTGTCTGCAGAACTTTCTTATGGACTGGTGATAAAGAGCAGTCCGACAAGGCACTGATTGCTTGGGATGCTCTATGCACTCCCAAAATTGCAGATTGACTAAACTTTACTGATTTGGAGAGACCTGGAACAAAGCTGCAATATGTAAACAGTTTTAGAGTGTCTCGAAAAAGACATGTTATGAATCAGGTGGGTACATGCATATTATGAAGGAGCATGTCATATATGGGAGGCAAAATGTGAGCAAGCTTCTTGGTTAATTCAAAAGATTATCAAGGCTGATGAGTATCTCACTCAGGCTGGAGTTCCAATTCAGGAGGTATTAAGCATGAAGAAGTTCAATATTAACAAATTGTATCATAAGCTGAGAGAAGATTATGCCAAAGTTCATTGGAGGAGGATGATTTACAATAATGTTGGAGCACCTAAGTGGATATTTGTGTTGAGACTAGCTGCCCATAACATGCTCTATACAAGGGATAGGCTAGCAAAATGGGGTCTAAGTGTTGATCCACTATGCCCCTTATGCAGTCAAGTAAATGAAAGTGCTAGCCATATTTTCTTCCAATGTGAGATAGCTTCTGATGTGTGGTAAAGGCTGCTACAATGGCAAGGTATAACCAGGAAAGCAATGTCATGTGAGGCTGAATTACAATGGGTAATAACACACTATAATGGGAGGAATGCAAAAGCAGAAGTATATAGGATGGTGTTATGTTGCATTGTATATGGGGTTTGGTAGGAACGAAATTGCAGGGTATTTCAAAGCAAGCAAAGGAGTACTGATGTCTTGGTGCGACTGATAGTGCAAGAGATTATGTTTAGAGGGGTCACAAGGCCTAAGCTAGCGGGGGTGTTTAAAAACATGAATTTCTATCCTTAGGTTCTTGATGTTGTTGGTATAGGGCTCAAGGATGGGACTATGTCCATTCTTAGTTTTTTTCCGTTTTGTAACGTTCACTTGGTAATGAAATGATAATTTAGTTACCAAAAAAATTAGCAAAAGGAAATAAGCAACAAGATTCTAAATCTGAACTACTTAAATGGAATTGTCTCGCAATCGCCCAAAAAGTAAACACATAATTAACAAAATCATGTTGCTTTATTTATTTGCTCATTTTATGATGTTTTGCATTGAACTGCAACCTATGTTATTTAGCTGCAACAGCCACAACAGTATTTGAATACTCTGACTTGGTTGTTGTTGTTTTTTTTTTATATCCAACTTTCCGGCTTACGTCAGACTATTGCTGAAAATAGTAGTCCCGGTCCCTCAGCACTACTACCAGTAAATCGCGGGATGTGCTTAAATGACCAGGGTTTGAGAACAGAGCAACTGATATCACCTACAAGGTCCTACCCCATAAGAGAACAAATTGCTTCCACCAGGGTTCGAACCCACGCTGCAGGCCTCCAACTGGATTTTAAGTTCCCCTCCTTTGCCATCCAGCTATGCCTTGGGACAACTTGGTTGTTTCTTACTGTCACGTATTGTAGTGATGGATAGAATTCTTTTAGTTTGAACTAGAAAGGCTTTAAGTAATGTGAATGCCAAAAATTTGATAGAATGCCTTTTCTTTTAATGAGTTATTATGAATGATGATAACTTTCAAAAACAAGGCCAAAAAGTCATAAATGAGAAATATTTTTAGTGAATTAGATTAACCGTGATCTAGAAAATACCAAATACCAAATGAAAAAAAATTCTTTACATTATAGAAAATGACATAGTCAAAGAGGAGTTCATATATGGTATAAATTAATAAGCACTTGGTGATTACTTCAAAACTGTAAATGCATGATATTTGTTGAACGCAAATTTTATTAGTATTTAATTGTAATAAATTAATACATATCTTAAATTATTTAACAATAATAAATTGATATGATTCAGTGTAAATATTGGATGTGAATAGTATTTATGTATAAAAAATGGGTCACGTGAACTCATGATCATCCGACTAAACTCGATATATGATGAGTATAATTCTGATGAATATATCTAATAGTAACCAAAGGAACCCATTGTCAATCCAAATCAAGTGGAGCACTGGTTAGGTGTTGGGCTTAAGAGCTCAAGGTTGAGGGATAAATTTGAAGGAAAATTTACTTAGCATGACTAATTATTAGTACCTCATTATATTTAGTAATCATAGTTTGTTTTAATTACATCTTATAGCTAAAAGTTATATGTTTAGTAATCATAATTTGTTTTAATTACATCTCATAGCTAAAAGTTATATGTTAATTACCATCCATAGCTATATCAAAATACATTAGGTTTATGACTTATATTTATCGCTCACTAAACTCGGAGTGTATTTTTTATTTCAGATCCGAATGTATTTGCATTTGAGTGTATTCATTATTTTTAGGTGTAAACTGGTGTTTGTTTTTAATATTTTTCGCATGTATTTCAAAAGAGATATTTTTTGTATACAAATGAATACAATAAATTTTTGAATACAATTGACTATCCATGTAGTTTTTATATTTATATTGTTTGAATACAATCGAATTTAATTACAATAAGTTGAATATAATTTTTTTTTTTTGCATTTATGTTGTTTGAATACTATCAAATTTAAATAATACAATGTAAAAGTAGCTACGAATGAATACAACAAAATACAGTCGAATCTGAATACATCTTATTGTAGCTATGAAATATAATTAGCAAAAATGTAGTTATGCCAAAAAAAAATAAAGTATAATCATTTGTGTAAGTTTCACAAATTTTAAATCCCTAAACCACTAAGCCGACTTCTAATCTTGTGCTTAGTGGATTCAAAATCTATATGTGCATAAAAAATAAAAATATTAACTTATATATATCATATAATTTTTGTCGAGTGAGTTTGGGTGAACACTCTTCCACCCCATCAGATCTATCTCTGATGGTGCACCAATCCTCTTGAAATTCTGAATTCGCTTCCGCATATATTATCTACTAGTCAAATGAGAAAGAAGGAAAATAGTATAATTTGTACTCCATTCATCTCAATTTAAGTGTCTTAGTTTGACTTGATATGAAATTTAAGAGATAAAGGAAGACTTTTGAATTTTGTGGTCTTAAATTAAAGATGTGTGAGGTCTTTTAAATATTGCAGTCTTAAACTTATGTTGGAATTGAAAACTTACTAAATATAGAAAAAAACATTCTATTTTAGACAAAAAAAAAGTAAGACACTTAAATTGGAACAGAAAAATATTATATAATACAATGTTGTTGACGTTAAGTAGGGTTCTTGGAAGAGTACGTTGTCAACATTTGATGATGAAATCCTATTTTGTTTAATAAAAGACAAGACAAAATACTAAATAAACCCAAAAAAAAGTAGAAAAGCAAAAATGGATAAAAGAGCTGGGCCATATCAGGCCAATAAGTGGGGCTCTGGAAGCCTAGTATGTGGGCCAACAATAGTTATGATGTAGGGCCCACTCAACCTCAAGCCCAAATTTAACTTTTCTCAGCCCCAATTTGACCATTTTTTTTTTTGTATTTCCTTGTGTGAGTTTTCAAAGGTGGAATTATCACAGTAACTACAAAGAAAGTAAAGTATATTTTGATTGGAGACGGACTTTATACACATCTATCTTTTCATTTTTCTTTTAGGAATTGTGGAGTAATCTAGCGAGTTAGTGCTTATGCTTCTTACTAAGAATAAAAGAAAATAAAGAAATCTAATTGAGAAAAGAAAGAATATTTCTCAAGCTAAAAATTTCATTTCATGTTTACTATAACTAGTTATTTCGATTAACGACTTTAATTATAACCTCAAGGTCCTCAACTATGTTGTACTCTGCTAACAAGGAAAATGTTATTTTTCAAATCAAAGTTTAACTCTGATTAGATCCTTAGCACAAATGCTAAATAAGCAAGTTACCTTATGTAAAAATCGAGGAAAATAAAGAACATTAAGTAGAAAGAAATATTATTTTATGGCACGATCATTAGTTTTGTCCCAAAGGAATAAAAATAGATCTTAAAAGGAAATATTTTCTCATTCAAACTTTTGTGGGGTAATTTTCTCTTCAATCAAATAAAAGAAATGTTTTAGTTTTGCATTACTCCTTCATAATTGTACATGCTGTTTGCTGCTACTATCTCCCCTCTTCATCATTAGCACAAAAAATATCTTCGTCTCATTTGGTGGGTCATTACATTCTACAGCCATTTAAGCTATTCACCAAAATTAGGGATCATTTACAAAACTAACCGTTTTTTGCTTGTTGTTAAAAAATTAGTCAGAATTTGCAATATGTAGTCGTTTGGTCATTTGTGTCAAATGAATAGTAACATTTAGACAAAAATATCCTACCTACATTACATCTCTTTGTTGCAGAACTTAATACGCATATCATTGCCATTCATGTCACCCATGGACCACCCAACAATGACATAACTTGGCCCTCTTACCTCCATAGAAACAACACAACCACCAACATTATTCAGATCAAGGCAAATAAGCTTTTTAAATGCGTAGTTCCCTTTTTAGGGTTGCCTTAGCTTGTCATATATATGAATCTGAATTTCATATTTCCAAGTCTGAATTTTATATATTCGTTTATAAAAAGATGTATAAATATTTTTATATATCAAACGTTCGCTAATAAGCAGTGCATCTTTAGAATGATAATTCTCTATGAGACGTTTTTATATTACCTAATTACCAGCAACAAAAAGCGCCATTTATTGTGATTTTTCTTTAACTCCTCTTCATTTTCAATAACCATAAGTCATGCAAATCCACATCACTAAACCACCAATCTTGATCACAATGCCTTCTCCCAACAATCACTATGGAAATACACTTTCAGTTGTGGTTATTAATAATGCCCAAGTAAACTTTAGATAAATGGTCTGAAAGTTAACTTTAATAATTCAAACACAGACCAATAGTTTGAAATTAAATTTAATAATCCCAATTCAGACAGGTCTGAAGTTTAGCTATATTACTTCAAACTTCAAATTAGCGGCATGAAGTTTAGAATTTGAGAGGGAGTTCTATTTTCCACACAAAGTTAGAGGGGAAAATGATGTTCACCCTTTCTAGAAATGTTAAATTATTTTCAAATGACAAACTTACTTAGTCTACTTTACTCTAAAATTTGATCACATTTACTTAAAAATAAAAAATAAAATAAATAAATATGTCGAAATGTTTTTTCAGGGACGTCAATGTAGGATAGTAATGACAATAATTGAAGAGCAAAATTCTAAAACGTCAATATTGGAAATAGACTGATTGGGTAAAACCAATAATGGTCGAAATCATAGCAATGTAACATGTCAGTATGCACCCTTTGTAGAAACCAAGTGAATTGCACAAGGGAGACATCTACTATTAGTATTAATATGAGTAGTTACCTTTCATTATCTATTTGTTGGAGATCGTGACCACCAAACATGTCCACCAATAATCAGCTAAGATTTTCCGTCAAAGTTAGAATTGACTCTTCAATGGATTATATATATATATCCCTCTCAAGAAATTCAAGAAAAATAATGAATTAATTTCAGAACTAATCAAAATAATAAAAAATAACCCCCCCCCCTAAAATACTTGTTGTCCTTACTAAAAATATTTATTTCAAAATAGTTGTCATTTTAAAATTCAAGACAAAATTAATTATTTTTTCCCCTTAGTAATAATTGTTCTTGAAGACTACAAGTATCTCAATTGAGTAAATAATCAATGACGAGAGATTATATTTTAAGACATAAATAAGGATAAAATAGTCAAATACTTCTCCTAATTAATAGTAGTATTTCTTAAAAAATATGTAAATAAAAAATGCGATAAGTATTGTGAGACGGAGAGTAGCTATGGAATGATTTAGCTATTACTTCCAAGTTCCAATAGACTCCAATAGTGGATACAAGTTTATTTACCAATTGAACCCCCTTTTTCTAATACGTTCAAGGAATAAAAGGATTAGCAAAATTTTACTCTTCAATTTGGACAGAGTTATAAAACCAAATTATCACTAAGCAAGTAGAAAAAATGCCCATGGAATTTTTAAGAATAATAAATAATGATAAAATAAGTTTTAATTTTTGCAGAAACACCATTATTATGATTTTTTATTGATTGATATCTTACGAGGGCTTGAATATGCAATCAAATGTTGTGAGCAGCGTAAGGCAGTAAGAGTGAAAGTGAAATTATAAGGTTTGATAATTCGCATAGCTATTAATCCATAGAATATCATCATTAATCGTTAATTCCTATCTTCTAAGTTCTAACTATCAAATTTCCTTTTTAATAATGAAAATTCATAAGATCTCCCTTAAGGTTGATTTTGTAACACGCTAACACTAATCACTTTTCTGATTTGAAATATTATATTAGCATCATTTTGAAAAATTTAATCTCAAGTTCTTCCACGCATTAAACCTGTAAAGTTTCCACAATTAGACTAATTCGCCTACTAAATTCTATTGAAAATCTTCAACCCAAAAAGAAACAAGATAATTGAGAATATTTTATTTTAGAATAGAAAAACCCATAATACGTTAGGATTTACTAGAGACAAGACATGCCCTATTATTTCGGCGGAAGGATCTATAAACACTGTTTTTTTTTTAGTTTTTCACCCAGTGTTCCATATTTGTTTTGAGCTGACTAATTTATATTCGAGTGAAGTCTCTTGCTTTGAGAGGTATAAAGCACATCTATCAATAAAAAAAATTCTATTTTCAGGACTCAAACCAATCATCTCACCACAATTTTAGTGACGAAGGATCTATGTTATCTATAGTTGTTCTTCACTCTATAAGAAAAGGCCAAAGAAATTGTTCTATCATTGGAAATCAAGGTGATGTTCTCAGAACTTGACGGGTTAGACTAATCGAAAGCATAAAATTATGAAATTAATATTGTGGATGTCCACTACTCAAATTTAATTCTCCATTATTTCTTATCATTATGTGTAGTAATAACTATGTATCCCATTATAGTAAATAGTTGATGAAGTAATGACTATATATCCCATGATAGTAAATAGTGGAGATCATAATTATGGAGGTCCATTCTTCCACTATATATTCCCTAATTGTAGTCATTCAATATGCATATAAAAGGCCTAGCATATGAGAAGTGAAATATACATTTGAAAGAAAGAAGAAAGTCATTTTTATATTGTTTCATCGTATATCATTTCTCTTGTTCTTATATTATTACTTTGAGCTTAGTTTTTACAACACATTATCAACATGAATCTCTAATTTTGTGTCACAACTTCGGAATTGAGCATTTCCTTCAACAGACAAGTATTCATTCTTCTGTAATCACCATACTATTATCCTACTCGTAATCGGCCAGGTATGTGTCTTATTATGTGCATGACTTGAGTACTCCAGAACATATATTCTGAGTAAATTACTTGTTTTGACTAAGCACAAATTTTTTCAAGTCCGTATTATGAAGTTTCTAATTAAATTTGCATGATGCAGTTCGACATAATTTTGACATCTTAAAATCATGTTTGAGTAATCAACTATTCATCATCTACATATGCCTTATATATTGTATGTTTAGTTTGTTATTCAGCACTTTGCAATTCGCTGGAGTTTGTGGATTGGTTAATTAGTTTATCCAAATCAGTGGATGTGAAAATTATATGTTGGTTTTGGATTTTTTGCCAGTTAACTTAATTAACTTAGTGGTTTTCAGATCACTGTATATTTCTCTATGTGGGAATAAATATAATTTAGCTTTTAGTGTATAGTTCTAGCTCTAGTATAATTTATATCGATAACTCTCCTTTACAATATATAATACCTCTAAGATAAACGAACAGATTGCTTTCACTTATAATTATGAGGTCTTATGAATTGAATTGTCCATCAGGCTCTCTTCTTTTGAGTAACATTTTATTTGAACTACAATTTGTACTATGTGTATACTACTTGATATTTAATTTGCTCTACAAGATAGAAGATGAAGCCTGAAGGTACCTTAGTTTGGCTAGTTTGGCCACCTCTGAACCAGAGTCTTTATCTTTTTAAAGTACATATAACTTGCTTAAGTTATATGTTCAGTTACATGCTTAAATATTTTTAATGGCGTGTCATGACTAAATTAATATGTTGATTGTTGGTAACTATTAAAGGTGGTAATATTGTTTAAGGCTTGAGGGTGAACTTTGGATGTCATTAGTTGAGGGTAAGACGGTGGATTTAAGTCCCATCGCGCCAGGCAATACATCGGGTTAGAGTCCCGATGCACCACAATGACAAGATATTGGGTTTGAGTCCCATCATACTATGGCCTAATACACATTTATATCGATAAGACGTTGGGTTTAAGTCCGATGCACTATTATGAAGCCCGTACCACTTGATATACTCCATTCCGTCAAGAGAATGTGGTAGTAGTGCAAAATAAGTCTGAATGAAGATAGGTGATTAAACGAATGAACGTGGGCATAGCAAAGAAAAAAATAATAATCATCATCATAGTGGTAATATAAGAGGAAGAATATTATGGGTTCTCAAAATAGTCCTTCTAAAGGTGAAAGTAATTTTTGTCATCAATATAGTATGAGAGGTCATTGGACACACGGTTGTTGTGCGACCTAATTTGATAAAATTTTATAAATCCTCCATCAAAAGAAAGGAACACAAGTTTAAAGTGATGTCGAGGTGGTTCTATGAATATGATAAAGACAATGGGCTTATAATGAAAATATATGAAGTACGTATATATGATTATATTCCTTGAAAAGAATGTGACTTGTGATAAGCATCGTGAATGCTCGCCCATTTTTTTAAAGTGAAATGTGTAAAAATATGAATAAGGACGTGCTCATGTATGGTTGAATAAATACCACCACTCACCTCTACGAGAGGTTTGAGAGAAATAAAGATATTTTATTTTGACATAGACGGTCATTTGGTCACGTACTTTTAGTACGTCACAAATATTGTGGTATGTACTTGAAAATTTTCGTTGGGTTCGTGTACGCAGCGGAACTTGAAAATTTTGTGTTTCAAACCCAACAAGAGAGTTTTATTCTAGGTATCTAAGATTTAGAATAATATATGAATAATATGTCTAATAATGAATGAGGAGATGCTCTATATATAGGTGAAATTAGGGCAAAACTCAAATTTTGGGTTGGGCTCAAAGCCTGACCCAAAACGAATTGCAGCAGGCCAATCTGATTTAGCATGCTGCCCAATTAGCGTCACGGCTCTGCCCATTGGGCGTTGTGGCGCCTCGCCCTTTTCACAAAATATTTTCAGCACATTTTAATTAAATCCAAAATTCAATCTTGACTTAATTAAATAATTTCCATCAAATAGAAATTATTCCATAGTTATTATTAATTTAAATATCTCGATTTCAAATTGAATATTTAACACCTTCTCAATACACCCTTAGATCGAAGAAATAATTGACATAGTGTTACCCTACATGTCTTCACATATCGACACTAATCATATTAGGGTCTACATGGAACTCCTAGATGGCGATGTAAGACGAACTCAATATGTGAAGTATATTTACACGAATCCAGTAAACTGAACCTCTATGTGGGAAGATAAAATCCTTTCATTCTCGACGCACTCGATCAAGCTTGGATTTGCCAAGTGTCTATCCAAATGGCTTGATCATTATATCTCATCTATATTGGTTGACAACAAGACCATATTCTAGATATGTCTATTGCGTTGGCCAACGACTTAGTCAACCCAATATCACTGAGAAGCTGAGTGTTCTCTCGAATATACACTCGAGGAATGAATCCTAATCTTGGCTCAACTACCACCTTTAATCCACATCGTAAAGTATCCAATACAAGTCGTATCTCAACCTATAAGGCATTTGAGCTTAGGACAAGATCAAAGTATATTACTCTGTAGACAAGGTGTGTATTGACCTCAAGTCTAAGGACTTTTATCTCCCACACACTGATCATACTTTAGACATGTATAACAAACAGTATATCAGCAGGGTATACCAATACTTCCAAAGTATCCATGTGTCCATTATGAGTAGCCATTACTCGTAGCAGGTGAGACATGCTACATCCTCTAAGGATGTGATGCAGACCACGTGTCGACTTATCACATATCATCGATATCTCATTCTCGATGATCATTAGTCGAGGCTATTTTAAGAGTTACGTTATAATATTAATATCTCACACTATTAATAACAACGTAACCTCTAGGGATGCGTATTATAGAATATTACAAACAATCAACTAATGATTCAATAATTGCAAATGCCAAAATATTAATCTCCATTAATAATAATACGAACGTGTATAAAGTACATTTGTCCTAATATAGATTGTCTCTAAGACATACATATACTTTCAGTACTATCATGAATTGCCAAAGGGTAAAAGGCAAGAAATAAGTCTTGCCTATAAAGATTTTGGACATGACCATAATGACAATAATTTTCTTCCTAAAGGAAGATGTTCACCATATGGATAGTGTTATGAAATGTGTGGTAGTACATAATCAATTGGGAGCTCCGTAATAGTTAATTACTACCCGGAGGAATGAAATTATTAATAATATTGATATTGTAGTAAGTCTCAAAAGAAACTTATTAAATTTAAGAGAAATCGGTCAAAAAATAAATTATATTGAGACTATAAACTATGAGAAGACTTAATATCTCTATATTACTACAATCGAAGCGGGTTATAAATATATATGTGAAAGGTTACCTGTCTTTTCCTCCTATATGTAGTACACCAATATGGACATGGTGATAGTAACACGTGCGATTGTAAACTAGAAGTTTACTGAAATAAATATCAGTTGGCATGACCGGTTGACCATCTCGATTTAAATGTGATGCGAAAATAATTGAGAATTTTTGTGGTTATATATCTTGAAGGAATTAAAGATTCTTCACAAATTTGCTTGTGTTGCTTGTTCTCATAAAAAAATTAACTATTGTACCAACTCAGTTTGGGATTATATTCCCTGATTTTGAAACGTATAAAATTGGTGATATATATATATATATAGGCCCAGTCACCTGTCATATGGACCTCTTACTATTATATTGATTAATAGATGCATCTATGATATGGTCACATGTGTAATTGGTATCAACTTGTAGTTTGATTTTTACAAAGTTGTTTGCTCAAATTGTTATATTACTAGCATATTGTTTCAAACTATAAAATTATGTTGATAATGCTAGTTTATATCCAAATTGGTTTAGCAGAAATTGTATGGCCTCCAACTATAGCTAAACAAATGATTATGAGAACAAAACCCCCAAAAGAAATTTGGGATGAGATATGTTATTTGATATATAGCATCACGTCAACAAAATTTCCCTATCACGATTGGTTAAGGGTCAGGAACCAAATAATTTCCATCTAAAAATTTGAATGTGCAGTATATGATTTAATTGCTCCATCACAACGCACAAAGATAGGTCCCCAAATAAGATTGAGAGTTAAATATTAGATTTTCTAACATTAGGGGAGATATGATAACCAGCTGGAAAATAAGTTATATGTAATGAATTATCACTAGTATGATCCTCGTTTAAAAGATAATTCAAGTCAACTGCCAGGCGCATTTGCTGACCCCAAAAGTGAATATTACATTCCAGCAGTATATGCTCCAGTTAGAATTAAATCCTTTGAAGTACAGAGTCTATAGCGATAGACCAATCGATTCCAAAGATAAAAGTCCTAGAAGAAGGAGAGAAGCAAATAATCAAGATTGTCATAATAATGAGGCAAGTGCTTTAAAAGAGCACCACGACAGAATATTTCATACAGTCTTGGAATTGGTTCAGGTACCTGAAATAATAAAAATGAATAGATTTCAATAAGTTATGTCTCCTAAACAAAATATGAAAACGAAATGATATAATTGTCGACAAATTTTTTGCCTATAATGTTGTTGATGAAATAATGCAACAAAATGAGGATATTGAATCAAAATCTGTCAAGGAATGTAGGCAGAGAAATGATTGGCCAAAATGAAAAGATGAAATTCAAAGTGAATTAGCTTCGCTTGAATAACACAAAGTTTTCGGACCTATAGTCTGAATACCTAAAGGTATAAAGTCAGTGGGGGTACAAATGGATTTTTGTGCGAAAACAAAATGAGAAAAATGAAGTGGTAAGATATAAAGAACGACTAGTGGCACAAAATGTTTTGCGAAGACCTGGCATTGATTCTATGGAGACATATTCTCCTATGATGGATGCAATCACCTTCAGATATCTTATAAATCTGGCAATCCATGAAAAACTTCATATGCATCTGATGGATGGTATCACAACCTACTTATATGGCTCACTGGACAACGATATTTTTATGAAAATCCCTGAAGGATTCAAAATGTCTGTAGTATATAAAGATTTCTGGAAAACTTGTTCAAAAAAGCTTCAAATTTTTTTATACGAATTAAAACAATCAGGACGCATGTGGTATAATTGTCTAAGCGAATACCTACTGAAAGAAGAATACAAAAATGACCCAATTTGTCCTTGTGTATTTATGAAAAGGTCTGAATCTGAATTTGTTATAATAACTGTATATGTTAATGACTTGAATAGAATTGAAACTCATGAAAAGCTTCCAAAGGCAGTAGAATATTTGAAAAGAGAATTTGAAATGAAAGATCTTGGAAAGATAAAATTCTATATTGGTCTACAAATTGAGCATTTTACAAATGGAATATTTGTCCATCAATCAACACATACTGAAAATATCTTAAAGAGATTTTACATGGATAAAGCACATCCATTGAGTACCCTAATGATTGTGAGATCACTTGATATTAATAAAGATTCATTTCGACCTTCTGAAAATGATAAAGAGCTTGTTGGTGCTAAAACACCATATCTTAGTGCAATTGGGGCATTAATGTATCTTGCCAGTAATTCTCGACCAAATATAACTTTCTCAGTAAGCTTATTAGCAAAAATTAGTTCTTCCCCAATAAGAATACACTGGAATGGATATTTGTCTGACCCACATAAATATCGATCTCAAACGGATTATTTAATTACATATGGAGGTACAGATATATCATGGTGTTCAACCAAACAAGCTATGTTTGCTACTTCTTCAAATCACGCAGAGATAATAGCCATTCATGAAGCAAGTCGGGAATGTGTTTGGTTGAGGCCAATAACTCAACACATCCAGAAAACATATGGTCTTTCTTTGGAGACGAATATTCCCACAACATTGTACGAAGACAATATTGCATGCATAGCTTAATTAAGAGGAGAAAACATTAAAGGAGACATGACAAAACACATTTCGCTAAAATTCTTTTTCACTCATGATCTTCAAAAGAAAGGCGAAATAGATGTTCAACAAGTTCGCTCAAGTGACAATTTAGCAGAATTGTTCACTAAGGCATTACCAACCTCAACATTTGAGAAGATGATATATAAGATTGGTATGCGTCGTCTCCGAAATATTAAGTGATGTTTTTATCAGGGGGAAATACACGATGTACTCTTTTTTCCTTAATCAAGGTTTTGTCCCATTGGGTTTCCCTTGATAAGGATTTTATTTAGGTAGCAAGCAATGCATATCACAAAATATGTGTACTCCTTTTTCCTTCACTAGAATTTTTTTCACTGATTTTTTTCTAGTAATGTTTTAACGAGGCACATCATCTATGGACATCCAAAGGGGATTGTTATGAAATTAATATTGTGGATGTCGACTACTCAAATTTAATTCTCCATTATTCCTCACCATTATGTGTAGTAATGACTATGTATCTCACTATTGTAAATAGTGGATGGAGTAATGACTATGTATTCCACTATAATAAATAGTGAATGATCATAATTGTGAAGGTCTATTCTTTCACTATGTATTTCCTAATTGTAGTCATTCATATGCCTATAAAAGGCCTAGCATATGAAAAGTGAAATATACACCTAAAAAAAAATCATCTTTATATTGTTTCATCCTATATCATTTCTCTTGTTCTTATATTATTAATTTGAACTTGATTTTTACAATAAGTTATCCATAGACAATACAACCTGTCCCAGCATCGAATTATAATATCAACCAACCATGCATCGACAAAACATAAAGATTGAGGTATGGCCCCGACATGACACAACAATTCATAATATCGATGCTCACATTATTGCAATCTAAGGGAGCGAATCTTGAGTTCAAAACAGCACGACTCACTCATTTTTTTTTAGTTAATGGTCAAACATAAACCTAAAGTGTATTTTTTAATTTTATATCTGAACTATTAAATATTTGTATTTTTATTGAATTATCATCGTCTATTTATTAAAATACAATTTTATTAATATTTAATGGTTCATGGTGTACACTCTCTTTTTTTGGTTTAAAAATAATGTCACGTGGCACTTCATGCATATAATTAAAGAAATTAATTGAAAAAAATTTAAAAAAATATAATAAGAAATAATGGTCAAAAACACATTTGAAGTATTACTTTTTTACGAATTTTCTACATGAACTATCAGGTGGTTGTGTTTCCTACATGAATATCACCAACTATTTATCAAAACACACCTCGAAATTAATGAGTCAGTTGTCATATGGACGAAATTTTATGGGCAAATTAAGTTGTCACGCATCTTATTCAAACACTTGATCTAGTCAGCTTCGAGGTGTGCTTGATAAATAGTTGGTGATAGTTCAGATAAGAAACGAAAACACTTGATAGTTCAGGTAGAAAACTCGCAAAAATGAGACTTCATGTGTGTTTTTGACCATTATCTCCTCTCTTTTTTTGTTATTATTTTAATAATCATAGTGTTCAGGTCTATTTTCGTGCATTGTTGATTAATTTTACGAGATATATATTATTCCTCACCAGCATAAATACCGATTAAATTTGCCCATCAAAATTTTAACTAGATAAAAAAATTACCTAATATATTTGCCTCTACTATTAAACTTAAAATTTCATAATTTTCAACTTTAATCATTAATCATTAATCATTAATCATTAATCATTGACCAAATCCAAATGTCACAAGAAACTCATAAATGACGTCCATGAATGAAAAATAAAGCTTCCAAAACACATTGATACTAGAGGTGGGCATAGTTTGGACCAACCCCAAACCCAAATAGAAATTAGAACTTTTTGGATATTTGGTTTGAATTTTTGGATTATGAATTGAATTCCGGATTTTATTTTTAAAATTTATGAATTTTGAATTGGATATCGAATTTAGTACTACGTATATTCGGATATCTAAAAATCTAAATTTTTTATGTCTTATATTCAACCCTACTCATATTATATGTGCTCAATACTACCCTACTTATTATGGTATTAAGTCTAATATGAAATTACATGCATGCGCGGAAGGTGACCTCGGTCCTAATTAACAGTAGAAAATTATACATTCTAAGGAGCAAATTATTAAGTGAATTGAGGCTGTTAATAGTATGACATGTCTTACAGGCACAAAAGTCAAAATCGAAAATTCAAAATATTTAAATCGATTAATCCAAAACCAAACTTAAAAAATTCAACCCAATCCAAAATTATTTGAATTGTAATTTCTTCAATCTGAAAAGTGAATATCCAAATCAAAACTCTCATATGCAACGCGAACAGCCCGACTGCCCACTCTAACTGATACCGTCACTTCTTTTTAACAAGTAATCGCATCACATCTTTTGTTTTTACCAACAATCCACGCTCAAACTGAAGCATGCCAATTTATAACTCAATACGAAGATTATATCGAGTTATTGATAGAATATTTCCGTATCTTTGTATATCTTTTATATTAGGTAAATTTATATTCCAATTGTAATTAGAAAGATTAGTTACCTAGTTTGTAGCCATGAATAATTATGTAACACTATATTTATTGTACACAATAATCAATTAAGGTGATGGAACATATTCCTTAATGGTATCATAAGCCAAATCCTAACTTCTCTCTCCCTAGCAGACGTCGCCCCCTCGACAGCCCTTCCCTTTATTTTATTTTTCGTCGTCCTCCTTTTTCTCTCTTCGACTTCTTGGTAGTCTACTTCCTCTCTTCTTCTCCAATTTTCAATGGCTGAACAACCTAAATTTCATCTTGCTCTTGCAGTTAACAACATCAAGAACTTTATTCTCATAACTCTTGAGATGAAAAAGGTTCAGTATTCATCTTGGGCGAAATTATTTAAGATTCATTGTTGTGTGTACAAAGTCATCGACCATATCATCCTCCAAAATCAAAGCCCCTGGAAAAACCTGATGATTCTAAATGAACTTTGATCCCGCTTAGATATGGTAGTCCTACAATGAATCTACGACGCAATCTCAAACGATCTTTTGCATAAAATCATTGAAACCGACATCACTGCACACCAAACGTGGGAGCGTTTGGAAAGTATTTTTCATGATAACAAGAGACAACGTACCTTGTATCTGGCAAATCAATTTAAGGACATTCAATAGGACGATTTTCCTAATGCGTCGGCCTGTTGTCAAGAACTTAAGATGATTGCCGATCAACTCTCCAATGTCGGTGCACCGATCAAAAATCAACGATTGGTGATACAACTTATTGAGGGTTTGAATGAAACTTATGACGGTGTCGCTATCATCCTACAACAAAGAACACCACTGCCTCAATTCTATGAGACCCGATCAAGACTTATCCTTGAAGAAATTCAGAAAACCAAGCGGGCAGCGGCCAACGCCAGCACCGCCGATGCCTCTCTCGTAACCACCGGCGACAATCACACTGACCCGATAGGATAGGCTTCTACCCCATCCACCGGCAATCTAATGATCCAACACATGGCTCACGTTCCCGGAATCACAACAAATGAAGAAATTTCAGGAACAGTCACGGTGGCAGCAACGACAATAGTGGTAGCGGCGGAAATAGTGACCGAGGCAAAAACAATGGCAGCGGCAGCAAGAGGCAGCACCCGCTGGCTGGCAGCCACCCACAGTGGCAGCAACCTCTAGTGTGGGTTACCTACCCACCATGGGGTATGTGGGCTCCGCCGGCTTGGGTTACTCCATATTGCCCCTACCCGACATCGTCATGGGCCCAACCTCCAGCCCAGCCCGACATCCTCGACGCACGTCCACAGTAGGCATATAGTGCACAGGTCTCTCCCCCTTCAACTTATGCACCGACGGATATTGAGGCAGTTATGAACACGATGTCTCTCAACGTTACAGACAATAGTTGGTACATGGATACTGGCGTCACATCTCATATGAAGGCATCCCAAGGTACTCTCTCATCTTATTTTAATATGAGCAATTTAAATCATAATATTATTGTTGGTAGTGGACAAGGCATTCCTATTCGAGGTTGTGGATAATCATCCCTCTCCCCACCACACACCCCGTTAGCTTTAAAAATGTCCTCCATGCCCCGAAATTTATCAAAAATCTAATCTATGTGCGTCGTTTCACAACCGATAATAATGTTTCCCTTGAGTTTGATCCTTTTGATTTTTCTGTGAAGGACCTTATGACAGGGATGCGAATAATGAGATGTGATAGCACCGGGGACCTTTATCTTATCACCACCACCATCGATCATCCAGTTTCCTCTCCATCAACATTTGCCGCAATTTCATCTCTTTTATGGCATAATATATTAGGACATCTGGGAGACTGTTTTACGCTCCCTTAGCAAAAATAAATTTATTGATTGGAAACATGTCTCTTCTCCACCTGTTTGTGAATCTTGTATTTTTGGGAAACATGTCAAGTTGCCAGTTTACTCTTCATCCACTTGTACTTTAATGCCTTTTGATATAATACACAGTGATTTATGGACTTCTCTTATCTTAAGCACGATCGGGAATCGATACTATATGTTATTTTTAGATGATTATTCAAACTTCCTATGGACTTTTCCCATTGGCAATAAGTCTCAAGTATATTCTATTTTTTCTTCATTCATAACTTTAATTAAGACAAAATTTTAAGAGAATATCAAATGTTTCAATATGAAATGGGAGGAAATTCGATAATAAGCAATTCAAATTTTTTTTGCGCCAAACACGACCTTGTTTTTCATTTTTTATGTCCCCACACCTCACCACAAAATGGCAAAGCCGAACGAAAAATTAGAATCATAAACAACTTAGTTTGTGCCCTCCTTACTCACGCCTCTATCCCCCTATTTTTGGCATTACGCTCAATGGCAACCTATCTCTTAAACATTCTCCCAAACAAGTCTCTCAAACACAAGTCTCTCACTTAAGTTCTCTATCTTCGGGACCCTTCCTATAAGCATTTATGAACTTTCGATTGTTTATGCTACCCCCTCTATCCCTCCACACAAATCAACAAGATGCAACTTAGGTCCACCCCATATGTATTTCTTGGTACCTCCCTAATCATCGAGGTTACAACTATTACGACTTGTCCAACCGAAAAATAATCATTTCTCGGCATGTCATATTTGATGAGTTCCAATTCCCCTTTGCAAAACTCTAGTCTCCACCCTTGAATTCCAATGACTTCTTAAATGACAACCTCAATCCCCTTCTAATACATCACTTACAAAATCAGTCGCTACCGTCCCCGTCACCCGACCAACCTCTCATTATCCCGTGTCGGGTAGGCCAGCCAGCCCCGCCATAGGCACCTCGAAATAGCCCCTCTCGATTGTCCGATGGCACTACCTCCTCTCAGCCAGCACTTTTTCTCCACCCTCCCGATCATCGCTCGCCCTGCGTACCTCTAGGCCACCAGCCTGCTCAGCTACTTGCCAATTCCATCCACCACCACCACCCGGCACCCGTCCGGATGATGGAAACCCGTGCTATACACGACATTTTCAAACCCAAATGGCAATTTAATTTGTCGAATTCGGTTACCCCTTCACCCCTTCCTAGCAACCCGAAAAATATCTTGTCCGATCCTAATTGAAAATCTGCCATGATTGACGAATATAATGCTCTTATTAAAAATAAGACATGGATTCTAGTGCCCCGTCCTCCTGGTAATGTTATTCGTTCTATGTGGATTTTTAGACATAAAAAGAAACCTGATGGTTTTCATTGAGAGGCACAAGGCCCGTCTTATAGGTGACGGCAGGTCTCAACTGGTAGGCGTGGATTGTGATGAAACTTTCTGCCCGGTGGTCAAACTGGCAACTATTCGGATCGTTCTCAGTATTGCTTAGTCCAAATCTTGGCATATTCATCAGCTTAACGTCAAAAATGATTTCTTGCATGGGGATCTTCATGAAACCATATATATGCATCAGCCTATGGAATTCAGGGATCCAGTTCATTCAGATTATGTGTGTATTTTGAAGAAATCACGCAATGGACTGAAATAGGCTCCTCGTGCATGGTGACCAACGGTTTGCTAATTTTGTATCCTCAATCGATTTTTCACATAACAAATCTGATCATCCACTGTTTATCTATAGCAAGAGTTATGACATGGCATACATCCTATTATATATTGATGATATCATCCTCACTACATCTTCTGATGCACTTCGATGATCTATTATGTCACTCCTTGCCTTTGAGTTTGCTATGAAGGATTTGGACCCCCTAAGCTATTTTTGGGGCATTGCTGTTACGAGACATGCATGTGGCTTATTTCTTTGTCAAATGAAATACGCTGAAGAGATCCTTGACCGAGCATGCATGACGTCTTGCAAATTGGTGGACACTAATTCCAAACTCAGTGCCTCTTCAGGTTCTCTGTATGCCGGCCCGACTCACTATCACAGTTTAGCAGGAGCATTACAGTATCTCACTTTCACGAGATCAGATATATCTTATGTCGTGCAACAAATATGCTTACATATGCACAGCCCGACAGATGCACATATGAATGCTCTCAAATGTATTTTGCGCTATGTACAAGGTACCCTTCACTTCGACCTCCACATGTACAAGTCCACACTCTCTGGTCTCACCTCTTATTCTGACGCTGAGTGGGGTGGCTGTCCGGACACTCATCGATCCACGTCAGGTTACTGTGTCTTCCTTGGGGATAACTTGCTTTCTTGGTCTTCTAAAAGACAACATACTCTATCTCAATCCAATGCCGAAGTCGAGTATAGAGGAGTCGCGAATGTTGTCTCTGAGTCTTGTTGGATACGCAAATTTCTACTGGAACTTCAATGTCCAATCCGCAAGGCTACATTGGTCTATTATGATAATGGAAGTGTGATATATCTCTCCAAAAATCCTATTCAACATCAGCGCACTAAACACATTGAAATGAATATTCACTTTTTACGTGAAAATGTGACTTGTGAACAAGTTCGTGTTCATGTTCCTTCCAGGTATCAGATTGCTGATATATTTACTAAAGGACTTCCGCGCATACTTTTTGATGATTTTTGAGCCAGTCTCAGCGTACGAGAATCTTCCGCTTCGACTGTAGGTGTGGTATAATATTTCCAGAATATTCCCGTATCCTTGTATATCTTTTATATTAGGTAAATTTATATTGCAATTGTAATTAGGAATACAAGTTACCTAGTTTGTAGTTATGTAAATAGTTATGTAATACTATATATATTGTACACAATAATCAATGAAGGTGGGGGAACATACTCCTTTAGTTATATCTGATATCTGTATAATTAATTACCAGTTGTAATAATAATTTATTATTCCATACATTTATTAATTGAGAAGAAATTCACCGGGGCAAAAATACTATAGATGCAAGATAGAAAAGAGGAGTGAATGCTTTTATATATTTTTTACCTCACTATAATAACAATAACCATCATTATAATTATAACAATATTCTTTCTAAATTACTTCTCTATAAAAAAAATATTATTACATAGGGGTAGGGGCAGGGGAAATGAGGAAGGGTGAAAGTTCAGGTAGCCAACCAATTTAGCTTCTAATATCTCAAAATATAACGATCTTTTTTTAAATGTTTGGCGTATCTATTGCAGAATCAAATTGTGAGGTATGATAGTGTTAATTTGTCATAATAAATTGAGGACACTTTAACCGAAGTAGTTGAGATAAGTTACCTGACGACCGGGTGAGGTGAGATGTGACTCCGATGTCCATGTACCAATTATCGTCGGGCTGTTGAAGGTACACGGTGCTAAAGGCCTGGCCCAAATCGGTGAGGACCAGGCTGCTGCCTTGCGGGTGTTGCTGGACCGAGGCCATGTGGGCCTGTTATTGTTGTGGGTGGGCCTACATGTTGGCTGGGGCGGAGCCCAATAGACCGGGTGACCAAGCAGCCTACTGGAACTGGGGCCCTGCAGTTGGGTAGGGGCATGCAGGCGAGGCCCAGTTCCTTTGATTGGGCCATAGTGGTTGTTGTCCAGGCCACGGGAGATAGGGAGCAGGAGTTGGGCCTGGCTGCTGGTTGCGGTTGCCCTTGCCGCGGCCCTTCCCTTTATTATTGTTACCGCGGCCTCTGCCGCCACGCCCTCCGTCACGGGACTACTGCTGCTGGTGGTCTTGTGGTGGTGGCTGGGTAGTGTTGGCCGACGGTGGTGTCATGCCGTCAACGGCTAATGCCTTGTGATTGTGCTCCTCTTGTTTAGCACGACGGGTCTCTTCTAACAAAAGTTGTGAACGTGCTTTGTTGAAACTTGAGAGGGGGTCGGCCTGTTGAATCATCGTTGCGAGTGTATCATATTCACCTTTCTGTAAACCAGCAATTAGTTGAAGCACCATCTTGGTTTCTGACACAGAAGTCCCTACGTTGGAAAGTTGGTCGGTTATGAGTTTCAATTGTTTACAATATTCGGACATGTTGTTAAAATTCTCGAGACGTGTATTGTTGAATTGCTCTTCCAAATACACGGCTCGAGTATTTTTATTATCCTGAAAAATTTCTTCTAGCTGGACCCAAAGTTCACGTGCCGTAGCACCTGTTTTCATGATAGTGCACAACAAGTCTTTAGAGATGGTGCCGTAGATCCATTATTTGACGATGGCTTCAAGGCGACGTCAGGTTGAGTCTGCAACATCGATTGGACGAGGAACAAAATCATCAATATGGTCGAGCACATTGTATGCACATGCATGAATATAGAATAGTTTCATCCACATGGAATATTGACAGTCTTCTTGGTCAAAAATTATAGGGATAAAATTCTTGATGTTGTTAACGGCGAATGTCAGATGAAAAGAAGACAATGAACGTTGAGGGGGGTTGTCAAGTGTGCCAGTGGATGAACCGAAATTAGTGGGGGAAGTGGGGCGAGACATGGTGGCAAACTTGTTGCCGTCAGCCGAGATGAAGGGAATTTTAGGTAGTGGTCGGCCGAGAGGAAAAAAGTAGAGAAGGGTAGGGATTAGGGTTTGGCTCTTGATACCATGTAAGATTGGAATAATTTCTCTTAGGGATTCCTTTCATTAATCACAATATATATAGTTGTACAGAGGTTGATTCCTAATACAATAAGAATTCTAACTAACCTTAAATGGTTGATTCCTAATACAATAAGAATCATAATTTACTTTAAATATACATCTATTATAATTACAAAATATACTGTGAATATTCGGAATATAAATCATGATAACTTCGTACCTCATGAAGTGTATGGGCCATTTGACAATAGCTTCAACCTTACTTTGGTCAACCTCAATTCCTTGACTAGAAACAACATATCCCAGAAAGATAACTTTACCGGTAAAAAAAATCACACTTTTTCAAGTTAGCATAAAGCTTTTTCTCTCTGAGCACTTCAAAAATCTTATACAAATGCTCTAAGTGGTCTTCGTGATTCTTACTGTATATCATAATATCATCAAAATAAACCACGACATATTTCTCAATAAAAGGCTGAAATACCTGATTCATGAGACGCATGAAGGTACTAGGTGCATTGGAGAGGTCAAAGGGCATAACAGTCCACTCGTATAACCCATCACGAGTCTTGAATGCAGTCTTCTATTCATCTCCGGGACGTATACGAATTTGATGATATCCACTCTGTAGGTCATTGGAAAAGGTTATAGTTCCACGCAACTGATCTAATAGGTCATCAAGTCGAGGAATAGGAAAACGATACTTGATGGTAATCTTATTCACATCACGACTATCAATGCACATTCGCCATGTTCCATCTTTCTTTGGCACCAATAAAGCAGGAACTGCACAAGGACTAACACTTTCTCTTACTAAACCCTTTTCAAAAAGTTGCTTAACTTGTCGTTGTAACTCTTCATGTTCTTTTGGACTCATTCGATAAGCAGGCTTGATTGGGATAACAGATTCAGGAATAAAATCTATAGCATGTTGAATATCTCTCATCGGTGGCAACCCATTACGTATTTCTTCTGGTATAACATCAGAAAATTCTTCAAGAAAAGGTTTGATAGTCTCTGGTATAGATAATGAAATTTCATTCTCTTCACAGAGTAATAAAAGACACACCTGATTTGTCTCCTGATAGGCTTTAGTGAGACCATACCGAGTGATAACCTATTCCTGTTCTTCTTGTTTCTTGAAATGGTCATTTGGATTTAATGGTGTTAAGACAATCTTTATTCCATCTTTATTGAAAGAATAAGTATTCTTGTAGTCATCATGAAGAACTCGACGATCAAATTTCCAAAGGCGACCAAGTAACACCTGACAAGCATCTATTGGAACAACATCGCACCAAACTTCATCTTGATATTTGTTTCCAATAGAGAATTGAACACAACAACGTGTGGATACCTTAACTTCATTGCCTTTTCTGAACCATTGTAACTTGTATGGATGAGGATGTGCCATAGTTGGAAGTTTTAACCTTTCCACCAGGTAATTTGCTACTACATTCTCACAACTTCCACCAGTTATAATGACATTGCAAAATTTTCCCTTGGAGGTGCAGTGAAAAATATTATGACGAAGCCAACTTTCATCTTCAATCATCATAGCAGTGTTAAGGACCCGCCGCACTATAAGGGAATTATTAACGTATATTATAAATATATTTCATATATTTTATAATATTTAATATTATATAATTATGATAAATATAAAATTTTTATTATATTATACATATTATATATATTTATATTAATAAAAAGACTATTCAAATTAAATTAATATAATCTAATATAGTATTAAGAGTCGAAACCTAAATCATATTCTTCTTCTTCGTGGGTTTCATCAAAACCAACGCCTGTTTTTTTCTCTTTCTTCCTGCAGCAGTTAGTTTGTTGTTCTCAAGAACAACCAAATCAGATCATTATTCATCAAAACCAGCGCCTGGTTTCTTCTCTGTTCCCTGTTTGTTTTCAGTTCCCGAAAAAATCTTCTCCTTTCTCTTTTGACCGAGAACAAAATTGCTTGATTTCTGTTTCTTCACAAAACTTTTTGGTTTATTCACCCGAGAATAGAATTGTTTTTTTTACTGTGTTTCTTCTTCTTCTTATTCCAAAAGGTGGAATCTCCCACTCCACGAGCCCCTACACTCCGGTCTGACAGGTCTGTGAAAGAGGTAAATCATGGTGACTCAATTGATTTCAAAGGTTAGACCAGTACCACGCTGCGCACAAGGGGCCTCCTTTATTTCAAGAAGAAACCCCCACACTGCCGCTGACGGGATTCGATCCTTGGTCTCTTATTCCAAATATCCCCCTTGAAACCAATTGAGCTGCCCAAGCGGACAATGTTTCTTCTTCTTCTTCCATCACCAAAAATAATTCATTATAATGACTTTTTCCACAACTTTCAATTTTGGAAATCAATTTTGGGCCAAATTTCAGTCCGCCTCAGGCCAGTCAATGGATCACATCAATTTGGCTCTATTTTCTGGAGCTCAGCAGTCCCCTCCTGGCCCCTCCCAGTCTAATTTGGGCCCAACTTTCATCACATTGACCCCTCGGCAGTCCGATAATGCGTGGTATATGAATACGGGTGCCACTTCTCACCTCACCAACAATTCTGTTAATCTTCCTCAACTGCGAAGTTTAAATACTCCACAATCTATTATGGTTGGAAGCGGCTATCGCATTCCAATCCAAGGGTTTGGCCACACACTAACCCCACCATCGCATCCCCAATTCTCTCTGAATAACGTCTTATATACTCCTAACATTATCAAAAACCTAATCTCCGTTAGAAAATTTGTCACCGATAATTCTGTATCAATTAATTTTGACCCATTTGAATTTTCTATAACGGACCTAAGTACCGGAAAACTCCTTACAAGATGTAATACTGAGGGGGACCTCTATCCTTTCCTATCCATGTTTGATGCCAGTGTCACCCCTCCCACATCTCTAACTGCCCAAATCTCTCCTCCCACTTCTTTAGCAATAATTTCTCCGTTAATCTGGCATAATAGACTTGGACACCCATGAGCTCCCGTTTTTAATTTTCTTCGGAACAATAATTTAATTTGTTGTTCTAGTGGGAAACATGCCCAACAATATTTTTCTTGCCCTTTAGCCAAACACGTTCGCTTCCATTTTCAGCCTTCTTTAAGTGTTACGTTTTCTCCGTTTGATATCGTCCATGCAGATTTATGGACATCTCATGTCGTTACTTCACTGGGTCATAAATTTTATCTTGTGTTATTAGATGACTATTCTCACTTTATCTGAATTTACCCTCTAAAATTCAAGTCTGAAGTCTTTACCAAGTTTCTTGAGTTTCGTAACTTTATCAAAACACAATTTGAAAAATCCATCAAATCATTCTAATATGACAACGGTCGTGAATTTAATAATTTTGCGTTTCACAATTTTTGCACCCATAATGGCATGGTCTTCCGCTTCTCCTGTCCCCACACCTCACCCTAAAATGGAAAAGCCGAATGAATCCTCCGTACTATCAACAACATGGTTCGTACCATTCTTTTACATGCCTCTCTCCCCCGTCGTTTTGGGTCTATACAGTCAAAATGGTAGAATACATCCTTAATATTTTACCTACCAGTACTCTTCACAACAAAACTCCCACAGAAATTCTCTACCGTCATATCCCTTCGTATGATCACCTTAGAATTTTTGGTTGTCTGTGCTACCCGAATCTTGCCTCCATCGCTCCTCATAAATTAACACCTCGTACCACCTCGTGTGTCTTCTTAGGATTCCCACCCAATCATAGGGGTATTTGTGTTATGACCTTTTTTCCCGTAAGATCATCGTGTCCCGTCATGTCACGTTTAATAAGCAATATTTCCATTCGCTAATCTCCGAAAATCTCGGACCACCGATTACACGTTCCTCGAAGAGTCCGAACCCTCCCTCGTCGTACGCCACTTGCTCAGTCATCATGTTACTGTACCATCGCCGCCACTTCCGGCAGTCACCACAACACCCCAGTCAGCCACCACCAATAATATACCACTATCTTTGCCACACACTGCTGCCACCTTCGACAACGTATCTGCATCTCCACTACTATCTCCGTTCTTGTCTCTGCAATCGCCGACTGCCATATCCACCACAGGCAGTCGGCCCAGCGTCTCCGTGTCCCCACTGGTCGTCGTCCCAAACACCCTCCGGCAACCTCAAACAACACCAACTGTGTCACCACATCCACCAACCACCGTAGCCGAAATCGTCATCCAACCCACTACTGCACTAGTACCTGAACCCGAAAACTATACCTGTACTGGCATCCCATCCCAGTCCCCTACATCGGTAGCCCGTCACTGTACCAACTACCATACCCAGTCCCCATCACCTCGATCTTACCAGCTCACCAACCACAACCCATACCCAGCAATCAGTCAACCCATCCCCGAGACCTTCCGACACTGTCACTGCCCCTATTAACTCGGACCAGCCACCCCACCCAAATACCCATCATGTCCCTACCCCACACACCGTATGGAAACCCGTGCCCAACACGGGATTTTCAAATCCAAAGTCCAATTTAACTTATCTACACAAACCATTTCTCCAATTCCCAAAAACCCAAAATTGGCCAAACTAGACCCGAATTGAAATGCGGCTATGTGTGAGGAATTTAATGCTTTAACGAAACAACACACTTGAGATTTGGTTACTAGACCGGAGGGGGGGTGAATGTGATCCGATGTGTGTGGCTTTTTCGTCACAAATTCATGGACAGTGGTGATCTAGAGAGATATAAGGCGAGACTTGTGGCTAATGGCACTAATCAGCAGGAGGGTATTGATTATGGTGAGACATTTAGTCCGATTGTTAAACTGGCTACCATTCGCACAATTTTGAGTATTGCTATGAGTAAGCATTGGCTGATTCATCAGCTTGATGTAAAAAATGTATTTCTACATAAGGATTTGAAGGAAAATGTTTACATGCACCAGTCACCTGGTTTTGTCCACCCATCAGCCCCTTAGTATGTATGTCGTCTCCTTAAATCACTTTATGATTTGAAACATGCCCCTTAGGGGCAGGCTATCCAGACACGCGACGTTCCACCTCCGACTACTGTGTGTTCTTAGGGGATAATCTTATTTCTTGGTCTACCAAAAGGCAAGCCACCCTTTCTCACTCGAGTGCAGAAGCAGAGTATAAAGGCGTTGCAAATGTTATTGTTGAGATCTGCTGGCTCTGAAACCTTCTTTTGAAACTTCAGTGTCCCTTGCGAAAGGCGTCTTTGGTTTACTGTGATAACATATCCGGCATATATTTATCTCACAATCCGATTCAGCATCAGCGAACCAAACACATTGAAATGGATATACACTTGTGAACAAAGCACATTGAGATGGATATACAATTTATTCGTGAGAAGGTTGCTCTCGGTCATGTTAAGGTGTTGCATGTGCCCTCTTCGTATCAGTATGTGAATATCTTCACGAAAGGTTTTCCTAGACAGCTATTCCTCGACTTCAAATCCAGTCTTAGCGTTCGGCCACCTCCCGCTTCGACTAAGGGGGTGTATTAACGTATATTATAAATATACTCCATATATTTTGTAATATTTAGTGTTGTATAATTATGGTAGATATAGGATCTCTATTGTATTAGAATTACACATTGTACACACTATATATAATTATATTAATGAGAAAGACTCCCCAAGAGAGATTAATACAATCTAACATGAATCACCATAATCAGCAACAACTTCTTCAATCTCATCTTCATTCAAGATTTCTAACTCTTCTTCATTCTCATTAATATCGTCAATAACTCCTTCTTCCACAAGTGAGCTAATTCGTCGATTTGGACAATCAGAAGCAATATGTCCAAAACCTTGACATTTGAAGCATTTTGTCTTGGAAGCACGACCAGCACTAGGCTCCTTGTTAGAAGACGTTGGAGGGGTTACCTTAGACGGTACTTTTGACGTTAAAATCTGCTTTCCGCGTCCAGTAGTAACTTCATTTTGCTTATAAGAACCTGCTAAATTTCTCCGTGAATGTTGTTTTTAAACTTTAATAGCCACTTAAGTAACATCGTTCGAGCTCCAATATGGTTGTAATGGGACAATATCAGCAATATCAAGATTGAGACCCCCCAAGAAAACGAGCTATAGTTTGTTTCTCAGACTCATGAAGATCATATTTCATTAGTAATTGTTCGAACTCCACAATATATTCTTCTACCCACATGGTTTTTTATCTCAAATTATGGAACAAAATAAAAATATCTTGCCTATAATGATCAGGAAGAAACTTACGCTCTTATCCCATGTTTTGATCTTAATACGACCTTCTCTCTCTCGTCTTCATTTTAGATTCTCCCACCAAATAAAAGCCTTCTTTTTCAGCTTTATTGCAACAAGCTTGACACGCTTCTCATCAGGAATATCTTTAAGTTCAAAAACTCTTTCTACCGTGTGCAACCAATCAAGAAAATCATCAAGGTGGAATTTTCCTTCAAAGTCGGGAATATCAGGTTTGATTCCCATAACTTCCATATCTTGAGCTGGACCTCGTGGTCGATATCTAGGAAACTCTTCTTGAGATGAAGATTCATCTTCATCAAAGGGATTGGCATTGTCTTCCTCACTTACAGATTTATCATTATTGTCTTCTTCATTTCGGACCTGATTTTGAACAATTTCTTGTCTTGCAAGTTGTGCCTCTAATTCCCTAACTTGGGCTCATACTTCATCTAAGTTTTTAGGAAACACTGGAGGGGTCACACATGGTCCCACTTAAAATCCAGACCCCTTAGGCAATTTATAGCCTTTTTGACAAAACTTTCCTTGACATACACTAATTCACACAACAATGTGACTCAATGGTGTGACACAGAAAGGACAAGGAGTAATTTTTCAACTAAGAGACACTTAAAAGGGTGAAAATAAAGATATGAAAAATTAAAGGACCACGATGCAAATATGGAAAGATAAAGGGACACAAATATAATTACGAAAAGATAGATAAAAAAGTAATTATGACAACAAAACGGACAAAGATAGGAATATTAAAAACACCAACAACAAATATGAAAATAAAAGACAAAGGATAGAAGCATACCCGAGCAAGAGGCTTTGATACCAAGCTGACGCCGGGACGTCGGGGGTGTGTCAGTATTGTCGAGGTTAAGAACTTCACTATAACACGATAGTCAATAAAGAGGTCACCTTGGTCCAAGGATAACTCAACTACTTAAGAAAAAACACTTTCTTTAAAGAAGCAAATTAAAGCACAAAACTTTATATGAAAATTTATAATTCAAAACAAGATGGTTATACGTTAAGGCTCAAGGGTCTTTATATAAGTTTACATATGCTAAAAAAAAGATTCATCTACCAATATGGGTTAATCTACTAAAAGATAAGAATAACTATGTTATCTAGATAAGGTAATATGGATATGGATGATATACTTGCATCACCATGAGGTAAACATCTGCATCAGTAATGGTCAAATTTATGATTGGTGTAGTCTATGCATTGTGTTTAAGTTGGATTTTCCTTCCAATATGAAGGTCCTTCGTTTTTAAGAGGCGAATTAACATCCCATTTTGTTAGGGCAATATGGGAATAAACTCAGAAAATACAAGAGTGTAGCTTTAGCTACAATTCAACTGTGTAATCTTAGTTCTGAAAAAAAAACTGATGGGACTTTTTTCTTTAAATGATCTAATGTGCGGTCCGGAGTGGATAATGGTTTCAATTGAACTTTTCCGAATATCATGTATAGACTTGTTAATCTTCAATTTGAATAGTTTGGACTGATGATTGAGTTTAGTAGTCCAAAATATGCTCCAACACAGAAGATCCAACTAGTGCATTATTGCAATGTTGATTGAGATAATTTCGTAGTTGCTAGAATTCGGTCATTGTAAGATATATTCTTGTTGTTCTAGCAAGATTAGCGTCGTTCCTAATGAACAACAATCATTAAGGATTAAGGTATCCTGTCCAGGATTATCATAATTATTTATAATGAACAATAATCGTCAACTCCATGTACATTATTACCATAAGCATTTTTTAGTAAATTATTGAGACTTTGGATGATTTTATCGTACATGAACTACAAAAATCCATCTCTTCAGAGATAAAAAGCATGATTTAATTACTTTTTGGACTTGTCAAATTTAAAATCTAATAATTATTTATAATGAACAATAATCGTCAACTCCATGTACATTATTACCATAAGCATTTTTGAGTAAATTATTGAGACTTTGGATGATTTTAACGTACATGAACTACAAAAATCCATCGCTTCAGAGATAAAAAGCATGATTTAATTTTCGGACTTGTCAAATTTAAAATCTATTAAATTTCTACTTTTAAAACAAAAAACATAAAGGAAATAACTCCAGTAAAAGTTTACAGTTGCATGGAAGGACTAGATTGTGAAAATATTCTGATGTTCACAGCCTGGATGTTCATTTCGTTGTCTTCCTAGAAACGAGGAAGATCCAAGCAGGCATGTAAAAAGATGCCAGATTTGACAACAATATAGAGGACAGCGTGAACACATAGGAACTAGATAAGAATGTACAATCAGAAAAAGCCACAGAAGCAGCAGCAAAGGTTAAAGTAGAAAACTGCTGCCATTCAGTCCTTATTAAGTTAATTTCAACGCACAAAGTGTATAATTCAAGTAGCATGTACTTAACCACGCAATATCGTGAGTGATTTCAAAACTTTCCTCAATCAAGAATGTGAATTGAAAACACAATGCATATTTCTTATCATATCAGTAAAAAAAAACTTAATTCCCAAGCAGAGATGTCAAATGTGCCAATACCAATTAGAATCATGATATTTAGAAACTAGTTTGTCCGGGGGAGGCTTATCTGGGCTACCCCCTAAAGCTTCATATTCTGCTGGAATATTTTGGTTCATAGCATCCGAGAGCTCTCTCTGCAATTCAAACAGGGAAGACTCGTTGAATTTATTTCTCTCCACTAAGCTTTCAAGTTTGAGCACACAGGATTTGGTATTAGCTTGATCTTGTCTAATTAAAAGTAATGGCAGAAGTAGAGATGATAAGTTGTACTTAATCCTGCAGCAACCATGAAAAGGTATGGTTAACCATATATATGGTAGTACCTCGAGGTATTAAAATGCAAAAGTGGATGATAATTTTGACTAGTATCAAATAAAGGACAAAGTAATAAGCTATTTAAGATGAACCTTACCGGTAGGCTGCCACAAACTTCTCTGGTTGACCTCGGATAAACTGTTTTAAATGGAGAACCCCTATTTAAAGCAATTCCAAACACATTAGCATCTTTCAATAACATGCTAATTAAAATAATATTCAAAAAGAATTGGATAAATGATTGGTCTAGTGATGTATGCTTGAGTAAAGCATGTATATTACCACCTCAAAATAAGCTTAGAGCACAAGCACATGGAAGACAGACATCGAGGCGGAGGGTGCAAAAAGCCCAAACTAGTCATGAGCCAACAATTTTAATTTATTTAAAAAGGAATCATTTGAGATGAGTTTTTCTATTTCATTATAAGTCAAGAGTGGGTTGGAGCGTACAACTCAAACAGAAGTATAGATGGGAAAAGACTGCAAACGTACCTGAGGAGGATCAAATTTAGCTCCAAGGTTGCTCAGGCTAGCATGTGCTTCTGCATAATCTTTGAAAAACAAGTCTTGATCTACAGCATACTTCTCTGCATATTCCTGCAAGCACTTAAATTGTCAATAGAAAAAAAAAATTAGATTGTAATGACAGATTTCATGAAGCTGTGGTATACTATTCCACCTTAAATGAAGGATCTTCAAAAAGAACAGCATCTGTTGGCAAAACTAGCAGATCATTGTCTCGTCTCTCTTTAATATCCTATACCAATAATTTTTGGTGAAGAATGAGAACAAATAAGCCATGTTGTTTCTTCAAACTTTTATGCATATTATTGTCATAACAAAGCACCTTAAAGTAGGAATTGTCAAATTTCAGCCACTGTGCGGTCCATGATTGCCCTCCTGGGGCTCCTGGTCCATCTTTCTGTAATGCAAAATAGAATAGTTCAGGCTCCAAATCGTTAATGTGGGCAGAAATCAGCTATCACAATTGGAAATTGCACAGAGGAAAAATGTGAACATCTGGTTTCCTTCAGGATCTCTGAAGAAGCAAAAGCATTATGGCGTAGAGGAACACGACAAGTCAAAAAGAGACACATGAGAAAGATAGAGATGTCAAATGCGATGCAGCCACATCATTGTCATTGGTGCTAGATGCTACTATGCATTCAGAACTTAAGTTCCTCTAATTTTCAAAATCAAGTTAAACTCGCCTAAATTGTAAAAATAAACCAACAAGAACCAAAGAGTGAACTGTTGCCGGCAAAAAGGAATATCAATGAATGAGAATGACAGAAAGGAGGTGCTTAAAGTTAAAATCAACATTGAACAATGAGATACTCAATCGCATGCTAAATATTTCTAGCTCGGCAATTTATCAATCACAAAACGCATTCTTGAAGATCACACAGGATTGAATTAGAGAGGAGACAAAACCCGGCAGGAAATTATCAGTGAAAGATATGACATAACAGAAACATAATTTTCACGAGGAGATCAACAGAGAGCATGGCCAGTTCCTGCATTTGCTTTCTTGTTTACAAAATCTCAAAAAAATCAAGCTAAAAAACCTTAAGAGAACATATGTTCTGCACAATCTAAGTATGATTAATTTTTGACGTTGTTGCATACCTTACTGCTCATTGCTCAAATGTCATGGAACGAGTTGTCAGAGAAGCGCTTAAACCCTGAAGCGAGGCTCAAAACATGTTGAGCGCTTCGCCTCGCTTTATGTACGCTTCAGTGTCATCATCAAGGCTCTAAGACATACTTTTCCCTGCCAATGAGCCTCTCTTGCAGAGGTGACACTAGATATATGATATTTCACTTTATCGTAATGTTTTTACAATCCTTTGTCCATATACTATTTGTTATTCATGCTTATTATTAGTATTAGTCTAAACATATATATATTTGTATTTTTGCACCATTGCGCCTTTTTTCATTAAAGCCCACGCTTTATTTGCGCTTTGCACTTAAAGCCTCAACAGACCTTGGAGCTTTTTTACGCTTTTCGCTTTTGATAACATTCATATACATCAACGAAATGTTTGCCAGCTTTCTTACCTTCTTATTTGATGATAGTTTATTTCAAATTCAGATATTTCTCGTGAAAAGTACTTCTACAGTTGATTCTATGTACAATCTTTTTTTTATGATAATCTACATAGGAAATATAGTTTTCTCAACATAAGAGCATCAATCCAAAAATATGTTTGACATAGTTCATAGATCCACACCTAGGGTACTAGAACTGAAAATATCTAATTAAACTCATGCCAGGAAAACTGGAGTTTTGACAAAAGAGTTTTGTGAACACCTAATTTTCTATCGTACCTGAATTTACATCCTTTTAGACATTTTCTAGGGATAAGATTGACTTTTTATCTTTTATTTCATTTTTAGTAGGTTTTTTGATACACGAATGATAATCGATGGGAATTGATTAATCCAAGAGACTCAAATCGAGGAAGGGGAAAAGCTAATTCATGGATAATCCGAGAAGAAAGCTAAATTGAGAGATAGAGTTTAGAGTGAGAAAGAATAGACTTCTACAGTTTACATGGTATAAATGGATCAAATCTGGAACTAACTACCTGAATTACAACAGTTACAACTTGTAACTAACTAATGGACATCGTAACTAACTTTTGGAATTTAACTGTCTAACTAACTTCTTCCATATCAACTGTAAATCACACATATATGAACTATATACTTGCATCATTTTTGTTTGAGAAAATTGTAAACCACAAAAATAGTCCCGTTTCTAGATATAACCTTTGTTTTCATTTGCAAAAGGAAAAAATTTTAAAAATATGTTTTTATTTGAATTTTTCCTTAAGTCTGACCTTTTTTTTTGATATTTTTATAGTCTAGAAATATAGCTAGCATTTTGTAAATTTTCTTTCTTTGGCAAGTGAAAACAAAAGTTATATCTAAAAATGCGATTATTTTTGTGGTTTACAATTTTCTCAAATAAAAACCTACCATAATGAAATAAAAGTTAATAGTGAAGATTAACCGTAGAAAATGTTTTAAACACTAAAAAAGGTGTAAAATTCAGGTTCGGTCAAAAAATTAGGTGTTCACAAGTTGAAACATACATTTGGCTTAAGATGAAGCATGCACGTAAACAAGCATTTATAATCACCTCCTATGCACAGTTGCACACACATCAACATGTACAAGCATTCTGACTACGGAAAGTGCCTTTCTATGTTGGTGCTTCTCATTGGACCAAGTTTTTATTGACTTATATTTTTGAAATAGTATGTTACCATTTTCAAAAAAAATTGAAATAGATTTTCTTAAAAAGAATGCCTCAAGCCTCAATTTGTTGATAACTAATACAAACATCAGGTTGAAGGACTGTACCGTATATTTTGTTTCTGGCTTGCCCCAGCCACTACGTTCTGGTCTGGATCTCCCCAAAGTGTGAGCTCCAGAAAGTGCGACAATTTCCTGAAAACCAAAATCTAACTTACAAACTGCAAGAGAAACATTAAATCACCAAGGAAATGAATTTGTAAACAACATATTACCTTATCATTTAGTCCCATCCTGTAGAAGACATCACGCAAATGAGCAGCAGGGGAAGGGGGACCAGCATCTAGTGTCATCAAAAGTGAGTTAGTTGCAAACACAAAATAAAAAGGAGACTGCTCCTTGTTATAAGATACTGTTAACTAAAAGCACAAGGATAAGACTCTGAATATCAAGGGTGAAGATAAGCAAAGTCATAGTAATGAGTCAACTAATCATACAACAAACTGCAACAGTGGATACATGTCTCTCCAACATGGGAGTTGAATACTCAGATTAAAGCATTAAGAATGACACGAAAAAGCATCTAAGATCAGAAAAAATAAAATATGCTGGAAAAGAAAGCTGTAAGCCTTACACAAAATGAACCCAAAATGATCTTAGCCCAGTAAATCACCCAACAACTACAGGCTTTTGCAACAACTAAACCTGGGGTCGGCATATGAATTCTTACTACCCATTTCACTCTATTTGGAACCATTCATCCAACATTCAATAATCTGGGGTTATCGAACACTAGAGGTTTTCTATGTTTTCTACTAACATACAAATCTGACAAACTAAAAAGGCTCCTACCAACTCTAGGCCTAATGTAAGCCATGACTAAGCCTTAATCCCAACTAGTCGGTATTGCCTATATGGATCTTTTGCTTCCATTATATACTATATTTTGCTAAATCTGCATGAATTTCGAGAGATTGAAGGTCTTCTGTAACAACTTTCTTTAATGTTATTTTAGGTCTATTTTCTCCATTTTTTACGCCTTCAATTATCATGGTTCACACCTATAAACTGGTGCATCTGAAGGTCTACATAGGACATGATCAAACTATCTTAAACAATCTTCTCTCATTATATCCAGTGTGCTACTTGCACCTTTTGTGGATATGTTAGACCTTAGAGGCTAAACACTCACTCCAATATAAGATAGCTGGTCTTACAACTATACTACTCCCTTTGTTCCATTTTATGTGGCACAATTCTTTTTTGTTTTGTCCTAAAAAGAATGATACCTTCCTATATTTAGAAAACGATTACCTTTATGACAAGGGAACTCACAGCCGCTACCCTTCGGATGCGCACAAGGTAAACCCCGCTCCTGTGCAATAGCCCGCAAACCACACATGAGAGATAACCCGCACTAGGCAAGCCCCGTGCAACGAGCTCGACCCAAAAGGCAAATCCTCTACTGCTACGACAGAGGGTTTCGAACCTGAGACCTCCATTATGGAAGCCCCAAGCTCAACCAACTGAGCCACCCTTGCGGGTAAAAAAATTAACTTTAAACTTCTCATTAATGACATAATTTTATAGAGTGTATTTGGCATATTTAGACCACAAATTTTAAAAGTCTTTCTTTCTTTCCCAGACTTCGTGCCTAATCAAATCACCACATAAATTGAAACATAAGGAGTATAAAACTTTTCTTTCACTTTAGTAGGTGTCCTCTTATAGTATTAACACTTTTGTGGCACTCCTCCATTTCAACCATCTAATTTTACTTCTGTGTATTATATCTTTATCTATCATACCATTCTACTAAACATACAACATAGATATCTAAATTGTTGGCATTTAGACACCACAGTACCTTCTAATCTCACCTCAACTTCACTCACTCTTATGTTGGCTAAACGAACAGTTCATACATTGTGTTCTACTTATCCTAAAATTGTTATTCTCTTAAGTGAGAACATTTTGGTTGACACGCTCGCTAGTATTAACACAATATCATCCATAAATAGCATACGCCACGGAACCTCATCTTGTATGTTATCCATAATTTTTTTACCCTCCATTTTGGAGGATCTATAGTGTTTCCACACTTCTCCTCCAACGTGACTCGAACCCTAGACCTACCGGTCGTGGGTGGAGGTGCTTTACCAACTGAGCAACCCCTCACTTGTCATATGTTATCCATAATTAGGTAAACAAGTACGATATCAATTTAGATTACTAGTGTAAATCCAAGATTATGAGAAACTCCTCTATATCTCCCCCCTCCCCTACACACTTGTAACTGCTCCTTCATAAATATCCTTTATTGTATTTATATATTCGATCTGCATTCTTGTCTTCTCCAATACACACAGGCTTGTGTCAAGTAAATTTCCTCTTAATACACATAGCAACTATAACAGAATCAATGAACAGAGACTAATTTGTCAAAGCTATTATTCTTTTTGCTATATAAAAGTAATAACAAAGGTTACATACGCAAGATAGCCATCTAGCACGGTGGCAAACTAAATTCTACAAAATCCTCAGTTGTTACTACAGTATCCGAAAACCCAATCTGAAAAAGAATTGAACAATTCCAAATTTTCCTGTTGCGCGACATGCAACTATTGCAACTATGTCTTACGATGATTGAATATATAGTAATTGAAGTTATATCTCTATCACAGTGACACATTTTGTGTTTTGTGAAGTCGAATATGATTGAAGCCTTCAGAAATTGTTGTGTTTTGTGAAGTTAATATGTTTGAAGCCTTCAGAAATTAAGTGTGAGAAGTAGAAAGGATCATAAATCTACATGTGTCCTCTTCGAGATTACAGCTATGTTATTTGAACATTATGCTTGTATTTTTTTTCTTTTTTGGATAAGGTAAATATTATGCTTGTAGTTAATTTGATAATTGTTAGTACAGCTGAATTTTCTCTACAGAAAACTTAACAAGTCTGTCAAATTCTCCTTGCATCTATAAGGTAATATGGTTTTTTCCTAATGTCACCATAGACCTTGGTGAAAAACCCTCTTCATTCTCTTTAATCCCTATATAAAAACACACACAATCTCTTTTGTATCTCTACATAGCTGATGAAGATAAAAAGTATTAGTAAAAATATACTGTATCTTTTTTATAACTAAGAAATCTCTAAGGAGCAGTGAAGTAAGGTTAGAAACTCGGCGAATAATGGCCCCGACCCTCTCCCTTATCCACTTAAATAATACCAAGCTTGTCTACGGTAATGTTCGAACCCGTAACATGCGCCTAACCCACACATCACGCGCTGCACCCTTGACATTATCTTTATTTATCAAAAAAGGGAAAAATCACAGTATAGTTTCAAAATTCAACAGCGCCTTTTTTTAATAAGTTCAAAGTTCAAGTGTACCTGGTGCAAAATAACAAATCTTTATTAGGTTTCAAAGAGTACAAGGCCAAGCTAGCTTTAGATGAAGTGGTCAAGATACTAGAGTTAACAACATAATATGTGCAATATAAAGTTCACTTGAGTTAACTTAGTCCAATTTTTTCACGTAATTTGCAAACTTGGTCCTACGCAAAATTGTGTTTTTTTCCAAAACAAAAAAGAAGACGACATGTGAGATTCTCTCACCAGGAAGCCTTCCTTCTTCTGGGCATTGCTCAGGTCCAGACACATCCACTCTCCCATATTTCATGGGAATCTTGGGGCCTCCAGCCTCCTATTGTTTTGAAATAAACCAATTAATGAGTGAGCTAATTTTATTGTCAATACTAAATCAGAAAAATAAACTAATTACCTCGATGGCAGTTGCACTGGCCAGCTGGAATAAATCTGCATAAGTCACACCAGAATACTTGTCCTTGATAGGCTGGAGAAGTTTCAATGCATTTACAAGTCCTGGGTTGCTAGCTTGTCAGACTAACAAACAAAAGAAAGTCAGCAGAATTTGAAACAATGTAGTGAGGGCTTACCAGCATTGGCTCCGTGTTTCAGTTCAATTTCAAATCTTAAGCTCCCATTAGCTCCACCTCTTTGTGGCCACTCCTTAATATTCTTGTTGTAAGTACCAGCATCGTGCCAGCCCAAACGAACCTGGAAGCATTTAGAAGTGTTAAACTGTGTTCTAGATTGAGGAGGTTAAGGATGTTGTTTGCAGGATGCGTAGGGGACGAGCGACAGGGCCTGATGAGATTCCAGTTTAATTTTGGAAGAGCACAAGCAGGGCAGGTTTGGAGTGGCTGACTGAGTTGTTTAACGTCATTTTTAAGACGGCGAGAATGCCCAAAGAATGGAGGTGGAGTACAATGATCCCTCTGTACAAGAACAAAGGTGATATCCAGAGTTGCAACAGCTATAGGGGTATCAAGTTGCTAAGCCACGTTATGAAAGTTTGGAAAAGAGTCGTGGAGATGAGGGTGAGAAGAGGCGTGTCTATTTCCGAGAACCAGTTTGGATTCATGCTGGGACGTTCGACTACAAAAGTCATTCATATTATTAGGAGGTTGGTCGAGCAGTATAGGGAGAGGAAGAGAGACTTACATATGATTTTCATCGACCTCGAGAAAACATACGACAAAGTCTAGAAAAGCTTCGGGGGATTGAAAATCATCATAGATCTGGAGATTCCCGAATAGGGCAACCTTTCGAACTGCTTCTGAATCCATGGGTAGGCAATAGGGAGGTTCTATGGAGATGTTTGAAGGTTAGAGGTGTACTTATGGCGTACACTAGGGCGATCAAGGATATGTATGATGGAGCCAAGACCAAAGTACAGACAGTAGGAGGAGACTCGGAGCACTTCCCAGTGATGATGGGGCTGCACCAGGATCAGCTCTTAGCCCATTCTTATTTGCCTTGGTGATGGATGGATTGATTCGACAAATTCAAGGGGAGGTATCATGGTGTATGTTATTTGCAGACGACATAGTACTGATTGATGAGACTCGCAGCGGAGTGAATGCTAAGCTGGAGGTTTGGAGACAGACTCTGGAGTCTAAAGGGTTCAAGCTGAGTAGGACCAAGACAGAATACTTGGAGTGCAAGTTCAGTAACGGAAGCGACCTTGAGACATGCGTGGAGGTGAGGCTTGGTACTCAGGTCATTCCAAAGAAAGGAAGCTTCAAGTACCTCGGGTCTATTATTCAAGGGGATGGGGAGATTGATGACGATGTCACACATCGTATTAGAGTGGGGTGGATGAAATAGAGGCTCACATCTGGAGACTTATGCACCAAAAATGTGCCACCAAAACTTAAAGGCAAGTTCTATAGGGCGGTGGTTAGACCGACTATGTTGTATGGGTCGGAGTGTTGGTCAGTCAAGACTTCGCACATCCAAAAGATGAAAGTTGCGGAGATGAGGATGCTGAGATTGATGTGTTGGTATATAAGGAGGGATAGGATTAGAAATGATGATATCCGGGACAGAATGGGAGTGGCCTCGGTGGAGGATAAAATGCGGGAAGCGAGGCTGAGATGGTTTGGGCATGTGCAGAGGAGAGACACAAATGCCCCGGTGCGGAGGTGTGAGAGGTTGGCTATGGACGGGTTCATGAGAAGTAGAGGTAGGCCGAAGAAGTATTGGAGAGAGGTGATTAGACGGGATATGGCGCATGTGCAACTTACTGAGGACATGACCTTAGATAGGAGATTGTGGAGGATATAGATTAGGGTAGAAGGGTAGTATATAGTCGAGCGCAGTCCTACTTACGCTTGCAAACTGGTAGTTGTATTGTTATTATTGTAGGCCCACTTAGCCTATCATACTAATAAGCGCAATATTGCTTTATAATCTCATGTAGTTTGATTTATGCTGCTATGTGTCCTTTAGTGTACTTTGTTTAGCTTATTTACATGCGCTAGTTACTGCTTACTTTTTCAGAATGTGCTATTATGGCTTATTCGCTTTTTATATCAGCATTTTCATATTGCTTTACATTTTTTGACTGGGTCTGATCGTTTCTATTATTTTCCTTTTGCTTTGCTTTTGATTATGCCTTGTCTTGAGCCGGGGGTCTCTTGAAAACAGTCGATCTACCTACCAAGATAAAGGTAAGGTCTGTGTACACTTTACCCTCCCTAGACCCCACATTGTGAGATTTCACAGGGTATGTTGTTGTTGTTGTAAACTGTGTTCTAGATTTCTCCCCAGTGGCATTAGTACGCATAGTTAAACAAACTTGAAATAAACTCCTTTATTTTAGCCAAACGCATCACAATGAATAGCTTAATGTCATAATAGAGGGCATCATTCTTTGGAGTTTAGTCGAACACAGAGAGATTGTCAGATATTGAGGGACCTCAGCTGCTCAAAAGAACAGAGACAGATAAAGAGAGAGTCAAGAAAAATGATCATGTATTAGAACAGGATACAAAAGTTTCAGAGAGACCACAAATATATTACTAAATGAGCACAATATAAAACCTAAAAGTTGTACCAAAATGCTATAGTCTACGAACCAAACAACTGAAAGGAGATCTGTAAAGCATTTCTTTGTCCTGCCTTTCCCTTGTACAATCTCAAAGTACTGACAGGTAGTATATAATGAGAAAGCTTCATTTGGTCGAAGCACTCATCCAAGCTTCGTTAGAAAAGTATATACAAGAATATTTAATTTCATATTTGACGAGGACATTTAGAACTATTTTAGGTAGGTCTTAATCTGCTGCAGTGTAGCTGATGTAACTTTGTTCACTCTCTTATTTGTCCACTCCCTCATCTTTAGTAGCGGAGGAGATAACTTAACTAAATAAGATAAGTACCATAGATTTGAGCAGAAGACAGATCACTTTTGCTCAATCGATGCCAAAAGTTGGTTAATGCCCTCATCAAGTGGTTAAAAGCATTTACACTATCCATGTATTTTCTGATACAGAGTGTGTGTTTCATGTTGTGTGACAATAACAACTCCTGAGAAATTTTATTCTTCTCTATATATTGCCATTAAAATTTAAAGCGGCAAACTAATGTCGATGAAAATTGGCAAGTTCATTAGTTTACAGGTGTCATATTCAAGTTCATTCATTTAGTCGTTTGGTAGTTGGTTAGCGTTATACATCTATTAACAATACAAGGATTATTTATGAGGGAATCTATGTATTATTTTATATAGGGATTAACTATGTAGGGGTTAGTTATTCATATATTAGCTATTCCACCTTCTATCGTGCATACAATAATACATAAATGACTTCATAACATATATTAGTTATGCGGGTTTCTAAATTGCAAACCAAACATTGTATTAATGTTATACATGAATAACTTACCTCCTAACCAGCTAACAAAGGATTTACAGGTTTATTCATACTAGATCAGCGAGGAAGGAGAAATTACCAAAATAGGATGACAAAACTTAGTCTTCAGTAGGTCTTTGATGTCCTCTCTGGCACTTTTCAACTGATCGGGATCAGATGCAGCGCATTTCGGCGATGCTACAGTGCTGAAACTTCCACTTGATACTCGAACCAACGATTGCTTCTACAAATATAATAAGCTCAATAAAATGCTTAAATACAATTCAAAATGTGTAATGAAAAGTGAAGGAAGCATTGAACAACCTGGTAGCGAAACACGTGAGACAAAAGAGGAGATGATTTAGGGCATTTTAGAGGAGACACGGAAAAGGATGAGAAATAGAGTCTGGTAGTAGTTGTTGTGGAGCCGGTGATTTTGACGGAGGTGAGGAGACGAGTGGCGGCGCCGGTGATAGAAGCCATTGAAGAAGAAGAAGTTGTTTGGTGAAATGAGTAAAAAGAAGAAAGAGCCAATGGTTGAGTGTGGAAACAGTGTGGACTGTGGCTTACATTCGACCAGCCCTCGAGCCAACCTTCAAATAAAATGTGGAAATGACATTCCCGCCCATGGAAGCTTTAAAAGATAAAATCTTTACTTTTATAGTATTAGCTATAAAAATGAAAAAGTTAATTGGTTAATTTATTCTATATAATAAGAAGACAAAATTAAGACTGTTTTATTATTTGCAGTGTATTGGCAGTTTTAGAGGGAAAAAAGTCGATTAATTTATTACTTTGTTGTTGTATAAATTTCTTTTATTATATTTTGTAACTGAAAAATTACTCAATTTTCATTTTTGTAACACAAAAATTACTCAACTCATTTTAGTCAATTTTTGCTGACGTGTTATTTACTTAAAAGTTAATTTTTTATTTAATATAAACTCACTCATTTTTACTATTTGGTGATCCGTCCCACTAAAATGACCTGCTATCTAAATTTTTATAACAAAACACTAAGAACTGAAATTTTACTAGTATTTTTTTTACTAATAACGTGGTTGAATTCCTCTTCCTACTCGAGCCTTAAAATTTTGCCTCGAGTTCATCTGGTTACTATGACATTATACATTTTATTCACAAAATATTACGCAAATCAACTGAGTCTAGTTGTACATTTGTTCTTCTTTTTATCTATGATGTATTCAGGATACAATTCCTTTGAGCAAGCAACTTGAATTTTACAAAGAATATAATAAGAAGTTGGTAGTGATTGCAGACAAAGTAAATGTCACATCGATAATCAACGTTTCAATTCACTTTGTTAATGCATGAGTCACACTACAAAAAATTGGATAATTTGTGGAGGTTGGAAGTGCAGTTTGTGAAGGTTAAAAATCATCATGATTTGCTATCAGCAAATAGCGGAGGTTAAAATTGTACTTTCAACCTCCGTAAATTACCCATTTTTATAGTGTCAGGAAGTAGTGATTTTGTTTAAAATTACTATAATAATCCCGCTCTATAAAATTTACACTATTGATTAGTTCTCGGACATCTTCATCAAGTCCTACGCTAAATTCATTGGATAACATTCACTAAATGATAAAAATGGGTGAGTTTATATTAAATAAAGATTTAACTTTAAATCAAGTCAGCAAAAATTGACAAATGAGTTGAATGACTTTTGTGTTACAAAAAGGAAAGTTGAGTGACTTTCCAGTAACAAAATAAAATTAAGTGACTTTCCAATTATAAAAGAAAGTTAAGTGATTTTTGTGTTACAATGAGGATAGTTGAGTGACCTTTTGAGAAAATTAACTCATGAAGTATTCTATGGTGGATGGTAGAGTCTTGTCTTTATTCCTTGATGTATATATTTATGCTTTCTTTCGGGCCACTTCAAAATAATATAATGTAGACCCAAATCTCGTTTCAGACGAACTAGAAATTTATTTTCAACAACAATAACATACCAGTGTAATTCCACAAAGTGGGGTCTGAAGAGGGTAGAGTATACACAGACCTTACCTCTACCTTGGAGGTAGAGAGGTTGTTTTCAAAAGACAATCGGCTCAAGAAAAAGCACAATACATGATGTCAAACAAAATTGACAAAGTTAAGAAATCAAGGTATAATACTATAGGCTAAACATCATCAAGAAAAGTAATAGTAACTACAACATACTAATACAGTAATCAAGTAAAAGAGAGAACAAATAATAACATAGATAAAAGGATAAAACTGAAAGGGTACCATTACGCATACAACCTACTAGTCTTATACTCTAATTGTCTGCCACAACCTTTTATCTAAGGTCATGTCCTCGGTAGGTTGTAACTGTATCATGTCCTGTCTGATCACTTCTCCTCGATGCTTTTTTGGCCTCCCTCTGCCTCTCCTGAAACTATCCATATCCAACCTCTCACACCTCCACACTGGGGCCTCCATGAATCTCCTCTGCACATGCCCGAACCATTTCAGCCTCACTTCACGCATCTTATCCTCCACTGAGGCCACTCCCACCTTATATCGGCTAACTTCATTTCTAATCCTATATTTCCTAGTATTCCCACACATCCATCGCAACATCCTCATCTCCACCACATTTATCTTCTAGACGTGAGATTTCCTAATTGTCCAATATTCCACCTCATACAATATAGTCGGTTTAACCACCACTTTGTAGAACTTGCCTTTAAGTTTTGGTGGCACCTTCTTATCACACAAGACTCTGGAGGCGTTCTTCCATTTCATCCACTCTGCCCCAATATGGTGTACGACATCGTCGTCAATCTTCCCATTTCTTTGGATAGTAAATCCAAGATACTTAAAACTTCCTCACTTTTGGATGGCTTGGGTCTCCAGGTTCACTTCCATGACTGCCTCATGCGCAATGTCGCTAAACTTGCACTCCAAGTATTCTGTCTTGGTCCTGCTTAACTTGAACCCTTTGGATTCCATGGTCTGTCTCCAAACCTCCAGCTTAGCATTAACTCCGTCGCGGGTATCTTCAATCAGAACTATGTTAGCCTTAAATAACATACATCATGACACATCACCTTTGATTTTTCGCGTCAATACATCTATCACCAAGGCAAATAAAAATGGACTAAGGGTTGATCCCTAGTGTAACCCCATCTCGACTAGAAAGTGCTCTGAATCTCCTTCCGCCGTCCTTACTTGGGTCTTGGATCTATCGTACATATCTTTGATCGCCCTAATATACGCCACTGAAACTACTTTAGCCTCCAAGCATCTCCATAGAACCTCTATTGGGACTTTATCATATGTTTTTTCTAAGTCGATGAACACTATATGAAGGTCATTCTTCCTCTCCATGTTTTGTTCCACAAGCCTTCTGACAAGATGGATGGCTTCTGTGGTCAAGACAAATCCGAATTGATTCTTAGAAATAGAAATGTCATTCCTCACTCGCAACTCCACCACCCGCTCCCACACTTTCATAGTATGACTTAACAACTTAATACACATATAATTGTTGCAACTCTGAATGACACTTTTGTTCTTGTACAACGGAATTATCGTACTCCACCTCCATTCTTTGGACATCTTTGCCATTTTAAAAATGACATTGGACAGTCATGTCAGTCACTCTAGGCCTGCCATACCCACACTCTTCCAAAAATCCATCGAAATCTCATTTGGCCCGGTTGCTCTTCCCCTACGCATCCTCATGTAACATCTAGTACTTTCGGATTATGATTTAAATCGCTGAGCGTATATAAAATCGCTAGGCATGTGTAAACAGACACTCGCGGGAAAATTTATGTTATATTTATTTATGCTAACAAAGAGATTAGTATATAAAAGGATTAAACCCGAAATAAATTTTGGACGTAACAAGGGTGATGACGGGAAGCGGAAATAATTTGGTGTGTGCATGAAGATGTTATGAATTAGTGTCATATTAGAAAACTTATGACATTGAGTATACGAAAGTCTTATGAGTTTTTAGGATTTAAGTGAAGTGGGATCTAGAATTAATTAGTTGTGTGGATTAATTTATGTGGGCCCTTGATTAATAGATATTATGGATAGTTGTTAATGGTGGGGGACAAGGACTTAATTACTAGTTAAAGGGATTACTTTCCACCGCCATGTGCTACCTAATTAATTGTCTAGTTATATAAATCATAGATATATATATTACATTGTTAAATAGTGGAAAGGAATATCCCGTGGCACCTTCTGTTAGTATCTTATAACATGTGTATGAAATCTTTGCAGAGGAAATTAGATAATATTATTATATTACACTTAATAAATGGGATTGAGGGTCATACTTAAGAGGTGACAATTGATGGCTCCAGGAGGCTTTATATTGGGTGCTATATGAGAAAAGAAAGGCCTTCTTTGTGATTATTTTGGGAGGAAAAGAAACACAGCAATGGAGCTTATTTGATGTCTTCTATATGCATCGTGAGATGGGGGAAGCTCTCTCTCTCTCTCTTTTTTTATTATTAGTTAGTTACTAAAAGCAGCAAAGTTTTGTTCGAAGTCAAAGACTACCTCATAGTAAGTAAGGTGACGGGAAGTTCAAAAGTTGAAAGCCACGATTAAGCATGTATCGGGGGAATTGACTCATCGTATTCGTTTGAAGGTTGAATCGAGGTATGTTAAGGAAAATTATTCCTTTTTTTTGGCATGTTTCATGTAACAAAGTATAACAGTGATATTGCTCCATAATTTATTCTACTCCTAGTAGTTAAGAATATTCATGTTATTGATTCCTATGCTAAAAACATGTCTAGATATGGTTCAAAGTCTTTATTGAGGCATACGAAAAACATGTTGATATTCACAGTATTAGGCAAATGTGCAAGGATATTATGTCACTCAGGGTATTTTATAGACATTCATGCAATCTTACCTGGATTGCATTCATATATTATTCTGGACCACTGGTGCTATGCACACTACTATATGGTAAATATTATATATGTAGGGGATACGGGGAAAGGGAAGGGCGTTATATACGCACACCACCTGCAGCTGGTACAGACTATCACAAAAGAGCCCGAAGAGGCCAATATGGTGTGATGATGTGATGTGATGCATGTATGGCCTGTTGGGATGGGTTGCACGATCCGCAACACTAACATATATTGGGACGGGTTGCACGATCCGCAACACTGACATATATATATATACCGCACTTGCATCATGCATAGGTTAATTAACCATTACATGGTATGATGCCCACAGAGGCTGTCATGATAAGAAAATTGCCCGATGAGGCCAATAAATATGGACACTGCATTGTACATATCATGTAGGCAAGTGTATTAGGGCCCTCAGAGGCAGTTCCTGTTGGTCAGTTGTTTATGTTTCAGTATATTCCTGTTATGCAATTATTTATGCCTGACATACTCAGTATATCAGTCGTACTGACGTCCCTTTTGTCGGGGGACGCTACGTTTCATGTCTGCTGGTTCGCATAGGCAAGGCGACGGCCCACGTGAATAGATTGCAGTTTTCAGCGGATTTTGGAAGCACCCCTCTTTCCGGGGTGTCGGTCTGATTTTGGTATGATATAGTTTTGCGTATCTATATGGGTATGGCGGGACCTTGTCCCGACCTTTGATGTTTCTACTCTTAGAGGCTTGTAGATAGGTGTCCTGTGAGTAGTAGACTTGTACGGCCTTGATACATGTATATATATAAGTTGGTTACCTGGTTGTTCATAATTTTCTTTCAGCTTAGTCCGTAATTTAATTACGAATTGGTGTTGGTAGTGTGATTAGCGGTACCCGGCGGGTGGGATCCGGGTGCCTGTCGCGGCCCTCCGATTTGGGTCATTGTTGTTCCTGATGTTAGTATCTATAAGGTGTATAGATATCACCAAGATTAGCTTTTGGTTGCCCCCTTTGTATCTTATATATGGATTTGGCTTGTAGTTGTTGAATGTTCTCAGAGTGAACTATTTGGCTCTGTTAAGATTAAAGGCAAATGAAACATATCTTCTTGCTGCTACTCTATTGATGGAAGATCTTTGTGTCCCTTCAAACAGTAGGACAGAGATTATGTTGATCTGGACCTCCTTTTTATTGTTTTAGATGATCTGAATTTTGGACATGACTTGAAAGTTAAGCGGACAATTATGCAATATATGAAACTGACTATAGTCTGTTTTGCTGTTTATATATGTGATGCTCTTGTGAGGGACTGAGAGTTTACACGAATAGAAAGAAAAAATATCCGTGACTACTGATAACAGTGAGGACATAGCAGTGCCAAGAAAAATAATTCCGTCTCTTTCATCAATGGACCAGGAGGACTGTCAGTTATACAGCAGATACTAAGTACATTATCCTGAGATAAATTTTGTTGTTACACCTTTGATCTTCTCTTATCTACACTAAAGTAAATATACATTTCATATACAGGAAATTCTTGTAGCATATCTATTTCTAGTTGTGAACAATATGATCAATGTGAATGATCACTGGAAGAATGTGCTGGATGGTTTGACTAAGGTTGATGTTCCTGAGTTTCATGACACAACTACTCTAGAAAATAGTTGAAGTATTGGGAAGGCTCAATTTAACCCAAACAGTGCTTTTTGATTAAATTCGACATCTAAGTCCAGTAAAGTTGACCCCATTCAGTTACATTGAAGTATTTGTTGGAATACGTTTCTTTTGTTCTGTTTGATAATAGCTTAAATAGTTTTATCATAAATATAGAAGTTCATGAGAAGGGCATAGATATCTTATATTTAGCCAAGGAACTTCTTAGATTTGTTGGACCCGCTTTTCTTTCTGCCTTCTGATTCATATGTTCTTTTAATGCAGATTTCTATGATGAAAACAGTGTGTAAGCTTGCATTGAAGGAACTAAAACGGTGAATGAAACCGGAAAAAGTAAATCTTTATACCTATTTATAGATATAGATACTACCTTGGTTACAAATTAATAGAAGCCCACTGATGCTAACATATGGAAATTACAGGTCAGAACTTCATTAACCACGTTTCCTTCATTAGCTGAAATAGTTCCAGAACCCCTCAGTGTTGTATTGGTCATATCAGCGTGGAACTATCTGTTCTGTATGTGAAAAAGACTATCCATTTATCTACTTCATAACTTTGTGATTATTTTTCCTCTTATTTTCTCCTTTCAATATATCTTTAAGCAAGTCTCAAGTTAGAAACCAGACTGATCACTTGCCTCTGCAGAAATTTCTGTTGTGTTATAAACTTTTATAATCAAGGGTTATGGTGACTCTTTGAAACTAAATAATATTAATGAACAATGTCAGTAACTGAGAATTTTAGGATGAATCTTCTTGCTTTTTGTTTTTTCAAGTTTAGATCTGTGTGACTCACAATGCGGAGAGAAACACACCCCTCACTTATTTACACTGACCGTCTGTGCTTGACATAGCTGTCAATGAAGACTAGGTCATATTTAATATGAAGTTTCACTCTGGTCAAACCATTCTCTGCTTTTCCTGAATAAAAAGCCAAACACTAAGCAGATTCCAGTAACGCTTTATCCTTTTCTGATGCAAGCCTTCCAAGGTGCCTTTGTCCTTGATGGGGAATTTTCCATTTATCCTTTATCAGATGTTTACTGCTACTGTCTGATTGTTTTATGATAGATGAGCATGCGTTTAGATGAAAAACTACAGTGCGGATGTATTAATCAAGTATTAATACTATGTTTTTCCCTTCCACTTCATTCTGTTCCAGTGTTGTCCCTTGATCCAGTGATCGGAGCTATTGCTGCTGGTAATGCTGTAGTCTTGAAACCATCAGAAATAGCCCCAGCTACATCTTCAGTGATGGCAAAACTTTTAGGGGAGTATATGGATGCGACTGCAATTAGAGTTGTAGAAGGCACAGTACCCGAGACAACTGCATTACTGGAGCAAAAATGGGATAAGATATTTCATACAGGTCTGAAAAACTTGATTACTGGTCTACTTTTATCTCCATGTCATTTATAGAGTAAAATATCTGGGAGGTTTATTTATATATGGACAATGGCCCAAATCTCTAACCATCTCTGGTGGCAACATAATTTCTTTTTATCTTTTAGGATTCGGAGACAACTGAACTGGTAGGTTAACAATGTGGTAATTTCCCTACAGTGCAATTGACAGGTCTTGATATTTTTTTTCCTTTACGTCACTTATTATCTATATAAGACAAAGTATACGCATCACAAGTTTAACCCGTTAAAGAGAATGAATGTGAAATAATATTAGATGGATTGAGGTGCCTAAATGCCATTAATTTAGATATCTATTTTTTTTTCTTTCAGGAGAATGACATGGTAGAGGAACATTTATTGCATAGAATAGATATGAAATGATCGAAATAGAACAATGCGATGTGCGTATCATGTGATAGAAAGATACCGAACAAATTCAAAGGCAAATTCTATATAAAGGTTGTGACACCCGCAATGTTATATGAGAGTAAATATTAGATCTCTGGTCAATATAATTCACAAAATGAGTCGTAAAATTGTGAATGTTAAGGATAGATGTGCAATAAGGTCGGACAATATTAGAGCTGACCACATCAGACAAAGGGTGCAAGCAACAAACATAGAGGGTGTTGTCCTGGTTTAGCATTGTCTTATGCTGAACTAATGCAGACTTATCTAAGAACAGAACAGTGTAAGCACATCCACAAAAGCAATAACAACTAGCTTAGATTAAGATTTAGTTGTTTTTGTTACACTTACTAGGTTTGGGTTTTCCAACTTGCATGTCAGTGTGGGGACTAAGTATGAGACTTAGCAAACTTCGAGTTTAAAAGAACCCTAATATGTCTTAAAAGACAAATTAGTTAGTAGTATTGCCGAGAAATGAACCCAAATTGTGCGAAATTGAAGAGGATTCATATGCTGGACCTCGACTGGTTTGAAATTGAGGCATAGTTGATAGATTGATTGATACTTAACTTATTATTTAATCATAGCAGCCTTATGTAAAGAAGGAAGCTTATACTAGATCAACAATAATTGTTAGAAACTTTGACTGCTGTATATTTGAAATCTTATTGAATGTATATTACTGATACCATTAGATTCATGATATTTTCTTGAATACTCCTAAGCTTCACTAGGGGAGGAGCTGTATTTACCAACAAGAAGGTTGGGGATCCCTTAACTACATGGTCATTGATTTATTTTAATATTTATAAGTAACTTTTTTATGGATCCGTATACACATCCCCCTCCCTCCATGGCAGGGGAAAAGAGACAACAAAGTGAAATTGTGTAATTGTAAGATCTCGTTAGTAGTCAGTGGGACATTTTCTTCTTCTTCATTTCTGATATTGTTACTGGAAACTTGATAAAAAAGAGCACTGAGATTGAGATAGACCAAAGTCTGTCAGGCCACCCTTATATGTGCATGTGGGCTTCCGTGCAATAATAAGTCTAATCGACTAAAGTACTACTGGTGGTTAGTTTGGATTGCAAGGTTCACAGGCATTAGTATTGTGATAAAGATACTAACTTTGCCAAGTTTTGTTTGCAAGACGTATTTGGAGTTGATCTGTTCATTATGATAATAATTAGTGAGTTATATGTTAATCAAACAAATAATACTGTAGGAAATGGAAAAGTTGGATGGATTGTGATGGGAGCGGCTGCAAAGCACTTGCCACCTGTGGTTTTTGAGCTAGGTGGAAAATCTCCAGTTGTTGTAACATCAATTTCAAGGTAATATTTTTTATTTGCTCAAGAGTCTCTAAGTTAGAACATATAATGCCAAAATTCATAATAATAAGCTTCTGAATTATTCTTTTTTATATATCAAATTTTTTTGCTTTAAGGTTGCAGTAAGGCGTATTATTGGTGGCAAGTGGGGCTGCAACAACGGACAAGCATGTATAAATCAATAGGAAACAACCTCTCTGTTAAATATACTAAATATACATAAGATATACACGGTATGAACTTGTATATCCTATGTATATTTAGTCTCGGTTTTGACGTTTTTGTATCATTCTTGTACACGATTTTGTATAGTTGTAGTGTACCTTAATTAGTCTTGTACGCTTACCATAATTGTATAGTTAGTCTCCAAATAGAATAAGGTTTTAGGAGTAGAATAGGAATAGGATTCTCCTATTATGGAAATATGTAAATTGTATATATTGTCTTTGAATTAATGAAAATAATCAAGGGATTATTTCTTTCATGGCAACAAAAGTCTAGGTCAAACAAAAAAAAATTTCTCCCAAATTTTCTTGTTCCTCGGCCAAGCAGAATCCGAGAGCCTATCCTCGATTTCCGCACCTGTTTTCCGCTCTCCTATTTTCTCTTCCAAATCCCTCTCACTTCTTGTTCTTTCATTATGTCTACGTCAAGGAACATGTTTCATCCTGCCCTTATTGTTTTTAACATCAAGAATCATATCCCCTAATTCTTGAAATAGAAAACGTCTAATACGCGACGTGGGCCGAGTTGTTCAAAATACACGCTCGTTCGCATCAAGTCATCCATCACATAATCCCCGTGTCTCCTGAAGACACAGAGGTGCCTCAACGCGAGGATGACCCTAAATTATGGACCATACTTGATGCCACCGTCCTTCAGTGGATTTATTATACTATGTCTACCGACCTATTACAGACGATTATTGAGCCAGACGCTGCGGCGATGACTGCGTGGGATAGGCTGCGTGACATATTCTAGGAAAATCAAAATTTCAGAGTTGTTACCCTTGAACAGGATATTCCCATGTCAACATGGAAAATTTTCCAAACGTTTCAGCTTATTGAAAAAGGTTGAAAGAATTGGCGGACCAACTCCGCGACGTTGGTGCGCCAGTTAGTGAAGATCGTTTTGTTCTACAGATGGTTTCTAGCCTATCCGAGGCCTATAGTGGCGTTGGAACTCTCCTTCGTCAAAGTAATTCTCTTCCAAAGTTCTATCAGGCCCGCTCCATACTTACCTTGGAAGAAGCCGACTTGGCTAAAAAGGTGGCTACAAGTGCTAGTCTCGTGGTCATGATTACATCTTCCACTACTCCAAATTTTGGTGACAATTCGAACCAAAACCGGTCTCATGGTGGCGACAAAAAAAGTCGGAAAAATAATGGCAAAAATCACGGGGGCAAACACAGCTGTTCCGGAAATGGTAAAAGGGGCCGAAACGGTGGCGGAGGACAATATTCCGGATACAATGGGACACCGACCCACTGGTCCCAGCCTTGGGCCACTGGGCTGTGGGCCTGGAACAGTGGGCAGTGGCCCAACAACCCAGTTTCACCGTCTAGTACAACCCAGTTCCTGTGGGCTTTCCAGCAGCCTCCTCGGCCCAACACCAACTGGGCTAGTGGGTCTTCCAGGGGTACTTGGGCCCCGGCCTCCGCAAGCCCACCATGTAACAGGCCCCACTCAGACCGATATTGAGGCCATTATGCACACATTTGGTTTGACTCCACCGGACCCGAATTGGTATATGAACACCGGTGCCATTACCCACATGACTTCATATTCAGGTAGTCTCTCGTCTTATTCCAATTTGAGCAACCCTCGTGACATAATTATTGGTAATGGTAATTCTATCCCAATCGTGGTTATGGTCATAAAACTTTCTCCTCCTCATCCACCCCTTATCTTGAAAAATACCCTACATGCTCCAAAATTGATTAAAAACTTAGTATATGTACGTAAATTCACTACTGATAATTCCGTGTCTATTGAATTTGATTCGTTTGGTTTCTCTGTGAAGGATTTCAAGACGGGGAGTCCTCTCATGAGGTGTGATAGTAGGGGAGATCTTTATCCTATCACGCCATGTTCCGATCTATCGAGTCAAGCCTTGCCATCAGCGTTTGCAGCCCTTGCTCCTTCCTTCTGGCATGCTCGTCTTGGTTATCCGGGGTCGTCTATTTTGTCTTCCTTAGATAAAAATAATTTTATTTCATGTAAGAGTACGCGTAGTACTCCGAATTGTCATTCTTGTTCTTTAAGAAAAATTATTAGGTTGCCATTTGTAGACTCTAATTCTCATACTTTAATGTTATTTGATATTATTCATGACGACTTATGGACGTCTCATGTTCTTAGTTCTTTGGGTCATCGGTATTATGTTCTCTTTTTGGACGATTACTCTAAATTTTTATGGACTTTTTCGATAACGAAAAAATCTCAAGTTTTTTCCATCTTCTTAAAATTTAGAGCTTTCATTAGAACCCAATTCGAAACGAGAAATAAAAAATATTCAATGTGATAATGACAGAGAATATGACAACGGGGTGTTTCGGGAATTTTGTGCAACTAATGGGATCAATTTTTGTTTTTCTTATCCTCATACGTCTTCACAAAATGGGAAAGCCGAACGCAAAATTCGTACCATTAATAACATTGTCCGAACTTTATTGATTCATGCTTCCGTACCCCCCTTCGTTTTGGCATCATTCTCTACAAATGGCTACATATCTCCTTAACATTCTTCCTTCCAAAGGCTTGACATATTGTTCCCCCTTCAAATTTTATATAATAAGACTCCTTCGCATTCACATCTTCGGGTCTTTGGGTGCTTATGTTATCCGTTATTTTCATCCACCACAATTAACAAACTTCAGGCCCGGTCTACTCCGTGTGTATTTTTGGGTTTTCCGTCTAATCGTCGTGGTTATAAATGTTTTGATTTATCCTCTAATAAAATCATCATTAGTCGCTATGTGATTTTTGATGAATCCCAATTTCCGTTTGCTAAGGTTAGTACTCCCGTGCTTAGTTCGTATAATTTTCTGGATGATGGTATATCCCCGTATATTATTCACTAATTTTTGGACGTCTCCCGCACCCCAAATCACCGGTGGCGCCCACCGCCTGGCCACTAGCTAATGTACTACGCACTGGTCTGTCCGATTCTTGGGCGATGACCCGACCCATTACCACTGGTCGGTCAGTCCGAGTCCAAAGAAATTCCCAAAATACGCCCAATTCTTCGTCGCGTCATAGACCAGTCACTCGTAGTCAACGGGGTGTTTTTAAACCAAAAAGGCATTTTAATTTAAATTCTAATGTGAATAAATCACCCTTACCCCGGAATTCCGGGTCTGCATTAAATGAGCCGAATTGGAAAATTGCTATGACATATGAATATAATGCTCTTATTGATAATAAGACGTGGGAGTTGGTGCCCCGTCCATCTGGTATTAATATTATTAGGTCTATGTGAATTTTTGCTCATAAGGACAATTCAGACGATTCATTTGCAAGGCATAAGGCTCAGCTTGTGGGTGATGGTAAGACTCAGCAGGTTGGTGTGGATTGTGGGGAGACGTTTAGTCTGGTGGTCAAGCCGGCTACCATTCGCACTGTGCTCAGCTTGGCTCCTTCGAAAGCATGGCCCATTCATCAGTTAGATGTGAAAAATGCCTTCTTACATGGTGATCTCAAGGAAACAGTCTATATGCATCAACCCTTGGGGTTTAGGGATCCCAAATATCCCCATCATGTCTGTTTGTTGAAAAAGTCCTTATATGGGTTTAAGCAGTCTCCACGGGCCTGGTATAAGAGGTTTGCTGACTATGTTTCGACTATTGGGTTCACTCACAGCAGCTCGGATAATTTCTTGTTCATATATCGTCTTGGTTCTTCCTTGGCTTATATACTATTATATGTGGATGATATTATCTTGACTGCCTCTTCCTATGACTTACACTAGTCTATCATGACAGTGCTCAATTCTGAGTTTGCTATGAAAGACTTGGGGCCATTGAGCTATTTTTTTGGGATTGCTGTCACTCGGCATGCCGGTGGATTATTCTTATCCCAAAGGAAGTATGCAGTCGAGATCATTGAGAGGGCTGAGATGTCATCCTGTAAGTCCACTTCCACTCCAGTTGATACTAAACCCAAATTGGCTGCTGCAACTGGCTCTCCTTACGAGGATCCGACCCGATATCGCAGTCTTGCAGGGGCCCTTCAGTATCTTACGTTCACGAGATCAGATATTACATATGTCGTCCAACATTTGTGTTTGTTTATGCATGATCCCAGGGTTGAGCACATGAATGTGCTCAAACGCATTATTCGGTACATCCAGGGGACACTTGACTATAACTTGCATTTATATCCGTCATCGACGTCTACACTTGTCTCGTACACTGCTGCTGATTGGGGTGGCTGTCCGGACACCAGACGGTCTGCATCTAGCTATTGTATGTTTCTTGGTAATAACTTAGTCTCCTGGTCTGCGAAACGTCAGTCGACTTTGTCCTGCTCCAGTGCCGAGGCTGAGTATCGAGAGGTAGCTAATGTGGTCTCTGAATCATGTTGGTTACGTAATCTACTGTTAGAGCTTCATTGTCATATTCAAAAAGCAACCTTGGTTTATTGTGATAATATTAGTGTCATCTATCTTTCGGATAATCCGGTTCAGCACCAGCGCACTAAACATATCGAGATGGACATTCACTTTGTCCGCAAAAAGGTTGCTTGTGGTCAAGTACGCGTCTATCATGTCCCTTCCAGGTATCAGGTTGCAGACATCTTTACAAATGGTCTTCCCTCGGTCCTTTTTGAAGATTTTCGAGACAGTCTCAAGTCCGAAGACCGCCCGCTATGACTGCGGGTGTGTGTTAAATATACATAAGATATACACGGTATGCACGTGTATATCCTATGTATATTTAGTCTCGGTTTTGACGTTTTTGTATCATTCTTGTACACGATTTTGTATAGTTGTAGTGTACCTTAATTAGTCTTGTACGCTTACTATAATTGTATAGTTAGTCTCCAAATAGAATAAGGTTTTAGGAGTAAAATAGGAATATGATTCTCCTATTATGGAAATATGTAAATTGTATATATTGTCTTTGAATTAATGAAAATAATCAAGAGATTATTTCTTTCACTCTCTACAAAGGTAGAGGTATGACTGCGTACATCTTACCCTCCCCAGACACCACTTGTGTGATTACACTGGGTTTTTTGTTGTTGTTCTTCTTCTGATTCCTCCTAGCCAGCTAGATGCTATGAAACATGAATAGGGGAAATTCAATGGTAAGGATCCACTACAATCAGGAGATCTATCTCGCATTGTGAATGCTAACCACTTTCATCGACTATCAAAGTTATTGGATGATAATAAGGTTGCCGATAAGGTAGTTCATGGAGCTCAGAGAGATGAAAATAACTTGTGAGTCAACCACTCTCTTTCTCTTCTGACATATTATTATAAAGATATCTGCTTATGACATACGAAATCTTTGTTATTCATCTTCTTTTCCTCGTCTCAGAAAGATCGCTCCTACAATTCTTCTGGATGTCCCAGAAGATTCATTAATCATGAAGGAGGAAATATTTGGTCCTCTACTTCCTATTATCACAGTAAGACCTACACTGCCTGTAAGAGTTAACTTATCTTTTGTGCATTCCTTTTTCGATAACAAAAAGTTTGCTGATAACAATTGGTCACACGGTTATGACAACAACCACAACAACATACCCAGTGAAATCTCACAACGTGGGGTCTGGGGAGGGTAGAGTGTACGCAGACCTTACCTTGGTAGGTAGAGCGACTGTTTCCGAAAGATCCTCGGCTCAAGACAAAGCATAAGCACAAGAAAAAGATTGTCATTCTACCAGAACAATTTATCAAATTTCGCGTATTCTCGATATTGAAATTCATCAGCAACAAAACTGCTTCGACAACTACGAAAATCTATTGCTCTTAGTTTTACTCGAACCAGCCCAAACGAGGGTAATCTCTTTTGGAAGCTCAATCCTCACGGTAATTATTATGCCATTTCTGCCCATATAATAGAAAATACAGCATATAAGTTTGAAGCAATAGGTCATTTGTGAAAGCTTTAACAGACAAAATTTTAGCTGCATTGTTAAGTCTAGGATGACCAACTTAGATTTGCGGAAAATTCTGTTTGTAGTCTGTTTATAATCTGTTGACAGTACCATTTGCCTCGGTGAAATTCTTGGCTTGAATAGGTCTTGCTTTTCTTTTGTGAAGGTCACTTAAGTGGAGGACGCTATGCAATTCATTAATGCCAGAGAAAAGCCACTTACAGCATATCTGTTCACAAGCAACAAGAACTGGAGAAGGAGTTTGTCATGAATATATCAGCGGGGGTCTGCTCATCAATGACACCACTTTACATGTAATTCTATCTTTGCCTACTAACCAAACTTTTCTAAATTGACTTGTGCTAACATGACTTAAATTCTTTATTTATCTGCTTAGGAGACGTGCATTGAAACTATCACATTAATATACTTTTAAGTCTTCATGCTGATCTCAATCTTTCTCAGACTAATATATTTTACAAGCAAATGTGAAATTGTGGATAGTTATCTTTTGATATGGTTGGGGAGTTTGGGGAAGATTCAAAGTGATAATTCGTAAGATTATTACTAGTGGAGATTCAACTACGATTTTTTGAAGTTGAAAATGAAATAGGAATACAATGTCTGAAGCATTAATCTTAAAGCAGTACTTGAGAGGGGGAGACAGAAACTATTTTCAAAAGAGGTTTTCGGATCTAGAAGAAGTAGCAAAGGTAAACATAATTTGTGTGTCAAAATATACGTACTATTTAAGTGTATCTTAATTGTTTTTGGACTTCAAATTGTTATTGAGAGTGAAGATAGAGTATCTGATACATTTCTTAATTATGAATCCTTAGGAGTATCTAAACTGTACGAGAAATTTGCATGTTAATTGTGCGTGCAGCGCGCTGCTGCTGGATTTCATTGTTTTGTTTAATTATATATGATGCAATTGTCAAATCTATTGATGAACTGTATATTCGTATCATGCAGCTTGCGCTTTCTTCTCTTCCATCGGGAGGAGTCGGGGAAAGTGGAATGGGTTCATACCATGGTAGATTCTCATTTGAAGCTTTCAGTCACAAGAAGGCAGTTCTGCATCGCAGTTTTGGCGGGGAGGTAGGTGCAAGATATCCACCTTATACACCTCGCAAGACGCGATTTGTCAAAGCCCTGTTAAATGGCAATATACTCGGGCTCATTCGTGCACTGTTTGGGTGGTAAAAGATCATTTAAAATTTGAAACTGGGATTTCAGGTCTGAGCCCAGTGCTATACTTATTCGTTTTCCATTCGTTGGATATTATCCTAGAAGTAGGTGATCACATCGTTTCCACCCGGGAGGCATAAATTACCTTCACATTTTCAAGTCACTTCTTTCATTGAATTCAATATCCGGGAAGTTACTATATATTTATTTTTTCTTGTATAAATGTTACATTGTTTGATTATTCATAATAATAGAGTTTACTTGTCAAATTCCATTTTTATTATAGTTTACTGCCGTTATGCTTTTTCATACTATACTGTGCCTACTGTGTCTGACATTGCTATTATGATAAAGTTTGGATTCCAATTCATCTACATATTGAGGTTAATCATTGCTTACTAGTTGGCTATCCTGATTAGGATGGTAGTTGGGCTGGGTTAGGGATATTCTAACCATGTGCATACACTATTTCTTGCATACAATGCCTAGTTTTGTTTTAGTAAATTGTAGTAACTGCTTATAATTTTTTTTTTTTAATAATCCACAAAAAGAAACCTAGAACATACAAACCAATCTATTCGAAAGGAGTCTCAAATTCTGGAACACTTGTGAAGAGGGCATAAAGAAACTCCATTCTTTTGTTGAGAAACCAATCACCATTTTAACAACCTCCATCATCTAGTATCCTGTATTGCTAGCTGTGGTACGTCTAATCGAAATCAAGCCCACCCCAAAAAAAAAATGGAACAAGAAGATAAAATGATCCCAAATTAGTTCCCTCAACAAGAATCTTCTAAAATCCTGAATACATCAGACCTTTGTTCCTGTGTAAGTTCAGCTGGAAACGCTACTAAGAAAGTGACAATCAAGTTCCCTCTGTTTCCTTGTTCTTTGGGCTTAGGCATCCCTTGTCCTGCTATAATCTTTTCATAACCAGGACAAATAATATCATCAATTGTTAAACTCATCTTCTCCCCACCCAACAAAGGTATAGAAATAGTGCAACCTGTAAGAGCTTTTACCAATGGGATTTCTACTGCCAACTCCAAATCGCCGCCTTCTCTCTTGAATAGAGGGTGTTGTTTCTCCGCGATCACAAAGATTACGTCTGCCGGGGAAGTGCCTAGCCTCTCATTACCCTTGCCTTCAAATGTAATCTTTGTACCTTTTGTCCATCCTGGCTTCACTTTGATTGTTAGTACTTCCTCTTCTTCCATTAGCCTGTAAGAACAGACACATCCTCAGCGAATATGATAGTAAGCATGCGCTTCTAACTTTGAGGCTTTTTAATGTGAAAAATGAATCAAATAAATAGTACGCCCTCTGTTCCACTATGTTTGACACTATTTCTTGATTAACTTTCCAAAAGGCATGGCATATTCCTATATTTCTTTTGATGAGAAGCTATTATAGTCGCACAAAATGTTAGTAGAAGTAACGCTCACTGACTACTTTTCTGCCCATCTTTGAAAGATTGCCATTGTCAGGGAGTTCCAAATTCCGTTGGTGAAACTCCCTGACAATATCTTGGAGATCATGAAGTTTCACCCGTGGAATTTGAAACTCCATAATATTTGCTATTTTCTAATTACCGGGGCTGAAAAATGGTTATTGGTGAATTTCACTCCAAATGTTATGACATATTTATGACTACAAATTTCAAAAATCTTTCGTTATTTTTTAAACTCCGATTCAAGTCAAATTATGTCAAACAAATGGAACCGGAGGGAGTAACTAATTTCATTAAATGTGATATCTACAAGCTAAGTTAGAAAAATAACAAGAAAAGTGTAGTAAACTCTTACCCATTATCTGTAATTGTATCTCTTGTGACTTTCATTTTCTTAACGCACCCAAAGCACAACTCCTCTAGGGTGCACTCGACTGTCTCTTCCGTAGGTGGTGGCTTTACCAATCCAGTAGAGTTGGAAAACATTATCGGATTCGAGCTCCTCCGGCTCGCATCACGCGAAAACGAGGCTGGTAATGTTGTTGAGGCTGCGGACGTTTCCCCGCCACCATTCCGTAGGCTTACGCTCCGCGAAAAGGATTTCGGAGCTGCATGAGTAGTCATGTCAACATGACTATCATGCGTACGACTGGCATTACACGAAAGTGTGCTTGTGAATGCCGGTCCAGTACTGTCACTACCACCCCCACAGCCACTGTTGCCATTATTGAAATGAACAAAGTTGTGATTTTTTACGCTTGTGGTCCGAAATATTCGTGAAATTGTTCTGGAGAGCCGAGAAGGGCTTGTGTTTCTTGAACCAGGAGGACTTGAAATGGGAGAACTTGTGTAGTAATAATGTTCGTTGCTTTGGTGTTTATTATTAAGTCCGCTTCCTTTCTGTCCTTGATCACTGTGGTTATATCTAAATTCTTCAACGTCATCTATGGCTTCATCAACACTACTTTTCTTTACACTTACCTGCAATTTGGTTATTAGGACACCGTACGTTAGGATCTCCATGCATGCAATGCATAAACTCAACTCAATATTTTTCACACAAAACATATATATATATATATATATATAAATCATAAAATTTCAACAATTCTAAACATATAATTGCAAAAGTGCAAATGTTTCAATCGTGAAACATAAAAGTTGTACCCATCAAATATAAATTCTAGATCCGCCTTATGCAGGCATTCATGTACCAGAAACACAATATTTTCATTGACAATTTATTTTCCAAACATATGCAAAAATCAAATTATTATTGTTTAATAGTATTGCCTATCTTGATTACACACGTCTAATTTCGCTAAAAAAAGTAATTAGATCCATCATATTCCAATTCCTAAGCCAAAAAAGAAAAAGATTTCCTTGCCATCGTTTTAAAAGTTTAAAACTTATAAATATTGAGCAACAGAAATGGGGTTTAATTACATTCTTTTCAACTTAAACAATTTGAATGAAAAAGTAAATGGTATATACAACGTATACACACAATATATACCTTGTGATGATGATCTTGAAGGATATTGGGCTTTTGATCTTTATGATGTGTCTTCTTAGGAGATAAAATGGAGACGAAGGATTTGCATACTTTACATACACTTCCAAAGCCAAAACTGCTGCAAAACTCACGAGATGTGGGCCGTGAATGATCTGCCATGGAACCAACCTACACAGAATTTTTTTTGGAAAAAAGAATATTACAGAGAGAGAGAGAGTGAGATTAGTTGAAGTTCTAATCTTAGAACGGATGGTTGGTCAAAAACATAAAAGCGTGTTAATAGTTATGATTAGTTGAAGATAAAATTTCCTTTTTTTTGAAATGTATAATTTACGTTCACTGAACCTCATTTCTCATCATTTACTAATTTATAAGGTTGAACTTGTACTTTCAATCCATTATAAAACTGGCAATATTTTACTACTCTATATACTGTGGCTGGCTCACTATGATAGAATTTTGTGGGTGCTACGTTTACCCTTGAGCTCACTATATTAATTAGTTAAGTAGAGTAAATAATAATTAGCTAAAGTCCTACTGGTTTGTCAAGAAAAGTTTATAAAAGACATTCGTCATCTCTCAACCTAACATGGACGGAGGAAATGCGTCAACATAACCTTTATAATTTAATAGAAAAGAACGATTCTGAAAAGATTTTTAATGTTATTTTCAGTTTTTTGCCGTATAAAAATGAATACTTTTTGTAGAAAATAATATAATTAAAAATGAATTTGTAAAAGGCTATAAAAGGCGTGATCGCGGATTAAAAGAGTGACGGCCAAATATATTTGATTGATCCTTCCTAATTTGGGTCATTTGGACTTTTGCTCCTATTTGTGTTGGTCATTAGTTTTTGCCCTTTAAATTTGAACTTATGACTATAGGGGAATAAGTTACGCATCATAATATCTACAAGTTATGTAAATAATTTATGTTCTTATAGACATAAGTTTAATTTTAAAGGGAAAACATTAAAAACCACTCCATTTGAAGGATACACCGTGCAATTACTTGTTCTAAATTTAGGCCTAATTTATGGGTGATTACGTAATTGTTAGTATAAGTTAGCCCATTAGTTAGTTTTGATATTGGATGAAGATAACTTTAGTGAATTTTTGGAGTAAATTCATGGTATCTTTTCTTGAATCTCTCTTGAATTATGTTCCTATACAATTTTTATGAATGCGTTCATTCTCTTTTTCCTTGATTTATCCTTTAATTGATTAATGCCAATTAATATGCCTAAGTTTGTTTTCTTAGGGTGGATTAATATAATTTGAACACAATATAATTGATTAATTGTATTCTAGCTTGTATGTAGTGTATAATTAATGTATAATTTGTATATAATCAGTATGTAAATTGATCATATAGTCTTTAAATAGGAAAAATGTCACGCCCTGAACCATGACATGGATTAACAAGACACTCGGTGTCTGACTGCATGTGACCGAGCGAACCAACTGACTGGCTAAATCAACATGTGGTATATAATGAATACGAAATAAAACATATAAACATACTGAGCTGCTGAAAAGACTGACTGAATAATCAAAATGCAGAAATATTGAGATAAGTCTGAAAGTAATAATAATACGTAGCCAACATGGCTAACACATAAGCCTGCTAAACTCTGACTGACTGCAACTATAGTCTATGAATCCTCTAAAGAGTACTGAAATACTGGTTGTTCGCCGAGACAAGACCCCCGACATGCCTCACTGCTAAATACTATAAAGACTGAAAATATGATAATGCCCCGAAAGACTAGGGCTCACCAAGTAGCTAATACGCGAATCCTTGCAAACAGAATCGTCAACCTATAAATCGTTACTTGCATCGCGAGATGCAAGCACCAGGCAAAAATGATGTTAGCACATTTGAATTACACTAGTATGTAAAACAATTGAAATAAAGAACTGTAAATGCTGAAACTGAAACTGAACTGATAACTGAAGTGAACAAAAGAAGTAAAAGATATGAGTACTTCCCGTTGACACCAAATTTTCACCCTCCAATAATTTTATTTAATTATTCAAGAATCATGAGGCACAGACGGAGTGAAATATACTCTTTACAAGACAAATATGATTTTATAAAATTATCCCGAGAGTATTTTATCATTTCATTTGAGAAAATATCATCCGGTATATATATATATATATATATATATATATATATATATATATTATAATTCGACATTTCCTAAAAATCAACTTAGTTAAATCCCCTATTTCGTATATCAAAAAAAAGGAATGATCTATCGGGGTCAGGGTCATAACGCACAACAAATCCACTTTGAAGTTGACTTATTCGCTCAGCCAATCGTCGGAATGTGTACGAGATACCATAAGGGCCCAATATCTCAATAGCACCTTTGTCTAAAGCTTTGAAGGAGTTGTCATATCCGAAACGCAGAAAGGAACAATGTGAACAGTTTAATCAAACTTGTATGTGTGAAGCATATTGAAAGTGACATTAACAAAGCAAAGCACAGATTCCCTAGAATGTTAGAACTCAGACATGACAGAGAAGGTATTAAAAAATGGTACGCTAAGCTCCTTGTTTCGTCGCTTTTGTTTTCAGCTATTCAAAGAATGATATTTTAAGCATCTCTATATGCTAGTCATCTATCTGACCTGACAAAGAGGCCGACTTTGATATCTCACCCCTGATCTCTACGGTTGGTTGAAGATGACTTGGAAGACGGGTCGAAATCAGATCTGGATAGAAGATTCATCTACGTTAGCAAAAGGGTTGTCAGAAAGAGTCCAATCCCAATGAGAGTTCATGTGTGAAAATTCTTTGTTGAATGGAGGTGAGTTCAAGGGCTTCTTTGATCGGGAAATGTACGCACTTATTTTGTTGTCATTAAGGTCCCTTCCCCTTGAGTTCAAGATGTCCCTTCCGCTTCTCTTTCACTACTTCCCTCATTGGGATTGGTCAAGCTCCTTCACTTATTGCTCTATCCGATCCGGAACCTATTGGAATAGCACATTTTCCTCCTATTAGTAGGTCTTCTTGCCCGTTCAGTTCCTCTACTGGTTGTCTAGTTATAGTTTTGAGCGTGTGAACTCGTGTTCTATCTCGTAGTCACCTAAGCGACATAGTGTGTAAACTCAAATGGTCTGAGAGTTGCCAATCATGTCCTAATTTTACATAATTGTGACCATTATTCATAATTTTGGAATTTTAACCAACAATTATAAATGTAATTGTTTCAATAAAAAAGAATTAATGTTTCACTCCTTCTAAGTAAAAAAATTGTCGAACTGAGTACGATAACATAATCATATCTCAACTTCAAAGCATGTTTTAAAATTAAAAGAATTTTACATGAATTAAAGTTTCTAACTTTCAAATTAGTGTCGAATTTGGTCTTAATTTAAAGCTTTGACTTAATTATGTTATAATTGAAATTGTCTGGTCATTTTTTAATTTATGGAATGACCATATTTGCAAAATGGGGCAATTGTTTATTAAATTTTGAAAGAAAGTCATTGGACTTCTTCATTTTATAATTAATTCGGCCGAGCCCAGGCTAAAGAGGTCCAGACCCGACCCAAAGTCATGTCTTAAACGGGAAAAGGGACAAAACCCCAAATCCCTTTTGTCTCCTTCACGATTTGGGATCGTGAACCCTAGCCGCTTCGATCTCGTCCCTTACCTTTGCCAAAAATAGCGAAACAAGTGTGTACGTTAGTTTTACACAGAGCCGCAGAAGCCAAAAATGGCAAGAGAATTAATGACTCTTGCCATCTTGCACCACACCACCGTACCCCCTACCAGGTGAGGTCACCCCTCTGTCATCCTTTTTTTTTCTGCGAGTTTTAATTGGAATTTGTCTCTTTTGATTTCAAACGATCGATTTTGATTGCTTGAAGAACTCTTTGGAGGGAAATTTTCCTCCAATTTGTTTCTCCCATATCAATCCATGACCTAGATTTATAGGGTTTGAGTTCTCTATAAATTGAGACCTATTCTTACATTGTTAACAACCTGAAATATGATTTATGGCATTCACATTGATTGAGAGCCTTAATCGAGTTTAAATTAACTAATTTGACTTAAGTTGAGATCCAAGTCCTTGGAAACTCAAAACGCGCACAAATCGTGCGGCAAGAAAAAAACCAGGCCAACATCAATGCCTGTTGCACGCAATCGCGCAACTGAAGGTAAGAACACGCACAAGATCACACAGCTGCCAGGTAAGTTTCGAATTTTTTTAATTAAAAAAATTATTTAATCATGCTTTTTTAGTCAGATCCGTATGATTTTATTCCCACCTACCCATTGCCTTCTTATTTCTTTTCTATCTCTATTTCCATATAACCCACCAAACCCAAAGAAGAAAAGCATCCTAACATTCTCCTCCTCAACACATTCAACTCCATTGAAGGCCAATCTTTTCATCCATTTGTTCTCTTCTCTCATCTACAAGGACAATGGTTACATTTAAAAAAGAGAAAGCAACCGAGTAGTGCAACTAGCAACAAATCTAGCACCTCCAAGAGAGCTAGCACTTCAAAAGGAAAAGTTGAAACACCTTCAGACACTTATGATGAAATCAAATTTATGTCATGGAAAGCTTAGGAGCGTTTCAAGGACAAATATTTAAATAAACCTGTGATGGAAAGGGGAATTGAGGTAAAACCATTGATGAGTGAATATCCTAAGGTCTATGGGGAGTTGATAAGGCAAAAACTGAAGATTTTCATGGAAGAACCTGATGAAGTAAACCTGGCTGTATTACATGAGTTCTATGCCAACTGTCCCGAGCATGAGAATTTTGTGTGAATGGTCCGAAGGAAGAAAGTGGATTTCTCACTTCAAGCCATTCATAAGGCTTATAACATGCATGAGTACGAAGGTTGGACCGATGACTTACAGAATGTATACAATCAAGAGCCATACGATTGGACGAAGTTCACTGATACAATCTGCACGCCCGGGAAAGAAACACAGTAGATCAAGAAGAATCACAAGTTTCATTCCAACAGCTTGACAACTGTCAAAAAACTTTGGTTGCGCATAATAAACAATAGGCTTACACCTTCATGGAATACTATAGAGTTAAATTGTACCCGAGCATCTCTCATTTTTTGCTTGATGAATGAGCATGACTTTGACCATTGGATAGATTATAAATGGTCTATGCAAAAATGTATCTTAGCGTATAGATATATAGATGATAGGCACACTGGTACTTTTATTGCAGGAAATATTTATCAAGTGTGCGATTATTACGGAATAACTGATAAAATTATGACTATTACATTAGATAACGCTTCTTCTAACAATTACGCTATTACAATTTTAAAAAATAGTTTAACTCCATCTTTTCCAGATAATTTTCATATAAAATGTGCGTGCCATATATATAACTTAATTGTAAAGGATGGTCTATCACTTTTTGAAGACATTCTTAGTAAAATATAATTTTCTATAAACTTTATTTTTAAAAATAATAGAATACAATGAAGAAAAGAATATAAAATAACTTGGCACGATTGTCAACTACCTTATAGAAAAATTTCAGAAGAAGTACCCAATAGGTGAAATTCTTTATACGAGCAACTACTTGTTGCTTATGACTATAGAAAACCTATAACTTTATTTTTTAACTCTCATAATCAAAATTCAGCTGATATGGTTATAGATAGTGATTGGGGAAAATTTTCCGAACTTATTGTATTTCTAGAGAAATTTTTTCAAGCAACAAAAAAAAATTTTGGTATATATTATTATACTATTTCAACTATGTTGTTTTATATAGCTCTAATATTTTTACTCCTTAATGAATATATGGATAAACCAGCGTATAAAAAATGTTTATCAAAATAAAAAAATAGTTTATTCTTATTTCCACTATTTATATTATTGGTGTTGTATTAAATTCGAATATTAAAATAGACGGTACTAAATCACTTATTGAAACTATTTATGATTGTATAGCAGTAATACCACTTCCAAGTCCCAAAAATTCAAATCACCCACCACCTATTGAACAAACTAAATAAAAAGTATTGTCTAGAGTAGAAGACGAATGCAAAAAAAGTATATATGTTTTACCAACAAGAAAGTGCTAGCAACCTACCGGTTTTCATACCATCTTCTTCTTCTTCAACACAACCTTACAAAAGACATGTTGTTTCTGCGGCTAGTATTGAAAGCCTTAGAAATAGAATGTGCGGTGATAACACTACTAACCAAATTAGCGAGTTTGATATTTTTGATTTGTAGGGTTCTGTACCGTACCAAACAGTCATCAATAAAGAAGCACGTGAAGACTTGCTGAAATACTAGAGGCGGAATGAGAAGACCTTTCCGACACTTTCAATGATGGCCCGAGATGTTTTGAACATTCAAGCGTCATCAACGACGTCTGAAAGTGCTTTTTCTGCCAGTAGATATCAAATATGAGAGCACAAACACTCATTAATCGAAGACAACTTTGAAATTGAAGTATTATTCAGAGATTGAATATGAGCGGGGCGGAGAAGGTGCGGTCAACCGGAGATCAACGAAGAAGACAAAAACTACAACATCTTATCCGAAGGTGGTGGAAGCGACGTGGAGCAATTTGACCAACAAATACCAATTCCAACCGAAGAACCATATGAAATTATCAAGAAACTACAACATGTTTTTTTCAAAATGTAATTTTTTAATTGCAATTTTACTATGTCATTTTTGCAACTTTTGAACAACACCACAAAGTTGCAATTTTGACAATTGTATTTGTATTACAAAAAAAATCATGTCTATTAAATAATATAAGAGGTACAAAAACAACCTTGGGATGTTTTTATTACACAATCTTGATCAATTATTGAGTTGTTTATATATATGTTATTTTTTAAATTAAGTGAAAAAAAGAAAGGAAAATCCCGCCCCCGACCCCGGCCTGCCCCAGCCCGATCCCGCCCCACCCCTTTTCCGACGGGACCGGAACCGGGACGGGACTTTGGCGAATCCCGCCTGTCCCGCCCCGAACCGATCCCGCAAACCCGCCGCCCGCCCCGTCCCGTTGGCCACCCCTAGAAGCAAGCAGCGATGTGCATTTTTTAAGACAGTACTTTAGAACACATACAAAAAGGAGAAACTAGAGAGATTTTTATGAGAAAACTGTAGTGAAATTTCTTGATAATCACCGAAAGAAAATTTATTTATACCAAATTATTCGATATTGGAATAAAGAGATTAGTACATATCACCCAATAAGAAGGGGTTATAAAAAATTGCTTTCTTTAGATCTTTATTTTGGAAGTGAAAGATGCAGCACGGCAAAAGAAAGAAAATGACTTGCAAAATAAATCATTCCCTTTTTGTACTGAGAAACTCAGCTCGAAATTGCAAAAATTCAATGAAAAATTTCAGATTTAAATTGAATTTCTATCTAGAGAGATTTCGCGGCTTATTACTAGAAGAATTCACGATAGCTATGATGAAATTGCTTTTGCTCGAAAGATGAATTAACCAGAAATTGAAGCAACACACCTAAAATCATTACTAGAGATTGCTAAGTAATCAGATGGGCTTGATCCAATTTAACGTGAGCTTGTATTCTTCGAAGTGAAGAGATCCGGGGGAAGAGAGAAGGGGGGGGAGGGGGGAGGGGGGAGGGGGAGATTATAAAACTCTAGCCCAGATAGAATTAGAAAAAGGTTTAGTGCTCTGTAGAAGACAACACAAGTTCATTCTACCGCTGCGTGCATAAACCCACGTTCATGAAATAATTGGAGACGTACAAACAAACTAAGAATTTAAATACCAAGATTGTGTTGAAATTTTATGTTGTGAATAATAAATGAGAAAATGTATCTTTTGGAGTACACTCAAAAGGCACCTTTTAAACTGAACATCTTCGTCTCACTTTTTTATTGTCTATAAATCAAAGGGTTTACCTCAGATTTTATACAACTAAAATCTTAATTCTTTCTTTCTCTAAACTATTCTCTGCATTAGTTTTTAAAATAAAATTATAGTATAGTCGTGTGATTTATTGAAGAATTTGTATTCGATGAAGTTGGTAGGGTTTGAGGTACCGCTACGCCATCAACATGTATATCAGTTTTATCCTGCAAGGATGTAATCCATAACATCGGGTATAATGAGGGGATTAAATTCCTTACGGACACACAGTGAATTCTGCGGACTCGGATATTTAGTTTCTGCATATTTTTTGATCGGTTTTCAGTTTCTGGTTTACTATGATTTTTTCGTTTTCAGTTTTTGCTTTTTGGTTTTTGGTTTCTAATTTTAAACACAGATTTGGATAACAATCTTAAGAAATTTAGTATATATATTTTTTGTGTTTATTTCTACTCCTAAGTTGCTGGTCGATTTAAAAAATATAAGAACTTTATCGAGTTAGTAAATTCGGTTTAAAGAATATCAAAACTTTGCCGAAGTAAGTAAATTGTGTTGGTTTGAAAAAATAAAATCTTCTCTGATTCTCATTGTTTTAAGAAATAAAAGCTGGGTGGGAGATTCCACCTTTTGGAGCAAAGAAATAAAAGCACTCTTTTTAAGAATAAAAATTACTTTTTCAGGCATAAAAATTACTTTTTCAGGCATAAAAAATTACTTTTTCAGGCATAAAAAATTACTTTTTGGAGACTAAATCTTTGAATTTTCTACTCCAGTTTTGAGATTAAAATTTTCGTATTTTTCTACTCATTTTATTACTCAATTTGAAGACTTAAAAACTTCAAAACTTCATCGAGTAGTGTTCATCTCTTTTATGTTTTGAAGATTAAAATCTTCGTGGTTTTCTACTCCAATTGTTAAAGATTAAAATCTTCGTAGTTTTCTACTCCAATTGTTAAAGATTAAAATCTATGAATTTATTACTCCGATTTAATATATAGTTTGAAGATATAAAAACATCACTATTTTATTAAATCTGTGTTAGTTATACCTGTGATATACATGGGTTTGTATACCATGTATATCACAGTTTCACAAGGCAACTTACCTTATGTGAAACCGTGGTATACACGGTATACAAACCCGTGTATATCACGATTTTTTGGAAGACTTTAGATAGTGTAAATATTGTATTAAATTAGTATTGTACACTTACCATAATTATAGGATTCTTGTACAACAAGAATATGATTTTGGGAGTAGACTAGGAATATGATTTACCTATTATGGAAAATTGTAAATTGTATAAATACTCTTTCATTAATGAAAATAATCAAGGGATTATTTCTTTCATGGTATTAGAAGTCTAGGTCTAAAATTCTCTCCACTTTCCGTCCACTTTTGCATCGATTTCCGAGCCTCCCTTCTCGGTTTTCGTTCCCCGGCGGTACCTTCCCTCTTCCTAAATTTTTCTTCCCAATCCCTACATCACGTTTTGCGTTGCTATTATGGCTAAGAACACGTTTCATCCTGCCCTTACTGTTTCTAACATCAAGAATTACATCCCTATCATTCTTGAAATAGAAAACGTCCAATACGCGACGTGGGCCTAACTGTTCAAAGTTCACGCACGCTCGCATCAAGTACTCCATCACATTATCCCTGCGGCTCTTGCGGATACGGAGGTGCTTAAACCCGAGGATAATCTTAGGTTCTGGACGACCCTTGATGCTATCGTTCTTCAGTGAATTTACTCCACTATCTCTACCGACCTATTGCAAACGATTATCGAATCAGAAGTTACGGCGATGGATGCTTGGAATAGAGTACGTGATATCTTCCAAGATAATCAAAATTCTCGTGTTGTTACCCTTGAGCAGAAATTCTCCCACGTCAATATGAAAGATTTTCCTAACGTTTCAGCATACTGCAAAAGGTTGAAAGAATTGGCGGACCAACTCCGCAACGTTGGTGCGCCGGTCACCAATGATCATCTTGTCCTTCAAATGGTTGCAGGCCTATCTGAGGCCTATAGTGGCGTCGGTACACTTCTTCGTCAGAGCAGTCCTCTTTCGCAGTTTTATCAGGCCCGTTCCATGCTCACGCTCGAAGAAGCAGGCTTGCCTAAGAAATCAACCACTGGGGCCTCTTCGGTCGTCATTGTGAGCTAGTCCAACTTTTCTCCCTCCGTCTCCAACAATTTCGGCCTAAATCGCATTAACGGTGGCGGCAAAAAAAGTTAAAATCGCAAAAATAATGGTAAAAATAGTGGTGGAAACCGAGGTGGCAATAACGGGGGGTGGCAATGGGCCTCAGGGTAGTGGGCCGCAAGCTAAATGGCCACAACCCTGGGGCCCATGGCTGTTGAACTGGGCCAGTGGACCTGGTCAAACAACCCCTATTTTCTGTCACAACAATATCCGGGAAATTGGGCCCAAATTCCCCCCAACAACAGGCCCAATTTCTCGGGTCAGCAGTGGTATCCGAGGGGTAGCAGTGGGCCGGGGCAGCAAGCGGGTGTGCTTGGGTCTCGGCCTTCGCAGGCCCACCATGCAGCGGGCCCCACCCCTACCTAGTAGACTTGAGATCCCAAGAGCTAGGTTCAAAGAGATCAAATAAAGTTATGAATGACAGTTCAATATTGTCAAATAACTCAATATATTCTCATGATGAAAACAATGTTCATAAACAAGGATAAAGCATTAAGGCTTGTTAACGAGTTAATAAAGTTTAAGCTTTTAAATGGTTTTTAAGTTTGACAGGTATGACCAGATAGTGTATCTTCGGGATGACACGTTTAGGAATCACCTATGTGAGTGTGAAGTGTAAGCCGCTTCAAAGAGTATGTTAGGTAAAGGTACATGCTCTACGCACTCATGAAATCATGCGGTGTTCATGGTTGAAACTTGAAACTAACACAGCAGTGAGAACCAATGACGGTTAAAGGGTTAATTGCGTGACATGTGGTTGTCTAGGTATACATCAAAGCTCGACAGTTTAAAGATATCAATTCTACCAATTGACCGAGTATATCCGACATATGTTCACTACGGAAAGTTCAAAGAAAAATCTACTTATCCAAATGCAATTAATCCTTGCTTACGAATTACATAGTTTTTTATGCATGTTTTAATAATAGAGTCATTCCCCATTCATGTGGGGGATTGTTGATATTTTAACGTGTGAAGAGGAAATGAGAAAGGGTACCTTTTGGAGTGCACCCAAAAGACACATTTTGAATTGCACCTCTCCATCTCACCCTTTCATTGTTTATAAATCAAAGGCTTACCTCAGATTTTATACAACAAAAATCTGAATTCTTTCTTCCTCTAAACTTATCTCTGCATTAGTTTTCAAAATAAAATTATAGTAAAGTCGTGTGATTTGTTGCCGAATTTGCGTTCGACGAAGTTGGTGGGGTTTGAGGTACCGCTACGTCATCAACATGTATATCCGTTTTATCTTGGGAGGAAGTAATCCATAACATCGGGTGCTGTGAGGGGATTAAATTATGTGAGGACACACAATAAATTCTGCGGACTCGGATATTTAGTTTCTGCATTTTTTTATTATTGATTTTCAGATTCTGGTTTACTCTGATTTGAACACAGGTTTGGATAACAAATTGTCCTTTAGTGCAGTGAATAATCTGTTAGCTTTTTTCATCTCCATTACTTAAAGGATTAAAAGCATACGCATAACTTAATTGAAGGTCAAATTTGGTGAGTTAGATAATACAAGTATTAAAAGTAAAATATAACAATAACTCAGGGACTAAAAGTATTATTTTCCCCTTCAAATATTAACTATATATCAACAGGGTCTATAAACTATTATGGCTATACAGGTGTAAATATTTGTAACCGGGTGACAAAATGTGATCCTATTTTTAATTGTTTTTCATGTCGATTATTTGGAGCATTATTGGTCCCTATTGCTTTCAATTCAAAATTTAAAAGCCCATTCAGTTTGATAAAGACAATGGACTTCAAATGCTGAACCAATTTTAAATGGTAATTTCAGAAGTCTCCCAAAATTGTTTTCTCTTCTATTATTATTTCTTCACTTCTAAACTGTAAGTGCCCTCTTTCCCTCTCTAATTTTCCTTCGCGATCTCTCATAAGACTAAAACGTTAACCCCTTGTTGCTATATGTTCTACATGTTGAATACAAAATATCATAGTTCGTGTATTTTTACGAATAAATTCTAATTTTTTTATTGCAGTAAAATCTATTAGAAAAAACATACATGTATCTAATTGTTACATTTGCATAAATTGCATAAGTTGCAATGTATTTACCAATAAGGATTGTGGTGAAATGTAACTGCTACTTCATCTTTGAGTACATAGTTTTTAGCCTAGCGTAGAACTTCTCGGCGCGACTCAATCCGGATTTAGTTTGGCTCTAATGCAGGTGTCATAAACTGGGTAGGTACTTTGTAACAAAATTCAGAAACGGCGCAATGCTCTTGATTTCTTATAGTAATAATAAATTTAGAAAATTTTCTACCAACTACTAAATAAACATTAGAATAGGCAGTTATCGGACTTCAAAACTTCTGTTATTCCTCAATCATATTTTCCTAGTTGCTACACTCATAGTACTTTTTGTTGTTTCCTGAAAATTTATTTTAATATTTGCAGAAATTGGAAGTGTGTATTGTGGAAACTACTAATTAATTAGTCATTGGATTATAAGATGGACAATGTAATTGGTCCATTGTTATCAGGATTTGGTGCAATTCTGGGAAGAGTTTTCGGTCATCCGTTTGATTTTTTAGCTGGAAAATCCTGCAGGTAAATACTAATCATCTTGCTTAATTAGCCTGCGTTTATTCAATAAAAATAATACTCTAATGTGTGTGTGTATATATATATAGATTGCAATATTTAAAATATGTGCATACACATTAGATTCTCTTCTAGTCTCAAATGGACTTTTCACCTTTTTATCTTAGCCATAATTGAAAGAAATAATCCCCTTGATTATTTTCATTGATTGAATAGATATATATACAAGTTACATATTTCTATAATAGGAAAATCATTTTCCTATTCTACTTCTAAATTCTTATTCTACCATAAATCTACCTATACAATTATGGTAGGTGTATAACACTAATTAAGGTAACCTTTTATACTACAATATACTATAAATATATATACCATATATACACTTATTGTCATTGCTGGCCGAGAATGGGCTGAGCCCATCTTTGCCTTCTTGAGAGAGCCTTGTTGAAATCTTTGAGCCTTCTTTGGGCATTCTTTGGCCGGCGAGAATGGGTTCTTTGGGCATTCTTGTGAGAATGGGCCGAGCCCATCTTTGCATTGCTTTGAGAGCCCACCGTTGTCGTGACCGGCTGGTGGCCCATTGATGTATCGCTTTAGTCCTTCAATATACATGTGATATACACTATCAGATATTCAGTGTATATCACATGTATATTGCTTTGTTTAACACACCCCGCAAATATAGCGACGGTTTAACGCCGAGATCGTCCCCTAAAATCTTCAAAGAGAACCGCCGGTAGACCCTTTGTAAAGATGTCTGCAATTTGATAACGAGACGGGACATGACATACGCGAACTTGACCGCTTTGCAACCTTTTTCACGGACAAAGCGAATGTCCATTTCGATATGCTTGGTGCGCTGGTGTTGAATCGGGTTACCTGAAAGGTAGATGGCACTAATGTTATCGCAATATACCAAGGTTGCCTTCAATGGGATAATGAAGCTCCAAAGCAAATTACGAGCCAACATGACTCGGAGACCACATTCGCTACCCTCGATATTCGCCTCAGACCGAGCGTGACAGAGTTGCTTGACGTTTTGCCGACCATGAGACCAAGTTGTTGCCAAGGAACATACAGTAGCCAGAAGTCGACCATCTGGTGTCGGGACAACCACCCCAATCAGCATCGGTGTAAGAGACAAGTGTGGATGTAGATGAAGGATACAAGTGCAACCCATAGTCCAGTGTCCCCTGTATATACCGAATGATGCGTTTGATTGCATTCATGTGCTCAACTCTGGGATCATGCATGAATAAACACACCTGCTGAACCGCATATGTAATATTCGGTCTGGTAAAGGTAAGATACTGGAGGGCCCCTGCCAGACTGCGATAGCGAGTCGGGTCCTCGTATGGTGCACCTGCTGTGGCACTTAGCTTTGAGTTTGCATCAACTGGCGTGGAAGTGGACTTACAGGATGACATCCCAGCCCTCTCGATGATCTTAGCAGCATACTTCCGTTGAGACAGAAACAACCCACCTGAATGACGCTTGACGGCAATCCCCAAAAAATAACTCAAAGGCCCTAAGTCTTTCATAGCAAACTCAGAACTGAGCATGGTCATGATAGATTGGCACAAGGCATCGAAAGAGGCAGTCAAGATGATATCATCCACATACAACAGAATATAGGCTAATGACGAACCACGACGGTAGATGAACAAGAAATTATCTGACCTGCTGTGAGTGATCCCAATAGTCGAAACAAAATCAGCAAATCGTGTATACCAGGCCCGTGGAGACTGCTTAAGCCCATATAGCGATTTCTTCAATAAACAGACATGATGAGGGCGGTTGGGATCCCTGAAACCCAACGGCTGATGCATATAAACTGTTTCCTTGAGATCACCATGTAGAAAAGCATTCTTGACATCTAACTGATGAATTGACCAAGTCTTTGAAAGAGCCAAGCTAAGCACAGTGCGAATGATAGCCGGTTTGACCACCGGACTAAACGTCTCACCACAATCAATACCAACTCACGAAGTCTTACCATCACCAACAAGTCGCGCTTTATGCCGAGCAAAGGACCCATCCGAATTCTCCTTATGAGCAAAAATCCACATAGACCTGATAATATTAATACCATATGGACGGGCACCAACTCCCACGCCTTATTATCAATAAGAGCATTATATTCATCACCATAACAATTTTCCAATTAGGGTCATTTAATGCGACACAGGATTGCGGGGCAAGGGAATTTAGAGACATCGAATGTAAATTAAAATGTCTTTTAGGTGTAAAAATACCCCGCCGACTACAAGTAACCGGTCTATGACTCGAGGAAGAATTAACGAAAATTTCGAAATTTTCTGGGCTCGGGACGAACTGGCCACCAAAGAGTGGGCCTGCTAGCCCAAATCGGTAATTGCTGGAATCGGCTCGACCAGATTCAGTTGGTCGGGCGCCCAATAGCCGAACTGCTCGATGGCTGTATTTTTCGGGCGTGGCAGATCTGTGGGGCCAGCGGGAAGTGGGCCCGCTGGACGATTTTGGGTACGGGAGATGTCCGAAAAATTTCGAATAATATACGGGGATATTTGGTCATCCAAAAAATTATACGACTTAGGTTCGGGAGTATGAACTTTCGTAAATGGGAATTGAGTTTCATAAAAAATGACGTGGCGATTGATTATGATTTTTTTGGAGGATAAATCAAAACACTTATAACCACGATGATTTGACGGATAACCCAAAAACACACATGGGGTAGACCGAGCCTGAAGTTTGTTAATTGTGGTGGATGGGAATAGCGGATAACACAAGCACCCAAAAATCCGAAGGTGAGAATAAGACGGGTTCTTATTATATAAGATTTTGAGAGGGGAAGAATATGTCAGACCTTTAGACGAAATTATGTTAAGAAGGTAAGTGGTTATTTGTAGAGCATGATGCCAAAAATATGGAGGTATGGAGGCATGGATTAGGAGAGTTCGGACAATGTTATTTATGGAACGAATTTTGCATTCGGCTTTCCCATTTTGTGAAGATGTATGAGGACATGAAAAACAAAAATTTATCCCATGAGTAGCACAAAATTTTTGAAACTCCCTATTGTCATACTCTTTCCCATTATCACATTGAATATTTTTTATTTCTCTTTCGAATTGAGTACGAATGAACGCTCTAAATTTTATGAAGACGGAAAACACTTGTGATTTGTTCGCAATTGGAAACGTCCACAAAAATCTAGAATAATCATCTAAAAAGAGAACATAATATCGATGACCCATTGAACTAAGAACAGGAGATGTCCATAAGTCGCTATGAATAATGTCAAATGACATAGAAGTATGAGAATTGGAGTCTACAAATGACAACTTAACAATTTTACCTAATGAACACGACTGGCAAATTGGAGTACGACTCGTACCCTTACAAGAAATAAAGCTATTTTTATCTAAGGCTGATAAAATAGAAGATCCCGGATGACCCAGACGAGCATGCCACATGGATGGTGAGATGGTCGCAAAGTCGATGGCAAGGTCGACTCGATGGACTGAAACCGGGCATGATAGGATACAGATCCCCCCTACTATCACACCTCATGAGATGACTCCCCGTCTTGAAATCCTTCACAGAGAAACCGAAAGGATCAAATTCAACAGAAACAAAATTGTCATTTGTGAACTTTCGGACAGACACTAAATTTTTAATCAATTTAGGAGCATGTAAAGTATTTTTCAAGAGGAGAGGTGGATTGGGAGGAGATAACGTTTTCTGACCATACCCTAGAATTGGAATAGAACTGCCATTACCCATAATTATTCCCCGAGGGGTGCTCAAATTGTAATAAGATGAGAGAGTACCTGATTCGGAAGTCATGTGAGTAGTGGCCCCGGTGTCCATGTACCAATTTGGGTCCGGTTGAGTCAATCCCAACGCGTGTGCATCGCGGCCTCGATATCGATCCGAGTTGGGCTGTATGATGGGCTTGCGGAGGTGCAGGCCCGAGGACTCTGTCCGTCTTTGGGCCGGGTTATTCTGGTTGTGGAGTGCCATTCTTTGGGCCAGCGGCGATGGGCCGCCAATCTTGGGTATTGGGCCTGGGTGTTGGCGACCGCCAGGCTGGCTTGCGGCTATTTGGAGGTGCGGGTGCCACGCCATCGCGGCCCCATCTTGGGCCCACGGTGGTGGTGGCCCATCAGACTGGATGGCACCCACCGCCTGCTTGTGGCTCACCGGAACCGCCACCAGAGTCGCCTCGTTTGCCCCCGCGGTTTTTGTTACTTTTGCTATTATTCTTGCCGCCACCATTATTATGGTTTTGGCCCGAATTATTAACAAAACCCGAAGAACTAGGAGAGGATGCCACCATGACAACTGGGCTTGCTCCGGTAGCCGCCATTTTAGCCAAACCGACTTCTTCCAACGTCAGCATGGAGCGGGCTTGATGAAAGTCGGGAAGAGGGTTGCTTTGGCGAAGGAGAGTTCCAACACCATTATAGGCCTCCGAAAGCCCGGCAACCAACTGTAGAACTAGACGATTATTTGTTATCGTGCGCCAACATTACTGAGTTGATCCGCCAATTCCTTTAGTTTTTGCAATATGCGTAAACGTTTCAAAATACGTCCATTCGAACGAGAGAGAATTCTCGCCGAGTGTGACGATACGGAATGTTGGTTGTCTTGGAATATGTCACACAATCTATTCCATGCAGCCATAGCCGTGGTATCGGGCTCCATAATCGTCATAGAAGGTCCATCAAATAGTGGCGTATATCCACCGAAGAACGGTAGCATCAAGTGTAATCCATACCTCAGGATCCTCCGCAGGAAGGGGTCTAGCGGGAGGAATGATGTGATGAAGAACTTGATAAGAGATAGCGTGAATTTTAAACAACTCCGCCCACGTTGCATATTGAATGTTTTCCATCTCAAGGACAATAGGGACACTGAGCTTGATATTGGAAACCGTGAGGGCAGGGTGAAAATTGTTCTTAGACATATTGAAAGAACAAAGAAGGAGGGGAAATTTAAGAGAGATTTTTGAGAGAGGAAGACGAAATTTTGGAAGAGAAAAACCCGAGGAGGGGGGGGGGGGGGGTCTCGGCCAAAGGGAGGCAAAAGTTTGAGAGAAAAAAACTTTTGTTTAGACCTAGTCTCTTGATACCATGAAAGAAATAATCCCCTTGATTATTTTCATTGATTGAATAGATATATATACAAGTTACATATTTCTATAATAGGAAAATCCTTTTCCTATTCTACTTCTAAATCCTTATTCTACCATAAATCTACCTATACAATTATGGTAGGTGTATAACACTAATTAAGGTAACCTTTTATACTACAATATACTATAAATATATATACCATATATACACTTATTGTCATTGCTGGCCGAGAATGGGCTGAGCCCACTGCTGCCTTGCTGAGAGCCCACTGTTGGGCTGCTGGGCATTGCTGGCCGAGAATGGGCTGCTGGGCATTGCTGGCCGAGAATGGGCTGAGCCCATCACGCATTGTTGAGAGCCCATTTGTTGGACTGGCCGGGTGGCCCAAATTTCTTTATCGCTTAGTCCTTCAATATACATGTGATATACACTGCTGTATATTCAGTGTATATCACATGTATATTGCTTTGTTTAACAATAATGTTATATAATATAGAGAAAAGTCTAAATTCACCCTTGATATGCGAAATATTTTAATTTGATCATATGTTTGTTTCATAATTGTTCTTGACTTTAAAGGAGTTCCGGCGTGAATTGGTTGTATTTCATGTATAAAAAATACTTCAATAAAAAGTGCAAATGTAGCATTCTACTTTTGATTATGGTTTAAAATTACTATCCCTTATACTTTAGGTTGGAGCTTCGTCAAGATCATAAACAAATATGAAACGATTCGCTAACAACAAGGATATAAATGGTCACAAAATATATAACGGAAGATAAAATTAAGATAATTTGCGTAGCAGAAGGGCTTTTTTGACCCTTTAACCGATATATGTAATCAGTAATATAACCACCCTTACAAAGAGAGGGCAAAAGTTTTGGAAATATTATGTATTTATGATACCTTTCCTTTTATAATTTGCTACTACAAGTTTTCTTGAATTGGCCCCTCAAACTGAATGTTAGAGTTGCTATTTTGCTAACGACTTGAAAAGAGAATAAGCTAAGCTTGACATAAAAAATGAAGAGAGTAAATACTTATGCAAATTGTGAGAGATATGTCTTACTTTTTTGAGATTTTTTCTTGTTAACTGGCTTTAGAAATCCCCCTTGTTTTTCAATCTCTGGCTTGCTTACCCTTATGAAGGAATAATTTGTGATATACTATTTTTGCAGCACAGTATGCGGCCCAACATGGGATTTGTCGTGTTACATAGAGAATTTTTGCATTTCTCATTTGGTGAAACTGGCCATGGTCTCAATTCTATTCTACCTTGGTGAGTTCAATTCTAAGTTACAACATAAGTGCTTGTAAATATAGATAGCTTGTCTAATATTATCGACGATCGGCCCACAAATTATTTAGCGACTCTCTTTTTTAATTGCTGCGACTGATCTAACAGGGGAGAGTTGTATTACTTACTGCTATCCCATTTTAGATGACACTCTTTTAATTTTTTTTGTTAAAATTTATTTTAACTATTAGCGAATATTCTCAGAATATTCGTCGTATATTTTGTAATTATGATAAATGTATATTTAAGGTAACTTAGGATTCTAATTGTATTAGGAATCAACCTTTGTAAGGTAAGTTAGGATTCGTACCATATTAGGAATCAACCTTGTACAGCTATATATATTGTGAATAATGAAAGAAATTCCTAAGGGAAATTATTCTAACTTTCATGGTATCAAAGCCTAAAACCTAAATCCTCATTCCCGGCCGAAATCAGAATTTTTTTTTCGGCTTTCACAAAAAAAAAAAAAAAAAAAAAAAAAATCTGGTTTCTTCCTCCATATTTCGGCCAAACCAGAAAATTCCCTTCCCTCGACAGGCGGCAACCATGTCTTCCCCCACAAATTCGCTTTCATCCATCGCACACTTGAAAACCCCTCTCAATGTTCAAGATCTTCTTTTCATCCAGATTCGCCGTTAACAACATCAAGAATTTTATCCCTATAATTCTTGACCAAGAAGATCGCCAATATTCCATGTGGATGGAACTATTCTACATTCATGCATGTGCATACAACGTGCTCGATCACATTGACGAATTTGTTCCTCGTCCCACCGACGTTCTGCACTAATCAAGGCCGCCTTGACGCCATCGCCAAACAATGGATCTACGGCACCATCTCCAAAGATCCGTTATGCACTATCATGAAAACAAAGCTACGAGACGTGAACTTTGGGTCCGCTAGAAGAAATCTTTCAGACAATAAAAATACTCGGGTTGTGTATTTGGAAGAGCAATTCAACAATACCCGCCGAGAATTTTAACAACATGTTCAATATTGTAAGCAATCTAAACTCATAACCGATCAACTATCCAACGCCGGACTTCGCTTCGTAAACCAAGATGGTGCTTCAACTTGTTGCGGGTTTACCGAAAGGTGAATATGACACACTCGCAACAATGATTCAACAAGCCGACCCTCTCCCAAGTTTCCACAAGGCACGCTCACAACTATTGTTGGAAGAAACTAGACGTGCTAAACAAGAGGAACATAATCAAAAGGCGTAGTCGCTGACGGATGGCAACACCGCGCCAAAGAAGAACCACCATCACAAAGATGTCCAAAGAAGAAGCAAAGAAGACTAACCTGGTTGCAAATTCACCAAAGAAGAAGAAGAAGAAGAAGAAGACTGGCAAAGAAGAAGAAGAAGAAGAAGACTGGCAAAGAAGAAGAAGAAGAAGAAGACTGCAAAGAAGAATAAAGAAGAAGACTAAAGAAGAAGAAGAATCGCAGAAGAAAGAAGAAGAAGACTACCAAAGAAGAAGAAGAAGAAGACTGCAAAGAAGAAGAAGAAGACTGCAAAGAAGAAGAAGAAGACTGCAAAGAAGAAGAATCGCAAAGAAGAAGAAGAAGAAGAATCGCAAAGAATAACAAAGAAGAATAATCGCAAAGAAGAAATTTCAAATACCTGTCCCTCGATCGATTTGGGCCAGGCCTACACCACCGTGAACCTTCAACACCTCGACGACAATTGGTACATGGACACCGGAGCCACATCTCACCTCACCCGGCCGTCAGTAACCTATCTCAACTACGCTTGCTAAAGTGTCCTCAATTTATTACCGCTGCAATGGTCATCGATTCCAATCAAGGTTACAGAATACACACACCAAACATACACACCCGCCTTTCTCCCTAAACCACGCCCTATACACACCTAACATCATTAAAAACTTAATCTCTGTTAGAAAATTCACTAGCAATAATTACGTCTGTTTAATTTGACCCTTTTGGTTTTTCTGTGAAAGAACTCAATACGGGAAAATTCTTACACGCCACAATAGTGTGGGAGACCTCTACCCATTCACTCAATCTTCCGCCGGACCACAAGCACCTCTATCCCTTGCGGCAATCTCTCCTCCACTTGGCACAACAGACTTGACACCCCTGAGACCCGCTTTACTTTTCTTAGGACTTCTAAGCGTATTCAATGTAATAATGAAAAAATTGCCCAACACTGTTTTTCTTGTCCACTAGGCAAACATACTCGCCTTCCATTTATGTCACCAAACAGTGTTACTTTTTCTCCCTTTGATATTGTTCATGCTGATTTGTGGACATCTCCGATTGTTAGCTCTTTGGGTCATAAATTCTATCTAGTATTCTTGGATGATTTTTCACATTTTGTCTGGATTTACCCACTGAAATTCAAATCTGAAGTTTTTACAAAATTCCTCGAGTTTCACAAATTCATTAAAACACAATTTGAAAAACCTATTAAATCATTCCAATGTGATAATGGACGTGAATTTAATAACTCGGCATTTCACAATTTCTGTTCTAAACAAGGCATGGTTTTTCGTTTTTCTTGTCCCTATACTTCTTCCCAAAACGGAAAGGCTGAAAGAATTATACGTACCATCAATAACATGGTCCGCACACTTCGCTTCATGCCCGCTTACCACCGCTTTTTGGGTCTATCTTTGTCAAAATGGTAGAATCCCTTCTAAATATTTTACCAACTAGCACACTCCAAAACAAAACCCCTACAGAATCTTATACCGTAGCGACCATCATATGATCACCTACGTATTTTTGGATGCTTATGCTACCCCAACATAGCCTCCATCGCACCCCACAAACTTGCCCTCGCACTCTTCCATGTGTCTTCCTTGGTCTAACTCCTAATCATCTGGCTACTTGTGCTATGACATTGCTACTCGCAAAATCATCGTCTCCCGTCACGTTACCTTTAACGAGACAATCTTTCCTTTTTCAAATCTCCGGAAATTTCAGACCACCGATTACATCTTTCTCGATGAACCGAGTTTGTCTCCGGTCATCCAAAATCTGTACCAGCAGCAATTCACTGTTCCGACGCCACTGCTGCCTCCAGCAGTGTCATCTGACCCTCCTGCAGCAATGCTACCACCCAGTCCAGCTCCCACACCACCCATGCTGCACCCTGTTGAATCTAATGCACCACCCACACTGCCTCCAGTCCAGCAAATCCAACAACCTGTTGAGTCTCCTGCTTCTGCAAAGAACACCGCCGCCAACAGTCCCGCAGCCTCACCGCTTACCAGCCCAAAGAATCCGCCCCGACCTCCCACTACAGCCCCCTCACCGCATGGAGACTCGTGCACAACACGGGATCTTCAAACCCAAGGTTCACTTCAATCTCTCCACACAAACCTTATCACCCATTCCAAAGAATCCAAAACTAGCTAAACTGGACCTCAATTGGAATGCGGCCATGTGCGAAGAGTTTAACGCTTTAACCAAGCAGAACACTTGGGATTTGGTACCTAGACCAGCTGGTGTGAATGTTATCCGGTGTATGTGGCTATTTCGTCACAAGTTCAGAGACAGTGGTGACTTAGAGAGGTATAAGGCAAGACTAGTTGCAAATGGCACTAATCGGCCAGGAGGGTATTGATTGTGGTGAGACATTGATCAGGTTGTTAAACCGCCACTATTCGGATCGTTTCGGTATTGCTATGGGCTTGCATTGGCCGATTCATCGCCTTGATGTCAAGAATGCGTTTCTTCATGGGGATTTGAAAGAGACGTACATGCATCACCTCCTGGTTTTGTTCATCCGGCACTCCACGGTTTGTGTGTCGTCTCAAGAAGTCATTGTATGGATTGAAACAGGCCCCCGCGCTTGGTATGATCGGTTCGCGGTATCTTACGCAAATTGGTTTTGTATGTAGCAGTGTGATACCTCTCTCTTCACTTTTCACCGAGGTAGCAAAGATCCATATTTGCTATTATATGTCGATTTATATTGTTCTTCTTGCCTCATCCGACGGGTTGAAGAATGAAATCATTGCTCTACTCAAACCGAATTTGCTATGACTCGACTTGGGGAAGCTAAGTTATTTTTGGGTATATCGGTGACTAGATCTGCCGCCAATATGTTCCTGTGTCGTAAAGTATGCAGAAGAGATAGTGTCTGAGGCCAAGATGGCAAATTGTAAAATTATGCCAACTCCGGTGGACTCAAAATCCAAGCTTAGTGCCAATGACGGCGCTGCCGCCGATCCCACTCTATATCTGAGTCTAGCAGGTGCTCTTCAAGATCTTTACATTCACTAGGCCTGATATTGCATATGCCGCTCGGCGGTGTGTCTGCTCATGCACGACCCCAGAGTCCCATTTTGCCGCCTCAAACGTATTATCGGATATGTTAAGGGCACACTTGACTTTGGCTTACATCTATACCCCTCCGCCCAACCAAATTGCTAGCCTACACGGATGCAGATTAGGCAGATGCCCGACACACGCCGCTCCACCTCCGGCATCGTGGTATTTCTTGGGGATAATCTTATCTCATGGTCCGCCAAGCGGCAGCCACGCCGTCCGCTCGAGTCTTTGAAGCGCAATATCGCGGAGTTGCTAATGTCGTCGCCGAGATCCGTTGGCTCAGTAATCTTCTTTTGGAGCTCCAGTGTCCATTACGCAAGGCGTCTATAGTTTATTGTGACAACATATCTGCTATCTATATGTCTCATAATCCACCCAACATCAACAACCAAGCATATTGAGATGGATATCCACTTTGTGCGAGAGAAGGTTGCTCGTGGTCAGTCAAAATTTTACACGTGCCTTCCTCGTATCGGTATGCAGAATATTTTCACAAAGGGACTACCGCGACAGCTCTTCACCGACTTCCGATCCAAACCTTAGCATTCTACTCCTCCCGCTCCGTCTGAGGGGGTGTATTAGCGAATATTCTCAGAATATTCGTCGTATATTTTGTAATTATGATAAATGTATATTTAAGGTAACTTAGGATTCTAATTGTATTAGGAATCAACCTTTGTAAGGTAAGTTAGGATTCGTACCATATTAGGAATCAACCTTGTACAGCTATATATATTGTGAATAATGAAAGAAATTCCTAAGGGAAATTATTCTAACTTTCATTAACAAGTATCTTAGGTTTGCACATTTAAAATCTCTTTTAACTTCAGACAATTTTACCCTCAATGAGATGCTCTTATAGCTACATAAATGTTATGTATTTTTAATTTCACAAAGTGACAACGATACTTTTGATATGTCGCAAAAGTTCCTCCTTCTTTCTTAGTTAGTTCCATGTTGATTCAATTACCATCGCTGTAATGAAACGGATGCAATAACATTTGGTCACTCGTGGTAAAAGAATTACATTGTTGGAAGTATTGATTGTTGGGCCAAAACAGTCGCAAAATACTCTTAACACAGTGCGATATTGTATGCTTTGGGCCAAGTCTGCACTATTTTTCCCAAAAAATCTCACGACGTTGCATTAAGTCATGTATTTCTGTATTTTTTAATATAAATTATGGAACTTTGTTCGTACACCCAACAATGATGTCATGTCATTTATACTTATGATATGTGTCCTTTTGTCAATGTGCAGTTCTCTTGTTCTTTTATTTGGTATACAAGTTGGGCATATGTGGGTGCATTTGTCACGTGCTTTGCACAAGTACATGGGCATGCTTCTCTACATGCTTTTCAGTTTTAGATTGTTGTTGCACTTTTTTTTTTTATGCTTCAAGCAAAAAAGGCCAAGAAGAAGAAGACATCAAATTAGTGACATTGAAGAAGAGGGTGAAGGGAGTTTATATCACAGCAAAATGGAGGGGAAAAGAAGAACAATAAGAGATCAAAGGAAAGAGCATTTCAGAAGGTCATTGAGGCCAAAGAGTCATAAGATGCAACGACGACATAGAAGATAAATGATTTTCTGCCAGCTTATGTACATTCTAATTAAATCTTGTAGATGTTGGAGTGAAGTACAAGTCAACTTAGGCACAATTATTGGCTCAAAGTTTCTAAGTGAATTAAACAAATAAATTACTCGAGGAAAATTTATCCTAATAAGCTTTGCTACTATCTTTGTGAAGGGGAAAGTCCCGAAGGCGAAACACCCCAACCTGTACCAGAGGTCCCTTGGCCAGGTGGGATGTAAATCGAGGGATATGCGCGAGTGGCATCCCTGCAAGGGAGATGACCAACGGGACACGAACTCAGCAACAACCCTTGCAATATTTCAGCAAAGACTGTCACCACACGGATTCGAATCCGCGACGTCGGAGTGGTTGTACCCCAATCACCTTGCCACTTACCAACACGCCTGTGCCCCTGTGGGCAGCTTTGCTACTATCTAATGGTATCTGAGGACATATATAATTAGCTGCTAGATGTAAATTTGAGCTTGGCAGTCGCCGGGACTGGATCTAAAATTTGAATTTTATGTGTTCGATTTCGAAATTGTATCGCAACTCATTTGATTAATTGGGTTTGAAATCAATTATTTGTACTTATTTAGTGAATCATTTAACATATACAGAATTCAAGCCAAAATTACTTTGGATTCGGATAAGTTGAGCTATACATTCGCCCCTGGATCGACTGCATGCATATATACTTTGAATTAACTTTTCTCTATTATAACGTGCCAAACTCCATAATTTTTTACAACTACTGTAAAGATAGTCCAATTATTCCTCTCTATTTGTGTTTTTCGTGTGTATATATGTGGTATTACAACAATGGTGCATGCCTTCTTGAAATGTTGTGGAAGGGCGAAATGAGGCATAGCAACCCGAACTATAGCTTGAGGTTACTTAATTTTGGAGACGCCAGATATTATTTGGAAAACAATAGTTGATTGCTCATATGATTATCCAACTAATGGAAATTAAGTAAAGTAAATCTACCTTTTTTTAAAATATTATAAAAGTCACTTCATTATTGTTATTTCACTAAAAAAATCATTTGCGGAAGGTGATATTTCCATAAACATTTAGTGATGTGGCAAAAAAATTAAAAATGATTTTTTTCTCGTGCCCAACCTACTGGATCAGGGACAGATTTAGAGGACACCTTAAATAAAGGTAAAAGATTAGCTCAAGCGGTCCAGGATAATCAAAATTGTCTCTATTGTTTAGAAGACCCAGCTTCATTTTACCAAAAAAAAACATTTTTCGTTCACACTACACGGGAACGATCACATTTCAAGCAGTCATTATCAAATTCATTGGGCCAATTATAATCGTTAACGTTATCCTTGCTGGAGAAAACTACAAGTCATGGTAGTACTTAATATCTACTATCCCACTAAAATCTTGAAATGCAGGCCGTGTCTGAGGACATAAAGATCATAGAAATTAACTTTTTGGATACTGGTGAAGGTGAGGGAATTTAGTAGGGAAGCAAGAAATTTTGCGGATATTCAAGATTTAATATATACTCTCTTCGTTCTAAAAAGATTGACATTTTTTGTTTTTCGAGAGTCAAACAAATTATTTTTTAACCATAACTTTTTCAAATGTCTTTTAAATATTTTAAATTATTAATCATGGTAATTTATAGTATTTTTTACGTTAATGTAAATTTTATTTAAAAAATAAAAAATTCTATATTCTAATACATGATTAAAATTAGAAAGTTTGACTCTCAAAAAATGAAAAGTGTCAATCTTTTTTAGACGGAAGGAGTATATATATAAGAAGTAATTTTTTATCTATATATACACAGTAGTACATAATATTCCAGAAGATACGCCATTGAGGGAATTGGTTGGTTGGGGGGGCCAAGGAAAACAGAAGTTTTGTGGACTGCAGAGAGGGGCGGCGGAAAAGTACGGCGTCGGCTACCACTTGCGAATAAGCCACTGCCAACTTGCTTTGTATATATTTTGGAGCATTAGTCAAAAGAAAGACTTGAAAATGATTTGATGATCTTTCTTTCCATCATGTGTACATTTCACATAGACACCTTCTAATTCCATCGTTACATTCGAAAGTCATGATACCCCGCTCCTGTTTTTAGCAATTCTTACTAATCACGAGTGTCGGCCTTTGACGTTACCTTTATTATTTGGATGTACTAACAAAATCTGGAAACTGATTAAAAAAAGGCAGTTACGTTTAAGGTATAAGCAGTGTAGTAATACTAGTTTCTGGGTAGTCTGCTTAGAAATCTGACTAGGAAAGAATGATATAATATGATAAATCAAGCCTATGATATTTAGATAATGTTTATCCGTAAAACGATACAGTTAAATTTGTATACGTAGTCAATGATATGTGGATCTCAAGTGACACTTTAGATAAGAATTATACTTAAGATAAATAATAATAAGACAAAGTAAGCAGTAATTAGCCTGAGTCTTGAGATAACTTTTGAGCAAAAGTGAAGATAACTTGTATGTAAGCACAAAAGTCAAGAGAATATTAGTAAGTATATTGTGAAAGCAAGTATTTGATGGGTTTCAATAGAATAATGTGTCTTATTTATACATGAGCTACACGTGTACACAACCCATGAAATATGCCCTCATAAATGCAGGAGAATGAATGTTGTAATAATTGGACAATCAATCTCTCAATAAATGCTATTAAAAGGTTGTTGGAAGTCGTGTGATCGGATTGAGTAACCTTCGTCCATTACGATGCAAAGGCTCTCATCCTTCTTCAATACCGGTACCGGCTCTGCACATGTCGCACCCGGTACCATGCATATTAAACCGGTAGCGCTGTAAACTGACGTGAATCTCACTCAGCATCACACCCTACCTGTTAGACCATAATTCATACAAATGTCTTATACAAATTTTATCCTATACAGATAGTACCCGCACTTTCCGGTAGCAAATCTTTGTGCAATGGGGAAGTGGACTCGAACCACCAGCATGCATGTTCCTCTTTATTTTGGCGGGAATTTTGAAAGGAAACAACTTGCAAGTCATTTCAAGTGTCACATCCATTCAATGCTTCTTAAATGACGACATTGTCCAATCGCCTGAACGTCGTGGACCGTGATAATGATGATACGCATCTTTTCACCTCCTAAACATTATATTATTTTACCATAAATAGGAGGCCAAATTTTTTCACGAAAGGAAACCATACCGTCTGCAATTTCTCTCAATAACTTTGCTATCTTTCCTTTTAATCAACTCCTTTAATATTGTCTTCTACAAACTCATCTCCTTCTGTTTCATTTGAGGATAACATCAATCCTCCCAACCGTCGATATGAAAAAGAACCCGCTTCTCCTACAACCCAAATAGTGGATTTACAATCTACTATTGCCGAAATCCTCCCCTCAGGCATTGATTTTTATGGAGACCTTCGTGTCCAAACCAACTATGAACACGTTGAAAAGTTTGAGTCGAAGATAACAACCAAAATTCTTCCCGTTATAAAAATATTGTGGTTTCTCTTTTGACATAGTCATCAAAGCGGTTGATCTTGTCGACTGCATGCATCACCATGACGAAGGATTTTTCATGGCATGCACCTAACCATTCACCATTGGTTCCAAACTCTCCATCCTAAAGATTGTTGAGGATCTTTGCCGCTGATATTGGATTTGCATAGGTCAAGTTGCTCCGTAAGTTTCGAGAATTATCTTTTATATCCAAATGTTAGCCAATATTGCCTATGTTCCGTTTACTATCGATGATCTCCTCTTTCTGTATTACCCTAGGGTTTTACAAGGCGAAATTATCGCTTTATACCCCCGGGTAAGCCACAACCTCATAAATGCAGAAGATAATCACAATCATGGCTGACAAACACATTACATTTTGATCAGGACTGACCAAATTCACCAGCCTTCTGCATATCCTTTTTCGAAATAGTGGAATCCTTCCTATAATTATTTAGTTTGTTTTTCTACCATTGGGTGTATTTGCATGGTTTTCCGAATAAAGGATAACCATTTGCATACTCAAAGTTTTATAACCTTTTCAGCCATTCTGGTTGAGCCGCAATTGATCGAAGGAATTTTTGAATGGGTGTTAAATCTTCTTCATGCCTCTCCCGACATCACCAGAACTTGAAAGAGTATCACATCATCCTGCTGGAAAGGGAAATGTCATGGTAAACTTTTAACCTCAATTCTCCCTACTATTCATACTTTATTCCGGAATTCTCTTTTTAACATTTTCCCTCTATTACCAGCACTCCCAACTCGAACCTTCTCAGCCCAAAAAGTATTGTCTCGTGCAACCGCCTTGTCGAACATCAAATCTGCTTCGGGCAGCCAAAAACACAAGGCTCAAAATTAGGTTATCAAGACCCCGATGGGAATTGGTTCTCGGGTAAAAAGTCATCGCCAACTCACAGAGTATTAGAACATGAGGCGGCACAGTCGGGTTAGACTTTCCTTCTGCAGGTAGTCCCCGCTCATAATTATTCCGATCTCTTTCACTCAGATACTCCCGGTGATGGCCCCTGCTTAGCATTCCTGCCACCTCCTCTAGTAAATGCCTACAATCCACCATTTTATGCCCATGAGTGCCATGAAAATCGCACCAGATGGACTGATTTTTTTTACTGGGATCAGACTACAACGGCTTCGGAGGTCGAGACACCGGATGCATCCTTAATATCACCACCATCTGATCTTCATCGATGCTGAAGTTGTATTCGGATAACTTTGGATACACATTACCCTTGGATAAGTTATTTTTCTCAGAATTCCCCGATTCATGATTATTTCGTCCGGAACCTCCTTTGTTATTTGATTTGTCAAAAGAGCAAAAACCATATCCCCTTTCTTGTTTTCCAGTGAGAGGATAAGGTTGATATTGGTTCTTCGAGGAATTCCCTTTCTTCGCCTTGGCGAAGATACTACCAGCCTTAGCTCCAAACATATCATCTTCAATTTGAATCTTAGACTCATACCGATTGTGTACGTCCTCCCAAGTGGTTGTCTGAAACTCTAATAGATTTTCTTTGAGCTTTTGGGAAGCATTTGAGCCCGCTAGATTCAACCCTTTCATGAAATCCTCTGCAGTCCATTCGTCTGAGACCGCTGGTGACAGCATTCACTCCTTTTGGAATCATATAACAAAGTCCCTAAGGAGTTCTGATTCTCCTTGCGCAATGCAGAAGATATCCACATTGTGTGCTTTCACCTTTCGGGTCCCTACATAAGCCTTTATGAACATGTATATGAGCTGGGCGAATGAACTGATTGAATGCTTGGGGAGCTGTGAATACCATGACAGCGCTCCGTTGGTGAGTATCTCATAAAACTTTTTAATCAGAACCGATTCTATCTTGTGCTCTCGTAGATCGTTCCCCTTTACGACCGTAGTATAGGCCAGTCTATGCTCATTGGAATCGGTAATTCCATCATAACTGGCCACAAAAGGCATTTTGAACCTTTTGGGTATTAACTCGGGTGCAACCTCTGGCTTATACACTAACTGGATATATTTCTTTGAATTCAGACCGTCAGCCATGGGTGGGGCCCCCAGTATTTGGCTGAACTACCGTCGAAACTCCTGGGCATATCTCTACGTTCTCTATATTAGTATCAACTTTGCAAGTCATGTCCTTCATGAATTTCAGGACCTTCTCCTAGAATAAGTTTTTAGGGACCTTGCTCTCCAAGCCACCATTTGCAGATCTGTCTTGGTTATCACCAGTTCTGCCTTGACCATCACTGGTTTCTCCATGTGTGTTTGGTGGAGGAGTCGGTTCTCCTGTCGGAGAACTGCCAGTATTCTCGGACATGAACTCTTCTTGAAACTGTTTCATATGTTCCAATTCTGCGCTTATTGCAGCATTTTGTGCCTAAAGATTATATATGGCTTCTTCAGATGTTTTACCCACGGGATCATCTCCGTGTTGAGTTTGACCGTCCTCGGTTGTGACACCGTTTGTATACATCGGGTCTCTGGGTGTCATGCCGTCTGGGCCCAGATTGTCAGTGTTGCCCCCGATGTTACGGTTGTTGTCACCTAATCCTGTCATCTTTTCTGATCTAAACAAACAAAAAGTCTTAAAGAAAAAAGGTAATTTAGTAGAAGGGTCACTTGTGAAACCACAATTGTTCAGGCCCCACGGTGGGTGCAAACTGTTTACTCGTAAAATGGTACAGTTGAATTTGTATACGTAGTCAAGGACACGTGGATCTCAAGTGACACGTTAAATAAGAATTATACTTAAGATAAATAATATTAATAATAATAAGACAAAGTAAGCAGTAATTAGCCTGATTCTTGAGATAGCTTCTAAGCAAAAATGAAGATAACTTGTATGTAATTGTGAAAGCAAGTATCTGATGAATTACAATAGAATAATGTACCTTATTTATACAAGAGATATACGGGTACACAACCCACAAAATGTGCCCTCGTAAATGTAAGAGAATTAATGTTGTAATAATTGGACAATCAATCTCTCAATAAATGCTATTAAAAGGTTGTTGGAAGTCGTGTAACCAGATTGAATAATCGTCATCCGTTACCATGCAAACGACTCTCAGTCTTCTTCAATACCGGTACCAGCTCTGCTCACGTCGCACCCGGTACCATGCATATCAAACCGGTAGTATTGTAAACTGACGTAGATCTGACTCAGCATCATACCCCACCTGTTACAGCTGTCTTATATGAATTTTACCCAGGTAATATTGTAAATAATCCTAGAGTAGTTACATAATCAATGTGTAATATCTACCGTTAATGCTCCCCTCAAATTGATGTTACGTATCATGAAGTTTTCTATCGTATGAAACAGCAATCGACTTTTATGTGTTTCAGCATTGGCATATCCATTTAAGTGTAGCATAGAAAGTCCATTCATTGCTCATTCATAATCTAAACCAATAGTCATGAGATCAAACTCCATTCACATATAAAAAAAGCGTGAGGCATTTTGAAAAAATCATGCATGCAAACTTAATCCAAAACATATAGTATCACATTGTTAAGAGTGTTTTTCCTGGTTTAACCCAACACCTTTGCTAAAACTCACTCTTTCTTTCTTTCTTTTCATTTTTATTTTACAAAGTGAGAGTTGCGGTACATTGACAAAGAAAGAACATGACAAACTAAGTTTTACATTGATAGGATTTAACAATGTTATCAATGGGTTAATTCATACACAATCTTTCTTTTATTTTGTTCTGTTGGAACTCTTGTCCTCGTGTTATTGGATCTTTCTATAGATTTCCATGAAATGTTTGTGTTTTTACATTGTGGAGTGTCACAACACAAGGACCACTTTGAAACTTTAACACCTTTATCTCTATGATAGTACACACTCATCAAGATATATATATATAACCAAATCCCACCACCAAAGATTATGATAAGGTTGTAACTCTCTCTTCTATACCTTTCCATTCTCAATCAGAATTTTAAATTTGAATTCTCAAAATGAAATCGTCTTTAATTGAGAATGTTTTATTTTTTCAAGTAAGAATTTTCTATATGAATTCATATTAATCGAATATCAAAATGTGTGCCGAACTCCGAGTAAAAAGCCCACAAAAAAATCCCTTATCATATGAGAAAATAATATATTTTAAAAACATGCATAATATTAAAAGTAATTTATTCATGCATGTTGGAAATCATAGAATTACGAAGAAATGGTCTTTTATGGCACTTATAAATTTAAATGGAAAAGGTGACTTTTTCAATTTCTTCTTCTAAAAATGAAAGTACATTATATAGAAATTATAAAACTAAAAGTAAGTTTATAAATTAAGGACCAGAAAATCAATTCACCTGTTGAGTTCTGATCAAAGCATACAGCCCATTCTCAAAGCTCATATTTAGCAAAATTATTTTCAAACTATTTTCATCATCTTTGACTATGATGGGTGCGTGTTTATCATAAAATGTAATATTACTTTATGAATTTTCAAGTGGTCTCAGTTGAAGATGGAATTGTACGTGTTTATGAATTGAATAAGATTCAAGCTGAAAAAATAGTTAAATTTGCCGGTGATTATTTACCTTTTGACTTTTCATGAATTCTATATACATAGCATTTATGGAGGTACTAATGAAGTTTTCGTTTTCTATATTAAGAGTGGAAAAGACATACAATTCCAACACAATTCTCCCTAAAAATTCCTTATCCAAGACTCCCAATTCTAATGTATCCTTGAAATTTGTAAATAATCTTTTAGCTCCATGATTAGAGTCGAACATTTTACGAGTAACTTTAACCATGCATGGAGTCACGTTAAAGGCTTCTGTATCTTTCAACATCAACAATAATAACATATCCAGTATAATCTCACTAGGTCAGGGTCTTTCAACGTTGCTGCATATTTTCCAGATATATAATTGAAAAAATTGACAAAAAAAAATATTATCTTCTGTATATTTCCTAGAGCGATACTTGGTTCCCCTTTCCAATATATTCGAAAATTTACTTTTAGATTTACCATAGAAAATATGAAAAAAGGTTACTCTCTCGTAAAATATTTAGCGAAGTATTAAAAAAAAATCTCGTCCTTATGAACAAAACGTTTCAACATATATCACAGCTCGTAAATTTTCGATACTTTAGGGTGTGTTTGGTATGACGTGATCAGTCATTTTTCATGGAAAATAGTTAAGGAAGTTATTTCTGGTGTTTGATTGATGAATGTAATTCTTTTTCCGAAAAAATATATATTAAAAATCAATAATATATCATTAAATTGGAGAGTGTTTTAACGAATCTTTTGAGTACTGGAGATTAATAATAATGTTAGTTTTAGCTGAAGCAAATACGAAGTTAAAAGTTGATATAGTTGTAAGAAAAATGACTTCCGCCCATAAGTGAGAAAATCATTTTCTTCTTTTAACTGAATATTCCATAAAAATGACTTCAGTTACAACACCAAAAAGTAATTCTTCCTCATGGACAATATTTTCTCGGAAGTCATTTTGCCTCGTATTGAACCCACCCTTAATGTTAATTTAAGGTGCTTGGAAAAATGTTTTACACTGGAGTCTCTAAAGTACGGTATGTTTTTATTTAATCTTTTTTTAAATCTTTTTTTTATTATGTAGGTACGTTTTTATTTAATCTTTTTTTAAAAAATCTTTTTTTATTATTACATGGGGTAGGGAAAGGAGAATGGGGGAGGGAATTACATTGTGGGATTCAATTATTCAAATTCTCACCAACAAGGTAAAAGTTTAGATAGTCTACCAACTGAGCTATTAGATCCCTATTATTTTTATTTAATTATCTTTCCAAAATTTGATAATATTTTTCTTAAAGTAAAGTTGGGACTTGTCTCGAGCTTGTCCTTATTGTAACACAGGATATAAATATTTCAAGACCGCTCTAGATTGAGCAAAGGTCTCATAAGGCTAATATTTTAACATGCCTTGTCATATTCCTTACGTACATCTCAGAGCATTTGTTAATGTTTTTCCTTCTTCAAGATCTCTGATTACAAATTCTAGTAATAGATTTCGATTTTGTAATTTGATATTTTTGCGATGTAGTTTTGTAGAAAATTTACAATGCCTAAATATTACACTAAGATTTTAGCACATTATGTGAAATTCGTTTTTAGTTTTATGCAATTTTTAGATTTTGAGCACAGTTATTCATATTTTTCCATTTTTAATTTACTAGGTTCCTTTACCAATATTAACAGTATAAAATTCATGGTGAAAAATACAGTGGCCCATAAATGTATTGCATATGTATCATTTTGTATGTCCGGCTGGACACAATGTTTAAGAAGATAAAAAGGTATTTTAGATCTTGTTTTTAAACTAAAAAGGGGGTAATATTAAAAAATCTCTATTTTCTCATTGAAAAATATTCAATTGCTATTTTTCACTGAATGTCGGATCAAAAACATAAATAGTAGTGATGGAAAATTAGAAAGTCTCAACGTTTCAATTGAAACCTATTTCCCACCATGCGTTTTTCCAGTGAGCTGATTCAGTGAAAATGAGGTTGAAAAATCATGTTATAGCACAAATTTTCTACTAAATATCAGTATAAAAACCTCTATTTCTAGTAATGGGTGTGTATATATATATATTTGATTGAAATCATGTATATGTTATTAAAATCTATTGAATACACACATATTATTAATTTCAAATTCTAGAACACATAAACTTCAAACTCAAACTCAAACTCAAAATTTTAAGAAAATTAGAATCTAGAATACATAAACTTCAAATTCTCGTTCTTCCTCTATATCTATCCAAAGTACTACAATTTTAAAGTTATCATGTTATCCATATAAGGAAGTGATTTTAAGGATAAAATGTGAGTGTGATTTGACTCTAAATTAGCCAATCATGTTACAGATACAGTCACATACGCTCTTATCTTTTGAGGAGAAATGGAACTTATTCACAATAATTGTTAAGTTAGCATGTTGTGATTGCGAAAGGTGTAAACCAGACATTTGTTCTTTCATCTCACTTGTGCTAGAGTGAACGAAAGAATACAAGTTTACCATTAACTAATTTATTGAATCACAAAACGATGTGGCGAAATGAACGGGATTCATTCAGAACTCAACTGTTGATTTTCAAAATTAAAGAATTCCTAATAGAAAATGTTTCTCCCAAAATAAATTTCATCCGACACAAATTCGAATTAACCTAATCAGCTTATAAAAAAATATTTAGTAAAAAAAGATCAATAATGTAAAAGATTAAATCAATAAATAACAAATCGCTGAAATTATATATTCTACTAATGACGTCTTTAAAGTATACTAAGACCTCATTTGTTTTCATTAAGATTAAAACGTCTGAATCTTAATGCAAATCTGAACGATTAAGATGTTGTCTCTAGATCTGAACACTGAATAATTATGGTTATTTATTTTTAAACATCTGCATGTCATAATGTATTTATTTAAACATAATAAATACACAATTCAAATTTAAAAATAACTAAATATTAGAATATAAATTTAATAAAATAAAAATATTATTTGATAAAAAAATATTTATGTTCGCTAGTGGTGGTGGATATGCTACTTTGTAGTGGTGGCGATGGTGATGATTGGTGTTAGTAGCTAATAATGATGGCGGTGATAATTATGGTCGTGGAGGTGGTTGGTGTTGTAGTGACTGGCGCGATAATGGCAATTGGTAATGGTTGGTGGTTGTGATGGTGGAGTTGGTTGATGTTAGTAATTAGCAGTGTTGATGGTGGTGGTGATGGCGAAAGAACGTGTGGTGGGCTGGTGGCTGATGATGGTGTTGGTGGTAGTTAGCGGCGGTGCTAGTTATGATGGTAAAGGTGGTTAGTAGTAAGAATTGAGCATAATGGTGGCAGCAATGACATCGACGGCGATGGAGACGGTGGTGGTGACTATTGATATAATTATAATGATGGAGATGGTAGGGGTGGCATCGACTGATAATAGTGGTTGTTAGCGGTGGTAGTTGGTGACAGTGGTGTTGGTAGTGATGGTAGAGATAGTTAGTGGTAGTGGTTGTGATGACTAGGGCTGGGTATATTTCGGTTCAAATCGAAAAAACCGACCGAACTAAACTTTTTAAAATTTCAGTTTTGATTTTTCGATTTGTTTGGTCGGTTTTGGTTTTAATTTTTAAAAATTCATTTATTCGGTTCGATTTTCAGTTTTATAAAAAATATTGATTAAACCAAAAAACTGAAATTGTTGATGTTTGAAGTTCTTCATGTTTGTCTTGTTATAAGATAGGTGAAACGTGAAAGTTAAAATTGCTAGTTTATCTCATATGATAGAATGTTTGGAAACTCGAGAATATATAGGTGCTTATATTAGAAATGAATATAACAAAAATAGTTCAACACTTCTGTTGCAAGCTCAGCTAGCTCGTCATTCAGTCTTTTTCTAAAGCATTTATATGACATCTATCATCATCATTTCATTTGAATGTCATGAAATTTTTGGGGTCCAAATATTATATGTTGTTCGTCAAAATTTACTGGAGAGTCACATCGTTGACTCATCAAAATTAATCAAGACGTTGAGAAATAGCACTTCAATATAATGTGATTTGCTTTTAAATTTGTTTGTACATGAACATGAATCAAATGATAAATTGAATGGGATTCTGATAATGTAATTTTTTAAAATATGTTTATTTTCAAAAGATATCGACTTCCAAATCACAGATCTGAAAAACTCAAGGTGATAATATCCAAACCGAAAAATCGAATCGAATTTCAAAAAACTGAACCAAACCGAATTAATTTTGATTTTTACTTTTACCAAACAGAAAATTGAAAAATCGAACCAAACCGACCGAATGACCATCCCTAGTGATGACAGAGGTGGTTAATGGTAGAGGGTTGGGCTGGGAGTGGAGAGTGGGTAGGGGTGGGTGGGGGTGTTGGGATGGGGTTGGAGGGATGGGGTAGGTGGGGTGGAGGGTGGAATTGGTGGTTGTGGAAGGAGTAGTGGTAAAAATTATTCATATAAAAATATCTCTTAATGATATTAAAACTGTGTTTAAGATCTTAATGATTAAGACTCATTCTGACCAAATAAATACTTAAATCTTAATATAAACAAATGCATTTAATAATCTAAGATCTGAACCATTCAAATTCAAACCTCCATTTAGCAAATGAATAAGGCCTAAATTAGAATAATTATCATTCTCCTCACCCAGCAACATAAATTAAATTATTATGTAATCCCCCATTCAATAAAAAAAATTGAGATATTTTCTCTCCTCTCCATTATTGTGTTTCCTCCAAAACTAATACTTAAAAATACTCATTCATTGATTTCTTTTCTTTCTACCTAAATTCATTAGTATATGTGGCACTCCTAGCAACGTTCTTCGCTATGCTGTTCTCTTCCTCATTCAATTGCAACTGCCAAAGGAAGAGTTCCACATCTCCTTTCCGTTTAATATATCTTATTATTTTACTTAATAAAATAGTACATAAAATAATATAAAGTTGGCTCACAATTTTGTCAAAGCAATGTCACCAAATTACCGACTGCGCATCCACCTGATATACGTGTCCACTGAACGATCCGACCTAAAACCGAACCAGAAACTTCCCGAACCCGCTGAGCCACCTAGGCCCTTTTGACACTTGTGTCCAAAAATCAGTGCGTAAACAGTGACCAAATGCACCCACCCCCCTCTCCCCCACCCCCTTTAACATTATGGTCACCGACGCCCACTGTCACATTCCACCCACAACTCAATTCTTGCATACGTGTCCACTACTTTTTTCCTTATTTTATAATAAGAACAACAATAAATATAGTGTAATTTATAAGTGGATCTGAAAATGATAAAATATATTAATTTTTATTTATATTTTTATGAAGTAGATAAATTGTTTTTTATTGACCTTCGGCAACTCTCTTCCTCTATCCTGACTAGGGACGGACAATGTGAACGAACTTACACGGGCGGAGTTTTATTTTTTATTTTATTTCTAATTAATTAACAAGTTTTTTCTAGATCCCTTGGCCTACCTTGGCCACGTGTCCCTCCTAGGTTCTCTATATATTCGCTTCTCTCCCTTGTGTCCGAAGTTTCAACTTTCAAGCATTTTCCTATTCTCTCTCCCCCGCAATACTCTGTATTTAGACCAGGAAAAAAAAGGGGATATTTTTGGAAAATCAAGAAAATGACAGCAGCAGAGTTGCAATTACCTCCAGGTTTCAGATTTCACCCAACTGATGAAGAGCTTGTTATGCACTATTTATGCCGAAAATGCACCTCCCAACCAATTGCCGTACCAATTGTTGCTGAAATTGACCTCTACAAGTTTGACCCATGGGATCTTCCTGGTAAGTGTAATTTTCTCTTTCACCTTTGTTAGTATCGAACAGTTCGAATTGTGAAGGTGCGAATTCGAATTAATCGGACCTTTGTGTTACAGATTTGGCATTGTACGGTGAGAAAGAATGGTACTTCTTTTCACCTCGAGATCGGAAGTATCCAAACGGTTCACGCCCAAATCGAGCTGCCGGAACTGGATACTGGAAGGCGACCGGTGCGGATAAGCCGATTGGAAACCCCAAGGCGGTTGGAATTAAGAAAGCATTAGTGTTTTACGCCGGCAAGGCACCTAAAGGAGAGAAGACTAATTGGATCATGCATGAGTACAGACTTGCTGATGTTGATCGATCTGCTCGTAAGAATAACAATAGCTTAAGGGTGAGTAGTAAAACACAATTTGTGATTGATTGATTGATTGATTGTCTTTTGACGGTCTAGATTGTGTTTTCAATTGATTTGATGGTTCTTATAACTTTTACAGCTGGATGATTGGGTTTTATGCCGAATATACAACAAAAAGGGATCGATTGAAAAGAATCGAAAAATGAACACAAGCTATATGGATACGGTTGGATCTCCGGAGGATAGGAAGTCGGAGATTCTACCACCGCTACCGACGGTGCCGCCGCAGCAAGTGCATAACGATTTCTTCTACCTGGACACGTCGGATTCAGTTCCGAAGATCCACTCCGATTCGAGCTGCTCGGACCACGTGCTTTCGCCGGAGTTCACGTGCGAGAGGGAAGTGCAGAGTGAACCCAAGCTGACTGACTGGGAGAAAGCTACCCTTGATCTTCCGTTTAATTACATGGATGCCACTACCGGTGCCACAACATTGGATAATAGCTTCTTAGGTTCACAGTTCCAGAGCAGTTATCAGATGTCACCGTTGCAGGATATGTTCATGCACCTGCACAAACCTTTTTAAACAAAGTGGGGCCTACTTGAATCATTTACAGCCGCTAGTGTCAAAGGAGACTAGCTAAGGTCCGTGACTGCGCACGTGCGGCCGTAGTGGAATAGTAGTAGCAGCATCTTTTGCTTTCACATTAGCAATTGTGAAGACAACATTTGTATATACGGTTGATAATAAAAAATTACTATTAGCAGTTAAAATAAAATTGCCAAAAATACATAATGAGCATGAGACTTTTGTTCTACATGTGAATGTACTTTAGTGTTATGAGAGAAGTTTACTAGTACTCTTGGTTAGTCTGGCAAGTTTTAGGATGTTTTTCAAACTTCCATTCTATTCATTAGTTGTTGGGATAATTCACTTTGAAATTTCAGCACACTTTTGTACTAGCATTTGGGTTTTATGTATTTTGCCGAATTGAGATATGCAATAATATCTTATTTATATCCTTAATTTTTTTGTTTAGTTAACTAATCCTGGTCTCCTACTTCATTTTTGTCTGCTTGTCTTTGTACTAAATGGTTAAAATGAGATAAGTATCATTTTTTCTGCTTTGTGAAATAACCCTACTTGCACTTTATTTTGTTTGACCTCATAATCGATGGTTAAACTGATTCACTTGTTGAAAAGTGCGAATAAATCATTGTTGAATGGTGTGATCAGCTCAATTATTAATTGTTAAAGATAAAATAATTTTCATTTTTATGTTAGATCTATAACACGATTTCGCACATGTGGATCAAATCTTTTTAAGGATTACTTATCGGAAATATTGTAAATGATGATAGGAAGAAGACAATATTTAGACGTGACCTTCTACAAAATTTTGAAGATATATTGTAACTCGGTGGTATTTGAACATAGAACCTTCATATATTACTACCAGACCAGTGGCGAAAGTATGTAAGAAAAAAGTTGGTCACGTGAACCTGTTGAGTTATCCCAGTTGGTCACGTGAACCTGTTAAGTTATCCATTGGGATAAGTGGTCCTTGATATCTTTATATGGCTGGGACAATTTTCATTCCTTTGAGCTAGCTTTTGGGATTAAGTTAGGCCCAAAATTCATTCTTTACAGAATTTATGCATGGTCACTCGACTAAATTTGATATATTATGTGTATAATACTTAAAACATATCTAATATTAACTGAGGAAATATATGGTGTAACGAGACTGAGTGTTGCATTGATTAAGGTTGAATTCAATTCCTTATTAAAGAAATAATCCCCTTGATTATTTTCATTGATTGAATAGATATATGTACAAGTTACATATTTCCATAATAGGAAAATTCTTTTCCTATTCTACTTCTAAATCATTATCCTATTGTTACTTGGATTTGCAGATCTGGTCGAGAGGCCCACTGCCTAGGCCCAAGACTCACTGCTTTGCTTTCTTTGCTCATTCTTAGTGATGGGCTCTTTGAATTTCTTTGGGCGATTTGGGCCCTTTGCCCACTAAGCGATGGTGCCCATTGCTTTGTTCTTGTTGTATACCGTGATATATCTTCTTTGTATATTCAGTGTATATCACATGTATATTACCTTTGTTTAACACACCCCCCAGTCATAGCGGGCGGTTTTCGAACGCTGAGACTGTCCCTAAAATCTTCAAAGAGAACCGCTGGGAGACCCTTTGTAAAGATGTCAGCAATTTGATAACGAGACAGGACATGGCATACGTGAACGTGACCCTTTCCAACCTTTTCACGGACAAAGTGAATGTCTATTTCGATATGCTTAGTGCGTTGGTGTTGAACAGGATTACCTGAAAGGTAGATGGCACTAATGTTATCGCAATATACCAAGGTTGCCTTCTGAATTGGACAATGAAGCTCCAAAAGCAGATTACGTAGCCAACACGATTCGGAAACCACATTTGCAACCCCTCTGTATTCTGCCTCTGCACTTGAGCGTGATAGAGTTGCCTGACGCTTTGCCGACCAGGAGACCAAGTTGTTGCCGAGGAACATACAGTAGCCAGAAGTCGACCGTCTGGTGTCGGGACAACCACCCCAATCAGCATCCGTGTACGAGACAAGTGTGGATGTAGACGAAGGATACAAGTGCAACCCATAGTCCAGTGTCCCCTAAAGATACCGAATGATGCGTTTGATTGCATTCATGTGCTCAACCCTGAGATCATGCATGAATAAACACACCTGCTGAACCGCATATGTAATATCCGGTCTGGTAAAGGTAAGATACTTGAGGGCCCCTGCCAGACTGCGATAGCGGGTCGGGTCCACGTATGGTGCACCTGCTGCGGCACTTAGCTTTGGGTTTGCATCAACTGGCGTGGAAGTGGACTTACAGGATGACATCTCAGCCCTCTCTATGATCTCTGCAGCATACTTTCGTTGAGACAAAAACAAGCCACCTGAATGACGCTTGACGACAATCCCCAAAAAATAACTCAAAGGCCCTAAGTCTTTCATAGCAAATTCTGAACTGAGCATGGCCATGATAGACTGACGCAAAGCATCGGATGAGGCAGTCAAGATGATATCATCCACATACAACAGAATGTAGGTCAAGGATGAACCACGGTGGTAGATGAACAAGGAATTGTCTGACCTGCTATGAGTGAACCCAATAGTTGAGACAAAGTCGGCAAACCTCGTGTACCAGGCCCTTGGAGACTGCTTAAGCCCATATAAGGACTTCTTCAACAAACAAACATGATGAGGGCGGTTTGGATCCCTGAAACCCAACGGCTGATGCATATAGACTGTTTCATTGAGATCCCCATGTAGGAAAGCATTCTTGACATCCAACTGATGAACTGGCCAAGTCTTTGAAAGAGCCAAGCTTAGCACAGTGCGAATGGTAGCCGGTTTGACCACCGGACTAAACGTCTCACCACAATCTATCCCAACCTGCTGAGTCTTACCATCACCAACAAGTCGCGCCTTATGTCGAGCAAAGGACCCATCTGAATTCTTCTTATAAGCAAAAATCCACATAGACCTGATAACATTAATACCATATGGACGGGGCACCAACTCCCACGTCTTATTATCAATAAGAGCATTATATTCATCAGTCATAGCAATTTTCCAATTAAGGTCATTTAATGCGGGCACAGGATTGCGGGGCAAGGGGGATTTAGAGACATCAGAATGTAAATTAAAATGTCTTTTAGGTGTAAAAATACCCCGCTGACTACGAGTGACCGGTCTATGACTCGAGGAAGAATTGAGGGTATTTTGGGAATTTTCTGGGCTCGGGACGGGTGGCGTGAGACAGTGGGCTCTTGGCCCAAATCGGTAAAGGTTGGACTCGTCATTGGACCGATTCGAGTGGGCTGGGTCGCCCGATTCTTTGGAACTGCTCAGATGTTGGAATAGCTAGGTGTGGCGGTACTGTTGGGCCAGCGGGCAGTGGGCCCGCTGGAGGATTTTAGGTACGGGAGATGTTCGAAAAATTCCGAATAATATACGGGGATATTTGGTCATCCAAAAAATTATATGACTTAGGTTCGGGAGTATGAACTTTCGTAAATGGGAATTGAGTTTCATCAAAAATGACATGGCGATTGATTATGGTTTTCTTGGAGGATAAATCAAAACACTTATAACCACGATGATTTGATGGATAACCCAAAAACACACACGGGGTAGACCGAGCCTGAAGTTTGTTAATTTTGATGGATGGGAATAACGGATAACACAAGCACCCAAAAATCCGAAGATGAGAATAAGACGGGTTCTTATTATACAGAATTTTTAGGGGGGAAGAATTTGTCAGACCTTTAGAAGGAATTATGTTAAGAAGATATGTGACCATTTGTAGAGCATGATGCCAAAAATATGGAGGTATGGAGGCATGTATTAGGAAAGTTCGGACAATGTTATTTATGGAACGAATTTTGCGTTCGGCTTTCCCATTTTGTGAAGATGTATGAGGACGTGAAAAACGAAAATTTATCCCATTAGTAGCACAAAATTCCCTAAACTCTTTATTGTCATACTCTTTCCCATTATCACACTGAATATTTTTTATTTCTCTTTCGAATTGAGTACGAATGAACGCTCTAAATTGATGAAGACGGAAAACACTTGTGATTTATTCGCAATTGGAAACGTCCGCAAAAATCTAGAATAATCATCTAAAAAGAGAACATAATATCGATGACCCATTGAACTAAGAACAGGAGATGTCCATAAGTCGCTATGAATAATGTCAAATGGCATAGACGTATGAGAATTGGAATCTACAATTGGCAACTTAACAATTTTTCCTAATGAACAAGACTGACAAATTGGAGTACGACTCGTACCCTTACAAGAAATAAAGCTATTTTTATCTAAAGCTGATAAAATAGAAGATCCCGGATGACTCAGACGAGCATGCCACATGGAAGGAGAGATGGCTGCAAAAGCTAACGGCAAGGCTGGACTCGATGGACTGAAACCGGGCATAATAGGATACAGATCCCCCCTACTATCACACCTCATGAGATGACTCCCCGTCTTGAAATCCTTCACAGAGAAATCAAAAGGATCAAATTCAACAGAAACAGAATTGTCATTTATGAACTTTCGGACATACACTAAATTTTTAATCAATTTAGGAGCATGTAAAGTATTTTTCAAGAGGAGTGGTGGATTGGGGAGACACAACGTTTTCTGACCATACCCTAGAATTAGAATAGAACTGCCATTACCAACAATTATCCCCCGATGGGTGCTCAAATTGGAATAAGATGAGAGAGTACCTGATTCGGAAGTCATGTGAGTAGTGGCCCCGGTGTTCATGTACCAATTTGGGTCCGGTTGAGTCAATCCCAACGTGTGCATCGCGGCCTCGATATCGGTCTGAGTGGGGCCTGCTGCATGATGGGCTTGCGGAGGTCGGGGCCCAAGAACTCCTAGCCGTCGAATCGGGCCGTAATCGCCGTTGTTGCCATCGCCATCGCCAGCCGATGGCCGCCACCGCCGGGTATTGGGCTCGATCGCGACGCCCCATCGCCGGAAATTTCGTTGCGAGGATTGCTGCCCACGCCCATCGCCACGGGCCCCACCATCGCCCAGTGAGTGGTGGTGGGCCATCATTTCGGATGGGACCCACCGCCTGCTTGCTGACCACCGGAACCGCCACTAGAACCACCACGTTTGCCCCCGCGGTTTTGGCCCGAATTATTAACAAAACCTGAAGGATTAGGAGAGGACGCCATCATGACAACTGGGCTTGCTCCGGTAGCCGCCTTTTTAGCCAAACCGGCTTCTTCCAACGTAAGCATCGAGCGGGCTTGATGGAAGTCGGGAAGAGGGTTGCTTTGGCGAAGGAGAGTTCCAACACCATTATAGGCCTCCGAAAGACCGGCAACAAACTGTAGAACTAGACGATTATTCGTTACTGGTGCGCCAACATTACGGAGTTGATCCGCCAACTCCTTTAGTTTCTCGCAATATGTAGAAACGTTCGAAAATTTGTCCATTCGAACGAGAGAGAATTCCTGCTCGAGTGTGACGACACGGGAATGTTGGTTGTCTTGGAATATGTCACGCAATCTATTCCATGCAGCCATAGCCGTGGTATCTGGCTTAATAATCGTCTGTAGAAGGTCCACTGAAATAGTGGCGTATATCCATCGAAGAACGGTAGCATCAAGTGTAATCCATAACTCAGGATCCTCCACAGGAAGGGGTCTAGCGGGAGGAATGATATGGTGAAGAACTTGATAAGATATAGCGTGAATTTTAAACAACTCCGCCCACGTTGCATATTGCACGTTTTCCATTTCAAGGACAATAGGGACACTTATCTTGATATTGGAAACCGTGAGGACAGGGTGAAAATTGTTCTTAGGCATATTGGTAAGAACAAAGAAGGAAGGGAAATTTAAGAGAGGTTTTTGAGAGCGGAAGACGAATTTTGGAAGAGAAACCCGAGGGGGGAGGGCTCTCGGCCGAGGGGTCCAAAAAAAATTTGGGAGAGAAATTTTTTTTGTAAAACCTAGTCTCTTGATACCATGAAAGAAATAATCCCCTTGATTATTTTCATTGATTGAATAGATATATATACAAGTTACATATTTCCATAATAGGAAAATCCTTTTCCTATTCTACTTCTAAATCCTTATTCTACCATAATTCTAACTATACAATTATGGTAGGTGTATAATACTAATTAAGGTATCATTTTCATTACAATATACTACAAATATATATATATACCATATATACAATATCTTATTGTTACTTGGATTTGCAGATCTGGCCGAGAGGCCCACTGCCTAGGCCCAAGACTCACTGCTTTGCTGCTCATTGCCGTGATGGGCCTCTTTGATCTGGGCGATTTGGGCCCTTTGCCCACTAAGCGATGAAATTTGCCCCTTTATTCTTCTTGTATACCTATGATATATACTGTTGTATATTCATTACCTTTGTTTAACACTTATGATTGAGGGATCGAGCCCAACTTATAGCAATTTATCCATTACTATCATATCATAATTGAATTCAAGCATTCCACACAAACTTTGATTGAAAACCTTACACAGTTAATATGGGATTATATTTTTCAATATCTAAGAATTATGAACTGCTCTAAGATTCAATGTCTTTGACCTTCATTGAAAAATTACTTGCAAACTATCATAAATAGTTAATGAATTTGGATCTAGCTATCTGAAGGATTTTCTTTTATATTTAATGTAATTTAAGAATTTAACGACATGTTAAAAATTAGAAAAGTTAGAACGAGATGATAAAATTACAAATGGGTGGATGGAAATTGGCAAATGGTAAAACTAGGTAATTTTTGTGTATGTAAATATATAGAATATACGCAAATATTCAAAAGAGAAAATATAATTTTTCACTCCTAAACTTGCATCAAAAATTTACTTTAACAATTAAATTTTATTGATAATTAACTATTTATTCCTAAACAATTTTCTAGTGAATTTTATTCGACCCTCCTTTTCCTGGACCAACTGAAAGTAGGGTGTTGCTGAGTCACTTGCTTTTTTATTGGGTCCGTCATTTAATAAGTTTTTTTTATATTTTTCGTCCAAACTAAAAAATAATTAATATAAATCCCACCCTCCCCCCGTCCAAATAAAGAACCCTATCAGAGCATCCCTTCTTTTCCTTTTTATTCTAACATGCCTAGCTTTCTTCTTCCTCTTCATTTTCTTCCTAAAGCCTTAATGGAGAATTCCCCCACCTCCCTTCCACAAACCGACCAAACTCAAAATGTCGAATTCATCACTTAGCATATCGCCAATTTACTCTTCTTCTCAACGTAGTCAATTTCATCATAAAAATATAACGCCGGCGAACACGTTTTCCGGCCAACCAAACCCACATCTAATTTATCTAAGAAATGACTTTGATCTTCATTTTATTATGTGTAAATATAAAACCATCAACTAATTTTGTTTACAAAGAAGACAGAGAATGGCATGGAGGTGGGAAAATGGGGAGACGCCGTTGATCTCAATCTTCGAAGCTCTTCTTCAATGGCGTTAATGAAGTTTCAGGCTTTCTTCTTCTAGCTCAGGCAAAGGAAACCATATTATGAAACAAAAATGGCCTCCAAATCAGTAACAACCCATTACAATTCAGTTCAATGAATTTTTTTGACATTTGAATCGATCCGCAGCCGCAATCTTCGAACTCCAAAAGACCCCGAAACTTTATCCTTTAAATTCCAAATTCTTTCCAACCTGAAGCTTCAATTTCAGTAAATAGATTCAATTTTAAGCTCAAAAACTTATCTCCAAATGAATTTCCCAACTAAGATACAAATGCCTGAAAGTAAACAAATGATTTTTTTTTTTTGAATTTTCTTCTGCATAATTACATTCACTGATTTGCAGAAAATTAGAAGAAAAAATATGTAAAAGACTATCTTCTGAGAACCCAAATAGAAAAAAAAAAGGAATAGGAAAAAGAAGAAAGTTTTCACCATTCACGTTTGTGAAAGCTTAGAAGCAGCTGCTACCTAGAGAAGAGAAAAATAAAGATGAAATGAAAATGAGAAAAGAAAAAGAGGAAAAAAATACCTAAAATGAAAAATAAAATATTTTGAAATATATAATTAAGTATAACTAATTTTCATCCATTTAGAAGATGACAAATGTACAGCTTGGACCATTTGTGGTGTTTTTTTTTTTAATATCCAGCTTCCCGGCTTACGCCAGACTATTGCTGAAGATAATAGTCCCGATCTCTCAGCACTACTACCAGTAAATTGCGAGATGTGCATGAATGACTAGGGTTTGAGAACAGAGCAACTGATATCACCTACAAGGTCCAACCCCAGGAGAGAGCAAATTACTCTCACCAGGGTTCGAACTTCACGCTGTATGCCTCCAGCTGAATTTTAAGTTCCCCTCATTTGTCATCCAGCTAGGGGTGAACACGGGTACAGGGTACCCAGATACCCGATCGGAACTGACACTAACGGGCAGATTTTGGGTAGATATATTATAATAACGGGTAGGTTCCGGATAGTAAAATTAAGAACCGATCAATGTCGGGTCCGCTTCCGATTCCGATAAATAGCGACATGGTACCCGGACCCGAAACCGATACCCGAAATCTATAAATCCACACCCCTTTTAAATTATTAGGTTTGGGCTTTGGGCATTTCTTTATTTTTTTTACCGAGTCCTGTCGACCCAATCACCCAGCCCAGCCTACTAAGCTTTAAACAAAGAAAAAGGGCAGAAGCCCTAGCCATTTTGGCATTTCCCATCCATTACGCCATTTTGTTGTTTGCACTGCTGCCGCTCCACCTCCATTTCCTTTACGCCATTTTTCATTACGTCATTTTCCTTTACGCCATTTTCCATTACCCACACCCCTTTTAAACCTCTCATTTCTTGTTGTCACTTTCCTCACTCCAGAAAATTAACCAAAAATTTTATGCTAATGTATATTCAAGTTGAATTTTCATTCTTTGATATTCAAATTAATATCAAAATTTGCTTTAAAATTATCTGTTATGATTGAATTTTGAAGGTTCTTCCAAATGATGTCGACTTGTTGAACCCTTCAGTCGAGCATTACAAGAGAAAGCACAAACTCAAGCGTTTGGTTCAATCTCCTAACTCTTTCTTCATGGTAAAAATGAATCTTCAATGTATTTATGTACTTTGAAATCATGAATTTGTGTTTTGCATTATTGAAATTGATGTGCGATTTATTTGATTTTTTTGTTCAGTATGCACTGAAGTGTCAGGGTTGCTCTAACATGTAAGTTCCTCTTTTTCCTTTCAGTGAGTTCATTTCTTTTAGTAGTTGTTTGGACATGAATTGAGTGATGTTTGAGGAAAAATAGTAATTAATTGAAGTTGAAAAACTGTATTTGGAAGTCTGAATATGTATGATACTTTTCTTTTTAATGTCAACTTCTTCATAAGGTGTAACTGTTGAGTTTTTCTGCACATTGGAGAAAAAATTTACACGGTACCCGGGAACCTACCCGGACCCTGCGATTCCGGGTAAGTTTCGGATAATGATTGCTACGGATAAATTCCGGGTAGTACAAGGACCCGCTCACCATCCAGATATGCTCCGGGTGACAGTGGTGTTATTTTTCTTTTCACGTGCTTCTATGGTGACTACACTTTCTCAGTCATGTCACTTTTTAGGGGATATTTAATACACTTTCAATAAAAATAGGAGAATTTAAACGCTCATAAAGTTTAATTATTAACGTGAATTTTTATGAAAGTTTAGAGGTGAAAAGATATATTTTCTCTATTCAGAATGTAACAATGTAACATTTTGTTATATGTTTGACAACATAGAAAATAAAGTGTACAAAAAAATATAGAAAATAATGTATACCAAGAAAATATAGAAAATAAAGTGATTATGATTCAATAATGAAATTTATCCTTTTCTATGCCAGTGAAAAAGTAAAAAAAATAAAATAAAAAATAACAATAACAAAGGTTAATATGTACGTGTTGGATAAAGAGGCTATTTTCTATTGAGCTCAGCATTTTTTATTTTTGGCGCTTGAGTCAGGCCAGGCGACCAAGCTCACACCGATGGAGTGATAAATAAATACTCCTAGATAACAAATTCACAACGGCGTCAACCACAACATGAGTTAAATCTTTTAGTAACAACTCTATCATTCTCACTCGTCCTTATTCCAATCCTTTTTTCCCTCCAATTCCCAATTCTAATAGCCGGGGATTCCTCCACCTCCCCAAATTCCCCGTTTCCGATCTTCTTATATATTTCCTCCGCCGTAACGTCAAACGCCTCCTCCACATTCGCCGCCGTTCTAGCAGAAACTTCCCTGAACAAACACTCATTACTTATCGCAAAATTCTCACCTTCCTCTTTACTAACAACCCTAATTCCTTCATCAGCATCACACTTGTTCGCCACCACCATCACCGTCAATCTCTTATCGCCTTCTTCGCGTATATCTTCCAGCCAACTCGATAGTTTCTCGAAAGTATCCCTTCGAGTTACGTCGTAAACTAGCAAAGCACCTACAGCGCCTCTGTAATACAATCTCGTGATTGATCGGAAATTTTCTATTCCTGCAGTGTCCCATAATTGTAGCTTTATTGGTTTATCGTCTATGGCGATCATTCTGGACCCGAATCCGGATCCGACTGTGACGTCGTGAACCGGATTGAACCGTGCCGTTGTGAACTGGAAAAGGAGGCAGGTTTTTCCAACTCCGGATTCGCCTACAATGATGAACTTGAACAGGTACTTGTACGACATTGTAAAATTAAAAGTTAATTAGATGATGATTGAATAACGAAAAGATTATTGGATAATACATTTATAGGGAGAGGATTATTCCCAAATTGAATAGGAGAATGAAGTGTTTTTCTCAATTCTATATGCGCAAGGAATTTGCATTAGTTTCCTAATTCTATTGCTACATGGATTGTGTGTGTATTGGGAAAACTTTCTTTTTATTTCATCTAAGTCCATCTAGTTTAAAAGAATTACATAGACTTATCCTTTTTATTTGAAAGATGGCTGGATTACTTTCTCTAATTAAAAAGGTGGTATACTAATATGTCTAATATGAACGTCACTTGACCAAAGTACTAACATCTCTTTTTGTCTCTTGTTGCTTATTAGTGGATGGTAATCGCTTTACGAATTAATGTTGATACGTCAATATACTCTGATTGCATAGTTCAAAAAAAAAAACATCAAACTTAAAAATGTCAATTATATTAGCGTTGAACAAAGATTTTGGGTTGATGCAATGTTACATCGTAGTGAATTTTGGATCGTTACAAGTCCAATACATTCACAAAATAGGTATGGTAGAAATGTGACAAGATTAAAAATAATCAAACTCATTGAAAGATGCAAGTAATATATATTAAGAATAAAATGAAAGAAGATCGCTAAAGATGATTTGGTAATGTACTATGTCAATCTCCAAACACATTGATCTGTATGTGTGAAGTCATAGTGAACAAATGTGTTAAATCTATCCTAAACCATCGCCAACAATTTCACATTAACCTTCAGTAGTGGAACTACCACATACATCAGAGTCCTTTTCCCGTCTTTTATAAAATTTAGAACGCCAAATATGTGCTTGTACCTCATGACGGTTTGAGTCGAGACAAGAATAAGACAGAGCAGTAAGGTCCGGCGAGGTTTCCCGTTTCCAGTCAAGCTAAGCTTAGTCATCAAAATTCAAAAGTGCGATATATTATGATATACCGAAAGAAATAATCTCTTGATTATTTTCATTAATGAAAGAGAATATATACAATATACAATTTCCTTAATAGGAAAATCTTATTCTTATTCTAATCCCAAAACCCTATTCTAGTAGTACAAGAATCCTATAACTATGGTAAGTGTACAATACTAATTAATGGAATATTTACACTAAATTAATACAACAAACATTACCATAAAATCAGCCCAAACCGTGGGCATCATATTCACAAAAACCGAGACCCAATATATATAAGTATACACGGTATACACGTGTATATATCGTGTATACTTATGTATATACACGGTAAACCCGTGTATACTTATATATATATTTAACACACACCCGCAGTCATAGTGGGCGGTCTTCGTACGCTAAGACTGTCCCTAAAATCTTCAAAAAGGACCGAGGGAAGACCCTTTGTAAAGATGTCTGCAATTTGATACCTGGAAGGGACATGGCAGACGCGTACTTGTCCACGAGCTACCTTTTCGCGAACAAAGTGAATGTCCATCTCGATATGTTTAGTGCGCTGGTGCTAAACCGGATTACCAGAAAGGTAGATGGCACTAACATTATCACAATAAATCAATGTAGCTTTCAGAATAGGACAATGAAGTTCTAAAAAAAGATTACGTAACCAACAGAATTCAGAGACCACATTGGTTACCCCTCGATACTCAGCCTCTGCACTAGAGTGGGACAACGTCGACTGACACTTTGCAGACCAGGAGACCAAGTTATTACCAAGAAACATACAATAACCAGACGTAGAGCGTCTAGTGTCTGGACAGCCACCCCAATCAGCATATGTATACGAGACAATTATAGACGTCGATGAGGGATATAAATGTAAGCCAAAGTCAAGTGTCCCCAGGATGTATCGAATAATGCATTTGAGCGCATTCATGTGCTCAGCCCTAGGATCATGCATAAACAAACATATCTATTGTACGGCATACGTAATATCGAGTCTCGTAAACGTAAGATACTGAAGGGCCCATGTAAGACTGCGATAGCAGGTCATATCCTCGTAAGGTAAGCCAACCTCAGCACCCAGCTTGGGTTTAGTATCAACGGGAGTGGAAGTAGACTTGCATGAAGACATGTCAGCTCGCTCAATGATCTCAGCTGCATACATGCGTTGGATAAGAACAACTCACATGCATGACGAGAGACAGCAATCCCCAAAAAGTAACTAAAGGGTCCCAAGTCTTTCATAGCAAACTCATAACTGAGCATTGTCATGATAGACTGTCGTAATGCATCAGAAGAGGTATTTAATATAATATCATCCACATATAAAAGTATATAAGCCAGTGAAGAACCACGACGATAAATGAACAATGAATTATCAGACTTTTTGTGAGAGAACCCAATAGTCGAAACATAGTCTGAAAATCTCTTATACCAAGCCCGTGGAGACTGCTTAAGCCCATACAAGGACTTCTTCAATAAACAGACATGATGAGGATAATTGGGATTCCTAAACCCCATGGGCTGATGCATATAGATTGTTTCCTTAAGATCACCATGTAAGAAAGCATTCTTCACATCTAACTGATGAATGGGCCATGCTTTCGAAAGAGCCAAGCTGAGCACAATGCGAATGGTAGCCGGTTTGACCACCAGACTAAATGTCTCACCACAATCTACATCAACCTGCTGAGTGTTACCATCACCTACAAGACGAGCCTTATGTCTCGCAAAAGAACCGTCATAATTATCCTTATAAGCAAAAATCCACATAGACCGAATAATATTAACACCAGATGGACGGGGCACCAACTCTCACATCTTATTATCAATAAGAGCATTATATTAATCGGTCATAATAATTTTTCAATTCGGATCATTTAAAGCAGACACAGGATTACTGGGTATGGGGATTTAAGAACATTAGAATTTAGATTAAAATATCTTTTTGGTTTAAAAACACTCTGTTGACTCTGAGTGACTGGCATATGACTCGAGGGAGAATTGATTGGAATTTCGGCGATGTAATCGAACTGACTGGCAAACGAACTAGGTCGACTAATCAGTAGTGGCCTGGCCGCCCAATAACGAGCAAGTGACGCCGATCGGGCAAAGCTGGCCGGATCACCGCCCTGTTCTGATAGATGGAATGGACTGTGACTCTGGCCCACTGGATCGAGACGGTAGAACAGTGGGGCCAGCAAATACTTCTAGCACTTGACTTGAATTATCTTTGAATGGTGATCATTCCAATTATAATTCAGAACATATTTCTTAGCTGCTTATTCTCTCCCCCTTATGTTAGAAAAACTAATACATATCCCATCTTCTTTTAGGGAATCCATCTTTATGCATCATGATAGATTAATTGATCATATACCACACATAAAAACTATTAGATAAAAATATCTGGGTCCTGACCCTGAATCAATTGTGAGGGAAGAAATTATCATAATTATTGGTCTGAAACATACAAGTGTTGTTGTATTTTGTGCTCTTCTGAACTAATTGTGAGGGGAGAAATCATCATAACTATTGGTCTAAAGTATACAAGTGTTGTTGTATGCAATATATCATATTTCATATCAACACATGAAACTTTATTCTCATTAGCAATGGTTTAGCTATTTATAGGAGGCATTCAACGCTAAACCAGCTTGGATATAAGCTAGCATTAATAAGATGAATTATCTTGATTACATAATCTGAAAATTGTGCTCTCAAATCAATTACTTTGAGCAAGTAAGTTTGCATATGTCAAATTGCAGGTTGACAATAAACGCACATGTGATCGTCTTATCGATGCATCTATTTAAGACATCACATAACAGGTGAACAATCTCATATTCACCTTTCTTTTTTTCCAGAATTTAGGAAAGTCAATCTCAACATTAGCTAGTATAATCAACTTATCATGAGAACAAGGAACAAAAATAAATTCTTGAAGAATCTTATAGTTCTTCAATATATGTGAAATACTCAATCTGCACATCATATTTAAATCGGGATGGCCAAATCGCTCATGCCGACCAATAAAATTATTTATACTAGTAAACTTCAAGTTTACCACGTCATGTGCTATTTATTTTAGTAAACTTGTGGTTTACTTATGACATGAATTATTATTTCTATACCAATAAACTTCTGGTTTACCGTGACATGTGATTTCATCTTGCTTATATTTGTGTAGTACAATTTAAAGAATAAAGAGGGTACCATTCACATACATATTTCTTACCCACTATAATTTTGTAGATATTTAATCTTCCAATCATTTATAGCTTCAATATGATAGTTGTTTACTTTAGTAAACTTCGGGTTTACCATAACTCGTGTTTTGATCATACAACTTTGTGTATTACAATATAGAACAAATGACATAATAGTATATAAACTCTTCAGGAGCCTTTAATTTATTTTCAATCATAGGATATTATTTGGACATTGTTGATGTCATGATTCTTGTAGACAAATAATTAGGCTCTTCTGGAGATCTTGATCATTAATTTGCACTATCAAATATTTCTTAGACACTACTGTTAGCATGAAGAAAATTTAAATAGACATTGTTGGTGTCATGAAAGAAAACAATAACCAAATGAATATTTAAAAATAACTGTAAATTCATAAATAATGAAAAGTAAACATTAAATTCTAAACTTCTGTATTTTAAACATTTACTTCAGGGAGGCTAATTAACATATGAATATTTTGTATCAAAACGACAACTAAATAGTAATTACATCCTTCACGAAAATATACATGATTGTGAGGAGATCAACAACATATAATAGAAAACACTCAATAAGATCTGTTTTTATTTGCCTAAAAATAATATTTAATAAAATTAACCAAGAATAAGATGTATATCCTTTATTATTCTATCTCTCGGGATGTAAGTTGTAGTATTTCTTTCGTTCACTTCGGGGAATGAAACATAATTATTTAAATGTGCTTGAAATACGACATTCATCAATAGCTCAGTATTTTGCTCAAGCGCAAGAAACACCATTTCAATATACTTTTCAAAGTTTGTCTGCTTCAGGAGAAAATTTCACTATTTTACTACTTTCAGAAGTAAATTTCAAAGTTGAACCTTTTGGGAGGTAAAATTCAAAACTGATAGAGAATAAATAAATATTCTTCATATATTCTGTAATTATTATTCTAGTATAATTAGATAAAGTAGAGATCCTTATACAACTAATATTGATTCATTCATCGCAGATTTGGGCGAATTGTCCGTGGATGCTGATGAACATATGCAAGAAGATGAAGGAGATACACAAAAATTACATAAAGTTACAATGGGTACAAGACTACAAGGGGTTTGAGAGGAGAATAGGGTTTGACTTTTGATATCATATAAAGAATAGATCTTGGGTCTAACTCTTCAACCCCAAAAGCTAGCTTGTAGGATGAGTATTGTCCAAGTCCATATAAGGAGTCTATGTTCTCATTCTATATCCGATGTGGGACTATAAACAAAAATGTTACTACTTCGGGAGTAAAGCAAAGTCTAATTACTTCAGGAATATTTTTATTTTTTAAAGTTTTACTACGGCATGAGTAAATTTTAAATATTTTAATGTTTCACTACTTCAGGAGTAAACTTTGATATTTTACTATTTCATGAGTAAATTTCAAAATTTTACTACTTCGAGAGTAAATTTTATTGTCTTACTACTTCATGAGTAAATTTTAAAATTTTACTACTTCAAGAGTAAATTTTAAAGTTCTACTACTTCAGAGGTAAATTCAAAGTTCTACTAGTTCAAGAGTAGAGTTCAAAATTTGTTAGTTCGGGAGTAGATTTATGAGTTTACTACTTTGGGAGTAAAACATAGAATATTATAAATATTTTTTCTCAATTGTTCTACCTCTTCTGGAGGTGAGTCGTGATAACTTCATAACTAAGAGCATGTTTGTATTTATAATCTTTACAAAATATATTCACATTCACTTCAGGGAATGAATCTGTATTTATTACATTTATCAAACGTTCTCATTCTTCAAGAATGAGACATAATCATCTGAGCGTGTCTTAACTATATAAATTTATGATCGCTTAAAACCCTTTTTAAGATATTGCTACTTTAGAATCAAATCGGGACATAAATATGAAGAATTTTTCTCTAACATATCTTCTATTATAATCCCAACAAACCTATGAAAGTATTTACCACTGCTAGTGGTCGAATATTCCTTGTAAATTCAACCACAATTTCATTACTTCTACAACGTTTGATGTACATGTATTTATATGATAGTGCAAGGTAATGAATTAATAAAGAAAGAAATTTATCCAATCAAATTGTCTAAAATGGTATTAATCCAAGGCCGCATATATGTTGTTTCTATAACCCTTGTACTGGGCCATCCTTGTTATCGAAACACTCGGCAACTTTTTAACATTGTCCAATTTCTCAATTGATTTGGTTAGAGTCTCGTGCTAACCTGAAATAATAAAACCCAAAAAGTAGTTTTGTTTCGAAATTACAAATTTTAGCTTTTCTTCACAAATAGGTATTCATAATGATAAATAAATACTCATTTTGAGTTAATTTATATGACATACTTTCTTTTTTAGTCCGTTTAAAAAAGAATGATACATTCTTTATTTGGCAAAAAAATAATTTTAAATTTTATCTTTTATCACATGAATATTTTTGACTTGTCTTAGACCACAAAATTAAAAAAATCTTTATTTCTTAAATTTCGTGTCAAATATTCCATCAAACTACCTCATATAAATTGGAACGGAGTAATATTTATAACAGAAGTATAGATATTAATATTATTACCCGAGGAAAATATAGGCGTAAATAAAGCACTTCAGGAAAATGAAAGAGAAACGGAGAGAGACGAAAAAGCAGAATTCAGAGTCTCTCTCTCCTATTTTCTCTCTTGTCTCTTTCTCTCTCTACACCTCGTGTCTCACTCCATTGTTCATGTTCTTTTTCAACTCTACAATTCCCCAAGGTACCATTTTTTCGTGTATTATTTTTTCAAAAAATTTCATGTCTTGAGGAGAATTCATTAAATACAATATATATATCTTTTCTATTTCATTTCCAAGAGAATGATCATTGCTAGATTGTAGATTATTCAATCAGCCAGATAGGAGTAATTGTTTTTCAAATTTATATAATTATTACCACATGAACAAATTATATGCATTTCAACATTAACGTGTCTGAGTTATTGAATATTTGTATAATGTCTTCGTTACCTGCATGTATTTATTTACGTTGATCCTTTCTGTTGTTTTTGGGTTATGCAGATTTTCTGGGTAAAGCCTTCTTGTACCATTGGTTCAAATCTCGTATAACACCATACATTTATGTAAAAAAAAAAAAGATATATACCTCTACGCATATATTTTGTGCATATACGTACATATTATTTATGCGTCTGACGATGCACTGTAGTCCGGCCTTTTCCTGACTCCAGATAATCTAACTTAAATGCAGACCATTGTCCCTTTTTATACATACATATTATTTATATGCACTTCTTATATAGAACAGAAATTCCAGTTCTTTCCTGGTTTATAATCCTGGAGAGCAACAGAGAAGCTGAATTTTGCAGCATTCTAATAAATTCTGGAGGCAAGGTAAATACGCAAAATTCTTTCTTGTCTTTTTTTCCCTTTTACCTTGCATTGTTAAACATTTTTTGCATGGGAATTAGTGGCGGAGCCAACATTTTTACTAGGGGATTTAAAATATAAAGAAGTAAACTTACCAAGTAGTCAAGGAATTCAATATTTTACTATATACACATAAAAAAAATAGACTATTGTGGTCCAAATTTCTTACGATCACAAGGATAATGATAAATTTTAACAGATTTGACGCTTTTTTTATATACATAAAAAAATGACCTTGTAAATACAATATAATTTTCCGCAAAGGGAATTTGGTTGAACCCTTTGCGGGACCCTAGCTCGTCCTTATGGCAATCTAATGGTGTCCTTAGACCTTAAGTAGCTTTCTTGAATTGTATGTCAGTCAAATGGTTTTTCCGCAGATTAACTGGATTATGTGTGAAATTCGAATATTCTTGTATGCAGCAATAAAATTATAATTTTATTCCTTTTGGTGATCACCTTGTTCTAGCCGATCTTAGTATTGGTGTTTATTGCCATTTAATATGTGTGAAAATGTTGGGTAAGCATGATTGGAAACTTGTTTGAGTTTCTTGTTATTTTTCTTCCACTCTCCTTTCTTCCTTTTCCTTCTTTCTCTTGCTCTTCTGCTTTCTGTTTCTGATGAAGGACTTCGCGGGAAATGCACCCACACTTTTCAATTCTTTCTTGAATTTTACTACTTATTGTTTGTGCATATAGTAACCAAGCTAAACAGAACGCTTCATTAACACAATATATGTTACACTCTGTAGGAAGCCACAAAAGTATCGAAGTGGAGGCTTGTTGCCAATGTCAGACTTTTCTTCCCTTGAATTAAGGGACAATAAGGAAGTGTCATCCTCTTCTCAGAAGAACAGGTTTCTTCCTCTCCTTACTGTGTGTTCTAACTGCATTTATGTACTATTTGTGGTTGTTATAAATTTGTTAAAAGAAATTTCTATATTCTATACTTTTGCTTGATAGGTAGAACATATTAGTATCTCGCAGCCATGCTTTCTAAATCCATCTTTTGTTCCATTATGCTTAGAGACACCCAATGTAGAGAAACTTTGGGCATCTGGTATGTATAGGAGCCAAAATATTATGACCTCTAAGTTCATTTCTGAAAGAAAAACTCATTCCACATTGCTTGGTTTTGTTTATCCTTTTCCGTGAATTCATGAGGCATAATATGATTTATCTAGATAACCTATTAAAAAAAGATTTATCCAGATAATTCAAAGGTGTTATTTACTTTCAGGGAGTCCAATGAAACTGGAGAAATGGATGATCCGGAAAAGACACTGTCACGGGTTGCTCAACTTATTGATCAGCTGCATCTGAATCAATCATCTGCACACGGAAAAGAACTTACTACAGCATGTCTTCTAGGCATTTCCAAAGCAAGAAAAGAAGCACGACGTCTTATTGGTTCACACGGCCAAGCAATGCCACTGTTCATATCAATTCTCAGAAATGGAACTATTTTGGCAAAACTAAATGTAGCTTCAACCTTAACTGTATTGTGCAGAGATGAAGACATGCGGTTGAAGGTGCTTCTAGGTGGATGTCTTCCGCCTCTACTTTCACTTTTGAAGTCAGATTCAGCTGATGCAAGGAAAGCAGCTGCAGAAGCTATTTTTGCAGTGTCATCGAGTGGAGTTTCAGGTGATCATTTTGGCATGAAAATATTCATTACGGAAGGTGTCGTACCAAATTTGTGGGAGCAGCTGAATCCAAAACAGAAGCCGGACAAAGAAGTGGAAGGATTTGTTGTTGGGGCTTTGAGAAATCTCTGCGGTGATAAAGAAGGACATTGGAGGACAACACTAGAGGGTGGTGGTGTGGACATTATTGTTAGACTTCTTTCTTCTAGTAGTGCTTCCACTCAATCAAATGCAGCTTCGTTATTGGCCCGTATGATGTTGGCATTCAGTGATAGCATCCCAAAAGTAATTGATTCTGGAGGAATCACAGCTCTCTTTAGCCTCTTAGCTCAGCAAGATGATGTTTCAGTACATGCCAGTGCAGCTGAGGCTTTAGAGGTTCTTACTTCAAAATCAGCCAATGCAAAGAAAGCTGTTGTTGACTCACAGGGGGTCTCAGCACTTATAGGAGCTGTCGTTTCTCCTTCTAAAGAAAGAAAGCAAGGTGAAGGAGGAGAGAAACGTCAGCAGCTTGTATTCGCTCCTTCTAAAGAAAGCAAGGTGAGAGAGGAGAGAAACTTCAGCGGCATGCAATACAAGCTTTAGCCAATATATGTGGCGGAATGTCTCCTCTGTTACTATATCTGGGTGAGCTTTCACAGTCCCAAAGGTTAGCTGCTCCAGTGGCTGATATTATTGGAGCACTTGCTTATGCTCTTATGGTCTTTGAGCACAATGTAGAAGAACCATTTGATGCGACAAAAATTGAAAATATTATTGCAATGCTCCTAAAGCCACGGGATAATAAGTTGGTTCAGGAGCGTCTTCTTGAGGCTATGGCGATGCTTATCTGTCAAAACGGGTCCAACAATCAGAATCTAAGAAGGCTCTTACTGGGCTCACAACAATGGCAACTGGTGATGCACTAGAGTATTTAATACTATCCCTATTACGTCTATCCTGCGATGGAATGACTGTTTGGGAAGCAATTGGAAAGAGGGAAGGAATTCAGTTGCTGATATCACTGCTGGGTTTATCCAGTCAACATCATCAAGAGTATGATGTTGAAATGCTTGCAATCCTAACTGACCAAATTGACGAGAGCAAGTGGGCAATCACTGCTGCTGGTGGGATTCCACCACTGGTCCAGTTACTAGAAATGGAGTCTCAGAAGGCTAGGGAAGACGCAGCACGTATTATTCGTTCCCTTTGCTGTCATAGTGAAGGCATTCGTGCCTGTGTTGAAAGTGCTGGAACTATACAGGCATTACTGTGGCTCCTCAAAAATGGCGAATCAAAGGGGCAAGAAGCATCAGCTAGGGCTTTGACAAAGCTAATCATAGCGTCATCCAGCTACCACTAATCAATTGTTAGTGTTGCTCCTGGAAATTTACCAAGCTCAAGGGCCCATGTAACTGAGGTGTTAGGTCATGTGCTTACCTTGGCATCTCACAGTGACCTTGTGAATAAAGGTGCTGCTGCTAACCAAGGGCTAATGTCACTAGTCCATGTTCTTAATTCCTCAAATGAACAGACTCAAGTATGTGCTGCCTCTGTCCTGGCAGATGTATTTAGCACTCGACATGATATTTGTGATAGTCTCGCTACAGATGAAGTGGTTAATCCTTGCATGAAACTTTTGGGTAGCAGTTCTCCAGCTGTTGCAACACAGTCAGCTCGAGCCTTGCACGCTTTATCCCGTGCATCAAAAGAAAAATCTACAAATAAGATGCCTTATATTGGTGAAGAGCATGTCAAACCTTTAATCAAGCTTGCCAAAACAGCACCCATTGATTCTGCAGCGACTGCAATGGCTGCTTTAGCCAATCTGTTGTCTGATCCAGAGGTAGCTGCGGAAGCGCTGCATGAAGACGTTGTTTCAGCTTTGACAAGTGTTTTAGGAGAAGGATCGTCAGAAGGTAGGAGAAATGCATCACGTGCCCTTCGTCAGCTGTTGAGGCATTTTCCAGTGAAAGATGTATTCAATAGAAGTGCTCAATGTCGATTTGCTGTTCTTGCTATGGTGGAATAATTAAATGTGATGAATGTTGATGGTACTGATGCTGCAGATGCTTTAGACGTTATTGCACTTCTGACTAGGACAAAACAAGGCACAGATTCCACTTACCGTTCATGCACTGCACTTGCTGAAGTTCCATCTAGTTTAGAGCCTCTTGTACATTGCCTTTGTGAGGGATCTTCCCTTGTCCAAGATAAGGCAATAGAAAATCTATCAAGGCTTTGCGGAGATCAACCAGTTTTTCTGGGTAACCTGTTAATATCAATATCAGGGTCTATCGGTGCATTGGCTGATAGAATAGTTAATTCTTGCACTCTAGAAGTAAGAGTTGGTGGAACCGCATTGGTCATTTGTGCTACCAAGGAGCATAAAGTTCAGTCAATGGACGCACTTGATGCATCTGGTTACCTGAAACCTCTTATATATGCATTAGTTGACATGATGAAGCCAAACTGCACTTGTTCTTCCCTAGAAATTGATGTCAGAACCCCTAGAGGCTTCACAGAAAGAACTCCATTTGGAGAAATAAATGAGTTTGAAGCTCCTGATCCAGCAACGGTTTTGGGGGGTACAGTTGCCCTTTGGTTGCTCTCAATAATTTCATCATTTCATGTCAAGAACACATCGACTGTAGTGGAAGCTGGGGGACTTGAGTCCCTTGCTGACAAGCTTTCAAGACATGGTTCCAATCCACAGGTAGATTTTATATCATCCTTGGTGTTTGCTTTTAACCTTTTTTGGCCCATTTGTGCTGTGAGAATGCCTCTTCATCAGGAGAAGTAGAGTTGGGTTTCCACTTGAAGAAAAATAAGTTGTTCATTGGTGTCAATCATTTTTGTCCTTTCAATTTTTGAGCTTTAGGCCTGTAGGTTGGCTTTTGATAACAGACTGGTTGGTTGCCTGTCTGTAGTCAGTGCAGTAAAACTTGTTTAAACAAGTCATAATATATTTATTGCACGGCTAGAAATTCTGTTTACTTTCTCTCTTTTATAACTTCGCATCTCCTTAATGCATATAATAAATGTACATGGAGGACGTAGTACTGGCTATATTATCGCTGAGTTCCAGCTTTGAGAATCATTATAAGAGCGAGAATTTGTGAAGTGCAGATTTTCTTCTTCTTTCTATTAGCTTCTCTGTCCTTTTTCTGTTTTCATATTACATTGAGACACCGCTTAGTCAATATACTCTTGGTGTATGGCGTATGCTAGATTTAAAAACACCATTGGAGTTGGTAAAAAATGGAAAGACTATCCTAGCACCTTCGAATGTGTAAGTTACCCTCTCTTATGGCACAGAGATATATCACTGAAAGTTCAGTTAAAAAAATGAATAAAACATGGATAATAAAGGACATTTATTTTCAGTGTCACCTTTATTCAATTTAATCCTTTGCAAGTAATGTTGGTTCTCGTGATTTGCTTAAAGTTTATATTTGGTCAATTGTGCTGAAGAGATATTTGTCATGGCAGGCAGAAGATTCAGAGGTAGGGATGTCAACGGGGCGGGGCGGGGCGGGGGCGGGGGAAGGGTACCCCATACCCGTACCCGCCACCTAAAACCCAGCCCCACCACCCATGGCGGGTAGCACTTTTGATACCCATACCCGCCCCACCACCCACCAAACCATCCCCATACCCGACCCAACTGGAGCGGGTGTGGGGCGGTACCCGCATTTACCCGCCCCACTGGAGATGCTTGAGTATTATTGGGCAGGAGGTGACAAGTGTTGTGCTGGAGTTCTTTGAGAATGGTAAATTACTAAGACAAGTAAATTCTACCATTATATCTCTGCCCCAAAGTGGCAGCCCCCCCAATATGTTAGTTAATATAGGCTCATATCTTGCTGCAATGTCCTATATAAATGCATTTCTAAATTAATTTGCATGAGATTAAAGAACATCATTCCTACTGTTGTGGCTGAGAATCAAGCAACTTTTGTAGTTGTAAGATCATTGGTTCATAATGTCTTGATATGTCATGATTTGTTTAGGCAGGGAGATCTCATGTCACCACTATTGTTTGTGTTGGTGATGGAATATTTTTCTAGAACTCTACAAGAAATGAGTGAACTATTTGATTTTCAATTTCATCCTATGTGTAAACTCTCAAAATTGACTCACCTTATCTTTGATGATAACTTGATGATTTTAGGCGGTGCGGGTATGGACGGTGCGGGTACGGGCGGTGCGGGTAGCGGGTACGGTGCGGGTCTTATATGAAATCCACCCCGCCCCACTACCCATGGCGGGTAGCACTTTTGATACTCATACGACCCACCACCCACCAAACCATCCCCATACCCGACCCAACTGGAGCGGGTGCGGGGCGGTATTGTTTGGATTCTGGAATAACATAGCTAATAGCACTAGGCACATGGATCAGTGTAGTGCTATTAGCTATGTTATTCCAGAATCCCAACAATATATCCTCTCCAACAACCATGCGCATTATACCATCGCTTGCACTTCTTCTGAAATCAGATGAAATGATTGTCCGACTTTTGCTGCTCATGCAATAGCCAGTCTTGTCTGTCATCGGAAAAAGGGAATAAATCTTACTGTTGTGAATTCAGGTGCAATGACTGGTCTGATAAGCTTGATTGGTCACATTGAAATAGATATGCCAAATCTTGTTGCTCTATCTGAAGAATTTTCATTAGTAAGATACCCAGATCAGGTTTGTCTGGAAGTGCTATTCGAAATTGAAGAAGTGAGAACTGGTTCCGCTGCACACAGGACTATCCCTTTATTGGTAGATCTGTTAAAACCACTTCCAGATAGAGCAGGTGCGCCCCCATTAGCTGTTCGTCTCTTGACTCAATTTGCAGATGGTAATGACGAAAATAAATCAATCATGGCTGAAGCTGGTGCACTGGATGCTCTAGCAAAGTACCTATCTTTGAGCCCTCTGGACTTGACTGAGGCAACTATCTCTGAACTACTGAGAATTATATTTAGCAATTCTAATCTTATTCAACATGAAGCTGCAGTTAGTTGCTCTATTCAACTGATTTCTGTCCTTCGTTTGGGGTCAAAGAGTGCAAGGCTGAGTGCTGCTAGAGCTTTAAATGAACTCTTTGATAATGAGAAAATTAAAAATTCTGAAGCAGCAGTTAAAGCAGTTCAACCTTTGGCGGACATGGTTGATGCTGCCTCAGAAAGTGAACAATCTGCTGCCCTTAGTTCCTTGGTCAAGTTAACTTCAGGGAATGATTCAAAAGCAGCAGTGCTGGCTGATTTAGATGGGAATCCTCTTGAGAGTTTATACAAAATTCTGTCTTCATCTTCTCCGATGGAACTGAAAAGTGATGTTGCTGAATTATGCTTTGTACTTTTTGGTGATCCAAATATCAGAACATTGCCTATTGCTTCTGAATGCTTAGATCCCCTTGTACTGCTTATGTAATCGGATGTGGAAAGAGCAGTGGAATCATCTGTTTGTGCTTTCGAGAGGTTGCTAGATGATGAGCATCCGGTAGAGCTTGCATCAGCAAATGAGCTTGTTGGTATTCTGGTCCATCTGGTGTCCGGATCAAACCATCAGCTCATTGAAGCGAGTATTTTTGCACACTCCACGCAAGTTGGATATGGTGAAAGCGGGGATATTAGAAAATTGTCTTGAGCTACTCCCCACTGCATCTAGTTCCTTGTGCTGCACAATTGCAGAACTCTTCCGTGTCTTGACAAATAGTAGTGCTATTTCAAGAAGTCCATCTGCTGCAAAACTTGTAGAACCTCTTTTTACGGTTTTACAGCGGTCAGATTTTGGATTGTGGGGACAACATAGTGCATTGCAAACACTTCTAAATATTCTAGAGAAGCCACAATGTCTTGCAACTCTAGAACTTACTCCTAGCCAGGTCATTGAGCCTCTGATTTTCTTTCTCGAATCCCCAGCTCAAGCTATCCAGCAGCTTGGCACCGAACTGCTATCCCATCTCCTTGCACAAGAGCATTTTAAGCAGGATATAACATCAAAAAATGCAGTAGTGCCCCTAGTGCAGCTAGCAGGCATTGGTATCTTGAATTTGCAACAGACAGCAATTACTGCTTTGGAAAATATCTCATTAAGATGGCCAAAGGAAGTTGCTGATGCCGGTGGCATTTTTGAGCTTTCAAAGGTTATCGTTCAAGATGATCCCCTACCTCCTGATACATTATGGGAGTCAGCAGCTATGATTCTCTGCAAGTTATACAATCTAACTCTGATTATTACCTCAAGGTTCCGCTGGTGGTGCTTGTAAAGATGCTGTATTCAACAGTTGAGAGCACTGTTACTCTTGCACTTAATGCTCTGATAGATCTTGAAAAGACTGATCTATCAAATAGTGAACTGATGGCTGAAGCTAGTGCTGTAGATGCTCTTCTAGATCTACTAAGATCTCACCAGTTTGAAGAAGCATCAGCAGGACTGATTGAAGCTCTATTCAACAACGTCCGAATAAGAGAATTGAAGGTATCTAAGTATGCAATAGCACCTCTGGCACAGTATTTACTAGATCCACAGACTATATTGCAGTCAGCAACGCTTCTTGCTGCTCTTGCACTTGGTGATCTCTCCCAGCATGAAGGACTTGCTAGAGCAAGTGATTCTGTCTCTACCTGTCACTGATAAGTTTGCTTGAAGATCAACCAACCGAAGAAATGAAAATGGTGGCAATTTGTGCATTGCAAAATTTTGTCATGCACAGTCGAACCAACAGGAGAGCTGTCGCAGAAGCAGGTGGAATATTAGTAGTTCAAGAACTGCTTCTATCCCCAAATTCAGAAATTGTAGTCCAGGTAGCTCAGCTCATAAGGTTTTTGTTTTCAAATCACACACTCAAGGACTATGCATCAAATGAACTTATCAGATCTTTGACAGGTACGATGCTTATTAAATAAACTGTTCGTTCCTTTTTTCTGCCAATGATTCTTTGAAAAATGTCAAAGTAGATGCCACCAGTTGTGTCAAATGTATTAACATAAATTGAATTGTATAGAAAACCAATTGTTACCTACTTGAAAAGAACATCATATGCGAGTGCTTGAGATCCAGAAAGAGTCTATAGACCTAATTCTGTGTTCCGATATTTTCCCGAGGGATGTTAAACTTTTTAATCTTTTGATTCAAGTATCCTTTACAAATTAAAGTTGTGTTCAAGCCCTTAAAGAAACCCAAAGGTTCTCAGAATCACTTAGGAAGCTAGATCAATTGGTCATAATAAGTTGGATTTCCAAGATCAAGAACCATCATGAAATTGTCAGAGAGTGAAACTAACAATGAGTCACTCTGCTTAACCCTTTTTACTACTCCAAAGAACAGCAGAAGTTCCAAAAAGGAAAAACTAAGCGGAACAGGAAAAAATAGACCTGAAACCTAAAGTTGCAGGATAAAATAAACCAGTATGTGAAGACAACTAGATGTATGATGTTTGGTAGAGACTGTATTTGTTCCCATGCTATACTTCAGAATCTAACATTTCAACTGAAGCATTAAATCGTTCTGATTCATGAATTTGACGCATCAATTTTGACCAGGAGGTCATGGGTTCAAGCAGTGGAAACAGCCTCTTGCAGAAATGCAAGGAAAGGCTGCGTACAACAGACCCTTGTGGTCTGGCCCTTCCCCGGACCCCGCGCATAGCGAGAGCTTAGTGCACCGGGCTGCCCTTTTAATTGTCCAAATAATTCAAGCTACAAAAGTGCAGATTTTCTTGTTTGCGTATTGTTCTGTTCTTATCCTTACATATCTTCTAGTTCAGTCATCGACAGTGGTACAAGTGTTCCTTTCCCTACTTGTCTGCCTAAAAGATTTCTAATACATTGTCATGCAGCTGCGCTGGAGAAGGAATTGTGTGCCACAGCAACTGCTAATGAAGAGATCTTGAAGAGAATTTATATTATATTTTCCAATTTTCCCAAGCTCCAAATTTCTGAAGCTGGGACCCTTTGTATTCCTCGTCTGGCAACAGCACTGAATTCTGGCAGCGAGGGCTCAGGATTCAGTACTGACCACATTGTGCTTACTCCAACAATCTTGGTCAACCATGCCAATTGATGTGTCAAAATCTCAAGCAATGGTTGCAGCTGAAGCCACTCCCATCCTACAAATGATGATAAAAAGTTGCCCACCAGGTTTCCACGATAGAGCAGAAAGCCTGCTGCATTGCTTACCAGGTTGTTTGACTGTCACCATTAAGCGTGCAAACAATCTAAGACATGTCACGGGAGGAACAAATCCTTTTTGTCGATTGACTATCGGCAATGGTCCGGCACGAAAAACTAAGGTACTGAGTCAGCATTGTAATTATTGACGAAACAAAAGACTCATTATTCATCAATGTTTACTTTGTTATGGCCAAGTTTCACATCCTAACTACTCCCACTGGTCCTATTTACAATTATCACTTTTGCTAAAAATAGTTGTTCCAAGATGGTTGTTGTTTTAGAAAACAAAGAAAGAATTAATTAGCTTTGTCCCAATTTTATCCTTGCTACTCTAAAAAGTGTTCTAGAAAGATGCACTGTTTTACATTTCTTAGGAACCTCCAGAAATTATATCTATATTTAATCCACTTACTGAGATACGAATTCGTGTTACGTGATGCAGCCAAAACACATACATCACAAACATTTCTAATTCGATTTATATTAACAGTCTATCAGGTTGTTAATCGCACTACATCCCCAGAATGGAATGAAGGATTCACATGGGCTTTTGACGTTCCACCAAAGGGACAAAAGTTGCAGATCTCAAGCAAAGGCAAAACAACTTTTGGAAAGGTAACTAGTTTCATTTTCAGGGTGTCTGATGCTAAATTTAGAATATCCTATTCAACTCCAACTACAATGTGCAATAATATTTACTGATTGTAGTGCTACTAATAGTCGGAAAAGAAGATGTACAAAAAGCACGGACAAATACTCTTATGTAAATGGTGCAGCTCTTGGTAGGATGAGAAGAGTGTAGTCAATCTTTGACAAAATTTTGATATGTAAATTGCTATGTTTCAGTCTACGCTTGGGAGTGTAACGATCCAAATTGATAAAGTGATAAATGAAGGTATATAGAGTGATACTTTCAGCCTCAGTCATGAGCGCAACAAGGAGGGCTCATCCCAGACTCTAGAGGTTGAGATCACCTGGTCCAATAGGACGTCTAATGAAAGTGTTAAGTGAGCCAAAACTGATATGATGCAACTTGAGTCCCCATGTCGGAGCTGGACCTGGCAACCACTCAACAGAACATTAAGAGAAGTCATACGATCCCCTAACGGGTAACAATCTGTTCACGTCCCAGGCTAATGCAAGAGCACATCAACATCTGCTGAAGGCTCAATTTTGTAGTATTGAAAGCATTACTGCCTCTGGTGCTTAAAAACTTCAAGATATTTGTGAGGGCCAAAGAAGTCTAGGGAGAAGTTCCCATGCTAGAATGTTAGTCTTGTCTATTTAAGCACCACACTGTACAGATTCTTCTGTAGCTCTTAGCAGTATATAAACATAAATAGAGATCTCCTTGAAAATGTCCCATCCATGGCTTTGCAAATCTGTTCTAATGGCCATTCACCATTGTACATCCCAGCACCGTGTTTACCGACGTAAACCAACTACAAGAGCAATGATTGGTCCTAGAGCATGAGGGCTGGATCTCCAAAATGGTTCGCAGGCTTCGATTTGTTCATTTGCCTTATAAATCTTTTAAGCAACAATATATTCCTTCACCATTAATACACGCCCACAGCTAATGTGAAGTATGGTCATTTTCCGTGTAGGTTTAGCAACAAAATGGAATATGGTCATGTTCCCCATGTGAAGTTAGCAGGACTCAACCAAAGCACTCCAGACAGCATAGAATGAAATGCTTGAATGTACAATTTAAATGGAAAAACAAACCTCAAAACAGAGCAAAGCTTGTAAATAAAATGTAGCTACAATGTGCAAGAACAGCAAAGCACTTTGAACATTTTTGCACTTGACATTTGGGAGAGCTTTTCTACAATACTACATCAAGAAGCTTTAAAACCTACACTCCCAATATTTTGCACAGCACAGAATCTTAAAACATCGCGAAATTTTCAGCTGGTGGGGCAAGCCACTGGGTTGTCCAACATGATTACTTTGCAGCTGCAACAAGTGCGGATCTTGCTCGTGTAAAAGCAGCAATCAGTGATCCAAGCTGCAACTTGTCATTGCAACCAAAAGTCAACCTATACCTGCGAGCCAGAAAATGTATAACAAACACATCATACTGTAGGAAAACCTAGAGACCATAATTCAATTAAATTTTGTTTTTGGCAAGCTAAAATATAAAACCATTGATGACCATCTTTTATAACGTGAATGATTCTTTCTAAAAGCAAAGTGGTATTTCATTCTGTGGGGGTTGGGGCAGAGGTTCGATGCACCGTTCAGAAGCCAGAGAATCCATAATTGGAGATCAGCTGATTCAGGAAATATCTGATTTCATCTTATGTAGGGTAATAATCTAGCTACAAGTTCAGTAGATAACATTGGTCAATATTTAACAAGTAAATGAAAAAATTAACCGTAAGCCCGCCTTCAATTCTCTGGCATCCAACCAGAAATGCTAGTCTACCACAAGGCAAAAGCAATAAATAATCAAAAAGAAAGACATGGGATACATACTCAATATCAGCCATCTCATTGATCAGCTGAACTCGAACATCTGCCGGCATCTTAATCTTGAAGACAAACCTGATGTTTAGATGAACAGAGGTGAGTTACATCAAATAACTGTTACACGAAGAGCCAAAAATATGTGCACTTACATGGTTACTTCTCTCACGATATCTACCAGAGCTAACCCTTTTATTGTCTTGATATCTGATATTCCTATAAACAATTATGTACAAAAAACGTTAGAGAGCAAAATGGACTAAAAGAGCAGATAGATAAAATGGAAAAAGGTACAGGTAAGGACTCATTGAAATACGTTTGCAACTGATAGCAAAGGGTTCATTCAGAAGCCAGTAAGAGATCTGCTCAATGTCCTTGGGCAATGGGTTTCCAGTGCACAGATAGACAGCTTCTTCCGTAATCTGCTGAGAAGCCATGTGTGTTGACTGCAATAAAGCTGAAAGTTAATGACAAAAAAGGGCAGCCCGGTGTACTAAGCTCCCGCTATGCACGGGGTCCGGGGAAGGTTCGGACCACAAGGGTCTATTGTACGCAGCCTTACCTCACATTTCTGCAAGAGGCTGTTTCCACGGCTTGAACCCATGACCTCCTGGTCACATGGCAGCAACTTTACCAGTTACTCCAAGTTAATGACAGTGAATCCAAAAAAGAATGGTCTGCCTTCCTGAAGATAAACAAACTAAACAGTTGCTTAAGAATTTCCGTGCATGGGAATAACAGCACAATGAGCACCTTATAGTTTTCCAACAATGGTCTCCCTTTTTTCTTCGCCAGTAAAACAAACCCTCCACCAATTTTTAAAATGGTAGATCAATGCCAACCAAGAACTAGACAGATACGAATGGTAAAATAAAAAAAAAGAACTATGTATGATCATTATTTCAACGATGTAACTGCAGTTAATCTAAATACCAGTGGTTTCATGCATGCCTGAAACTATATTAGAACTCGACTTTTTTCTTTCACCAAGAATGGTCTCCTCCTGACAATTAACAGAGAGTAATGTCCTCCTCACTGAAACCAACTGATAAAAAAGAATATCGAAAGTGATGCCATTTATTAAAAGGACCTTGAACAAGCAAAGCGACCCTAAAAAATCCCCACCCACCCACCCCCCAAACACAACAACTAGGCCACTGCAGGCATCACCTCTAGACTCTACCATGGCCTAACAAGTCATCCAAAACTAGCCTCAGACACAACATAACAAGCTAGTTCTCAAGGAAAATTGCTCAAGCAACGGGTCTAAGTAACAATAGAATTTCACTTTTTCCATAAATGAATTAAGGTACAATGAGTTACTTTAGGCCCTTAGACTTTAGAGTTCACAAATCCAATTGTGAGCTTGATGAATTGCATCCAATAAACCTCTCATTTATAACTGCAACAATGAAGATTGCTAGCTCCTCAAACAACTTTTCCTTTTATTTCTTTTAACTATAGCTCTAGACAACTCCTTTTCTTTTTTTTCTCTTTCTGCGGTGGGAAGATCTCTACCAGCACATTGCAAAAAGAAAGCAATTTAACTGAATCATGATGTGAAATCTCTGACCACAATAATTGAAATCAACATATAACCGAAATGAGAATAAAAATGATGAGGAGTTTGAACCTGCAATATGTTTAAAGCTTTTCTCATGTCACCATTGCTCAATCGTACAAGCGCCTTTAAACCACCCTCGGGGACATCAAGCCTATAACAAAACATTGTAATAGACTAATAAAGGAAAAAAAGAGTTGTGTAGACTAAATAGAGCAGGAGTAACTATGACATTTTCAACACCTATTATATCATATCTGCTTTCTCCGGAAAGAAAACTAAGAAATTAATTAAACAGCGGCAATATGGACCTTTGCAAGGTCCATAATATAGTAACAAATAAATATCCATAAGTTTATTTGGTTTTCAAGGTGGTTATACTTTTAGTTGTCCAATAGCAGATAGTTGTTTGTAATTCAATGAAATCATTGGGTACCACAGAATGTTGATACGGTAAAATATCTCAAACGATCCATAGACAAATAATAATAGTATAAATATACTTCAGCATTCTTCTCGTATTCATTTCCTAAAACTGTTCAAATCAGTATACTTGTACCTAGATAACTTTCTTCTTTAATTAAGAAGATAGCACATGGGACTCTAGATTGGTTGTTATTAGATGCTCAATTACCTGAAAACCGAAGGACAACGTCATAAGGTCATATTTGACTTCTCAATGTTGTAACCATGACAACAAAGAAGTAAATATTTTTTTCAGCTGCCTTCAAACATGTCGGATTGGACTGGCAAAAAACTCTAAAACAAGCCATAAGCCATCATACAAGTATGACAACAATTACATTTACCTGCTGGCATTTCAAGATACCTTGAACTTCTGTGGCATTCCAATAGAAGTTTGCTTGTCGGCTCTATATCTTATTCACTAGATCTATGTATTTTACCAGTTGCATAGGCCTGACCACTATATTCAATCAAATGATAGTCTGGTGAAAAAGTTTTAACCAAGCAACCAAGGGAAACACATTGGTAAATGCACGTCAATTGTTAGGTTTACATTGTTCTTTTTCCTTATTAGTACTATATTTGTGCTCTACGAACTCCATTCATCCGATGGGCCTGTGGACCTAAGGTATGACAATGCCTGAACCAAACTGAGAATAAAGGAACATAAGAGGAATGAAGAAAGAAATGAAATGAATATTTCCAATCACTACATCAGTTACCCACCACAGAAGAGTACGGGGTCACTTTTGCATTACAAATTTTTTCCAAGGATTTGAGCAACATGACATACACACAAAATATTATAGCAAAGAGTTAACTTCAAAGATAAAATGAAACTCACCGTTCAGCCTCAATAACATGTTTGAGACGCTCAGAGACGTGAACTGCATCAAGAGGAGCAAACCTAAATCGTGTACATCGTGATTGTAGGGCCGGAATAACTTTGTTCACATTGTTACATATCAAGGCAAACCTAGCGTTTCTTGTATATTTTTCAATCACTGCAGCAGAAATAATCCCATAACAATCAGCTTTGCAGGTCTTGCACAGATATTAAGTGTAACATGAAAAAGGGGTAATTTCTTGCCTCGTCGCAGAGCAAACTGTGCATCCTTTGTCATTGCATCTGCTTCATCCAATAGTACTAACTTCACTGCTGACTTTGCACTAAATAACAACAAAAATTAAGCTCAGATTTACTTCACCTATAATGTAAAAATCACACTTCAACTCATTTGGCATATAGTCCCATTTTCCATCTTTTAGTCTCACGAAAATCCAGAATGAGGAATAATATAACACTACAAGTCTAAGTAGAGGACAAATTGGTAAGTAATGTGCCTATACATGTACACAGGTATTGAGTTGAATGTTACATTGTTTTTTTTATAACTGTGGTGTCCGGCCCAGCTTGCGCGCACCTCGACTAATTCCACAAGATACTGCTACCTCTCACTAACATCAGGTAACTCTCTCCACCAACGCTTAGATAAATGGAAGAAATCACCTAGTGTTTTTGTCTACGCTGAGATTTGAACCTTAGACCTCATGGTTCTCCTCCCACGTCATTGTCTAAATGTTGTTTATGATCGTAAGAAAATGACTGAAATCGCCCCCTATGTTTGGGGTAGTTTAAAGTAGTCCTTAATTATAACTCTTAGCAATATTGGTCCTTTGACTATTTCAAAAGTGAACACATTTGGTCTCTGTAAGATATTTTAATAAACTCCGATGGTTAGAGTTGACGGGAACTATTCTTTAATCTACTAGGGCACACCCTTGCGTGCAAAAAAGTAAGCTTTAAATTGAATGTTACATTGTTCACTTAAATATTTTATAGAGCAAAATCCTGAATCTTCATCACTATTCTATCACATACAAGATAATGAATTAAAGAAAAAATTTACCCAAATGAGATGCTCTGAGTACTAGCAAAGTCCTGAATTTGCTGGCGCACCACATCAATCCCGCGATCATCAGAAGCATTCAGCTCCAAAACCATATTATGCATCTGATTCCCATACAGCTTCCTCGCAAGAGCGAGAATCGTTGACGTCTTTCCCGTTCCAGGTGGTCCATAAAGCAGCAAATGCGGCAATCTATTGCTACTCGCAAGCCTATCAACTTTTACCCACACACAAAAAAAATACATTAATTCGGTCACAAAATCACTAATAATTTACAGAGATTAAGAGAAACTTACTGGTTTCGACGATATCTCGATGAGCAGCAACGTCAGAAAGGGATTGAGGACGAAATTTTTCGACCCAAGGAACTGATTTAGGTTCAGTATTGGAGGTTAAAAAGACTGTGTTTTTGCCCTTGTTTGGTTTTGTGTCGATTTTGGCATTGTCGATATCCATTAACGAGATCGTCTCCGCCATTTTCAGGTTTGCTTCAATTCTCTCTCTGTCTCTTCCTTGAACCCTAGGATTTATTTCAAGAACAAAATGAACTTTTCTTTTTTTTCTCTAAAGGCGCCAACGAGTTTTTGATAAACTTGTTTTTGCTTTAGAATTTTAAAAAGTTGAGTTTGCATAATTTGTCCGTAAATATTTGTTTTAATAGTTTTTTCAAACAACGAAAAAAAAAACTTTTCAATAGTACAATTTATATTTTGTATTTAAAATTCTTAACTTACAAATTACAACAAAATTTTACTTTCCTAAAACTTTTTTTAAAAAATGAGAAACGGTCAAAAATACCCTTAACATTTGTGATTTATTTCATATTTGTCCTTCGTTAACCTATCGGCTTATAAATACCCTTAACGTTACATTTACTCCAAATATACACTTGAACAATCGAAAAGGATCCAAATATGTCCAGCGCACTAATTGTATGAGGAGTGGTGTGTTTATATATGAGAATCAGTTTAAATTCATGTCGTGACGATCGACTACAAAAGCTATTTATCTTGTCAAAAGGTTGTTGGAGCATTATCGGGACAAAAAAATAGACTTACACATGGTGTTCATCGATCTTGAAAAGGCGTATGATAAAGTCCCTCGTGAGGTTCTTTGGAGATGGTTGGAGTTTAGAGGCGTGTCAGTGCCTATATCAAAGCAATTAAGGACATGTACTAGGGTGTCAAGACCAGGGTTAGAATAGTCAGAGGTGATTCAAAATACTTTCCGATTGTGATGGGGTTGCATCAGGGATCAGCCATCAGCGATGAATAGACATGACATATTCAAAAAGAGGTGTCATGGTATATGTTATTCACAGACGACATAGTTTTAATTGACGAGACACGCAGTGGAGTTAATGATAGACTGAAAGTTTAGAGGACAACCTCAGAGTCTAAAAGTTTTAGGTTAAGCAGGACAAAGACGGAGTACATGAAGTGCAAGTTCAGTGACTTGAGGCCAGAGGCAGACGTGAAAGTAAAGATAGAGGCACGAGCTATACCTAAAAGAGAATTTCAAGTACCTTGGATCCATAATTCAAGGAGACAGTGAGATTGATAATAATGCCGCACACCGCATTGGAGCAGGATGGATGAAATAGAGGCTCGCCTTTGAGGTGCTTTGCGATAAGAAGATGTAGCCAAGGCTGAAATGTAAGTTCTACAAAGTGGTGGTTAGACTAGCATTGTTTTATGGGGCAGAATGATTGGCAGTCAAGAACGCCCACATTCAGAAGATGGAGGTAGTGGAAATGAGGATGCTGAGATGGGTGTGTGGTCATAATAGGAGAAATATGATTAGGAACAAAGTTATACGGGACAAGGTCGGAGTGGCCTCCGTGGAGGATAAGATAAGGGAAACGAGGCTGAGATGGTTCAGATATGTGAAGATGGGGTGTGAGAGATTGGCGGTAGCAGGAGTTATGAGAGGTAGAGGTAGGCCGAAGAAGAACTGGGGGAGGTGATTAGACAAGACATGGCACAACTCCAGCTAACCGAGGACATGACCCTAGATAGGAAGATTTGGAGGTCGAGGATAAGGTTAGAAGGTTAGTGGGTAGTTAAGTTTTTATCGTATTGTGTAGGTGAGGTAGGGCCTAGCCTCTTCTTCTCCTTTTGTTAGTCGTATTATTTAGGTATCACATAGATCCTTACTCCCCAGACCCCACAGTGTGGGATTTCACTGGGCATGTTTAAGGGTGGGCGTATATCGGTTCGGTTCGGTTTTGTATCCGAAAAATATGAACAACCAAATACAACTTTTAAAAAAAAATGATATGTTCGGTTTATATCGCCGAACGTATCGGATTATATCGGTTTTTTCTAGTGGGCCGGGTCGGGTCGTGGAATTTTTTATTTTAAAAAAAAAATTGAATTTCCAAAACTGAAATTGACATTAACACATACACTATCACGAAATTTCAACATTGAAATCTATTGTGTATCGTGAGATGTTACTAAAGAAAAAGAAAAAGAAAAATTAGAAATCGATTTGGGGGAAAACACAAATTGATTGGGAAAACGGACATCCGAGCGCAGAGTTATGACCATTTAAAGTTTCACCAATTTACAACTACTTTCTCCCCCTACATTTTATATCAATGCTTCTGTGATATGTTAATCAAGTTCATGCCGCATTCGACTTTCATAAAAGCTTCATAAATTGACTTCAATGGTTATGATTCAAGAGATAGTAGTAACCTAAAATAAAAAATAAGAATAATTATATATTTAATTCAGTTTTTTCGGTTCGGTTCGTATCCAAAACAAAAAAACCGAACCGAATCACTAAATCCTAATTCGGTTCGGTTTTTCAAAAAATTATTTTTTAAAAAAAAAATGAATTTCGGGTCGGTTTTTTCGGTTCTCCGGATTTTTTGTCCACCCCTAGGCATGTTGTTGTTGTTGTAGATCCTTACTCTTTATGTGTGTATTACTATGCGTTGCTCCATTTTCTTTCTATTTGGATATTTTTTGGTCTTATTTTACTTGCAATTCTGCATCTATTGTTTTTCTTTTGAGCCGAGGGTCTATTGGAAACAACCTCTCTACCTCATAAAGGTCGAGGTAAGGTTTGTGTACAACATACCCTCTCCAAATCCCACTTTGTGGAATACACTGGCATGTTGTTGTTGCACTAATTGTATTATGTAGAGGCATATTTAGGCCTTTTAAATTTCTCGAGTGTGTGCTTCAAATTAGAGGCGTATTTAATTTTTTTTAGTTATTTATGGGTGTATCTGGACATTTTCAATTTCTCAAATGCATGCTTCAGATTATTGTATTTTCGTTTTAAAAAGAAAATTTCAAAGTACATTAACAAAAAAAATCAAAGGTTTTTAAAAATTTAGTCGTATCTTCCATATTGAATTAATGAGGATATATTATAATGCAATTATCTTCATTATTTATGCTAGTCTATAAGATCCAATTGTCATGACCTCTTCAAGTACTTGATTCTCTAATTTTTCTTTAACTACGACTTGATTTATTTGATATGCTCTAATTCAATCCATGAAACATATTATAGTTATCAAAGTGTCTCCAATCAAGTAGTTTCTATTTTCTCTGAGTTGTTTTATTGCTTAGTGAAAAGTGTTTTCTAACGTCACAGTTCAATTTGAAAACTTTTGCTCATGCAGCATCTCAATTCATTTTTAAATATTAGAGAATATTTTGAGTTGGTCTCCCATCATTTTAAAATGTTAAAATTCAGAGGATTGTGACTCCACACTCCACAACCCATACCAAATAAAAATGACGCTTAATTGCTAGTATTATATTATGCAGCAGTGAGTTCATTTCAAATTAAATATTAAGATGTATTATGCCTTATTTTTTTTTGTCACGATCTAAATTCACGTGACTGGTATTTAGCGTCCTGCATGATTCGCGCAAATCAAACTCATATAAAAACTTCACTCATATATCCTAACAAGATTTGAAAAAGCTTTTCAAACATGTTTATTTAAAATATTAAAACTCAAGCATGACTAAAAACCTTAAAATTCAACACTTTTTAATAAAGGTAACAATGTCTAACGCATGCATGCATGTCATGAACAAATTAATACTATAATCCAACTCAACTATTTATGTAGTCTCTACAAAGAATGAAACTAATATATGAAATAATTTTCGATTAAATATAAAAGAGAAAAATAACATAATATCTACTGCGAACTAAAAGTGTTGTCCTACCAAACAACTCGAGAAAGAAAATTAACCTAGCCCTAGTTGCTCATCATGTATCATACTTAATTATAAAATATGAAAAGTAGACGGAGAGCACATAGATGATTAAGTACATTGTCACAATACGCAATAAGTATCATTGAGTATTCTCTCCAACTAAAAGTTGGAACAATAGTTCATTAAGAAATCAATGCAAGCAACATTTGACATAAAAAAATTATTTATTGTCAAATTGTTGTAGATTATGAGGTAGATAACCACCAATCATCTTTAACTTACCAATTTATTGGGTGTATGACTCTGCATACGTGAGAGAAAATTTAGCTGAAGTCTCAAGTTTGTATGCTCCTATGATGAAGTCCTTCAATTGGTCAACAAGAATCAAACATTTAACGGACCTTGTATCTCTTCGATCATTATTGTTTGTTTTGTGGAGGACTTTCTTTTCTCTTAAATTTCAAAAAACTTTAAATGTGCTTAACTTGATTCTCTCCATACCATGATTTCCTTCTTATTCGTAAACTTAAAATGTTTAGCATGTTCTTGCATTTGTTTTGTCAAGCCTATAACTTCTTTAATCAAACTTGTAAGTTGTTTTTTTATTGTGAAAGCGTTAATCGTGGTGGTTCCACGACTGATATGAATCACTACTTGATGGAGCTTTAGATTAGAGAGTGGCTTGATAGGAAATCATAGCATACCTGGAGTTCATGACATCATCATCTTTTTGCATGGGATATTTTGGACTTGCGATGGTGTTATTATAGCAAATTAAGCTGAGCCAAATTAAGTTATTTCGACCATCTTAACAATATTATTCTTTTTTCTTGCATGCATGAAGAGAATACCACCCCCTTTGAAAAAATATGAACTAAAAACATGAGTTCACTTAGGTGTTACTTGAAATATTTATTGTCATACCATCTCAATTTTTTCCCTTTTGATTTAGCCAATAATCTTCCTGACAATTTTCAATAATATTGAATTTGGGGTTGATCTTCATTTAAGTCATTTTGGTATTATTTCAATGTAGGTTTGCGAATAAGAAGTGAGAGTTGGAGATTGTCTCATTGCATCCAAAATTTGTAGACAATAAAAATCGCATAAAAAATTAATAAGACCAAAAGTATCACAAAAATCATGATATTTTCTTTCGATATAGTGAATGTTACAATCTATATAATTTCTTTGATTCTTCTTTTCGGAAATAAATTCAAGAGTCTTTGAGCTTGATATTGACTTATATTCTAACCCAATAGTTTAAGGCTTGACATTGAATCTTCATCGTGATATTTAGAACTTAGAGAAATACTTGATTGCTTGAATGCTCGTAGAGAAATCTGCAGAGTTTGATTCACGAGCTCTCTCTGAATGTTTGTTTGAGTTTTGATGTCTTTTCGTAATTATAAGGACTCTTGTTTATAGTTGTAGGAGAAAGAGTTGTGATGAAGACAAACTCTTATTTGACTAATCAGATTGAGATGACATGGTTATATTTGATTGGCCGAATCATGTAACAACATACGTGACACATTTTATTGGCTTTTGATTTGACTTGTCATGTTATGTCATTTTGACACGTGACATGATCCAATTGACTTTTCTCTTTAATTTGGTGTGCATGTCATCTGACACATGACATTAATTTGAGCCTCGGAGTAAGATGACATGTTAGGCTTAACAAAGTGGTTCATCATTTAAAATTCAAATTAATGTACTGCCAAACAAAATTGGACTACTAATTCAACAAGTTTATGCGTGGATTTCCCTTCATATGGACTATTATTTAATTTTTGCCCCTCAAAGTCGTTGGTCTTTAATTTTTTCACCGCTTCTCATTTGATGAAATTTTGTGGGCCAAAGCATTCTTATTCGTTGGTTTACAAAATTAGAAATTTTGAATTCGAATCCCAGCAGAGTAAAGAAAATAATTTTTTTGCAGGGCAATGTTTCATAGAAACTATGCCTATTCGGGCAAAGTTACATAGAAATTGTGCCTTGTCCTATATAGTTATGTAAAAATTAAGTTATCCGACATAAATTGTGTAGTAACTAACTCACAAAGCAAGGTTTCATATCAACTACGCCTATTCAGGCAAAGTTGCATAGAAACTATGCCGTGTGCGACATAGTTCTATAGAAATTAAGTTATTCAGCATAACTTCATTTTTACAAAATTATTCCGGATAAGGCATAGTTTCTATGTAACTTTGTCCGAATAAACATAATTCTTATAAAACCTTACCTTGTGAGATTAGGTCATAGATCCGAATTTATTTTTCTATTTTTTCGATGTCATGGATATTTTCGACCACTTTTTAAAACTTAAATTGTCGAAGGGCAAAAATTAAAGACTTGCAATTTGAGAGGCAAAAAATGAAAGACCACCCCAAAATAAGGATATTCATGTGAATTGCCCTTAATTCAATAATAACCTACAATATTTATTTGAACTAATATATTTGAATTCAAAATATAGTCTAGATTATTTTACGTATTTATATTTGATAATTTTAAATGCTTAAACGAGATTAATGCGAAGATTATATCTCCCAAGCAAACCAACCAAATGACCCTTAAATTTAATTTGTATCAATAGTCAACTAAAATAAACAAATTGTGTACTATTTAGTATACTCAAAGGCACATTTACAATATGAATTTATGAGTTCATGTAAATGCAGGAGCTATTTTAATTTACTACCTATTCTCGCTACATAATATGACTCGAGTACATGTAAAGCTCAAGACATTGGAGTGCTTCAAGGATCAAAGAATGACTCTAGACATTGGAGTGCTTCAAGGATCAAAGAATGACTCTAGACATGTTCTCGCTACATAATATCCCACACGTTGATAACACTCTAGACATGTCTAACAAATAGTTTATCAGCAGGGTATACCAATACTTTCCAAAAGCATCCATGTGTCCATCACTAGTAACCATTACAAGTAGCAGGTGAGACATACTACATTCTCTAAGAATGTGATGCAGACCACATGTCGACTTATAACATATCATCGATATCTCATTCTCGACTATCATTAGTCAAGGCTATTTTTAGAGTTACGCTCTATCAATAACGTAAGCCCAAGAGATGCACATTAATGAATAATTACAAACAATCAAATAATAATTCAATAATTGCAATGCCATAAATATATTAATCTTATTAATAATACGAATGTGTTCAAGTACATTCGTCTCTAATAATGATTGTCTCTAGGACATACATATTTTCAATCTCCCACTTGGCCTAGAGCTAATCTTCGATGTATCTAACACCCATATTTTTAAAATGACCATTATGCTTAACTAAGCTTAATGCTTTTGTAAACGGGTCAGATAGATTATCATCTGTGGGAACATAGTCTAATCTTATTTCTTCAGTTTCCACCATCTCCCTGAGTATGTGGTATTTCCTTGGTACATGCTTGTTTCTGTTTGTTGATCTTGGTTCCTTAGCTTGCGCAATCGCACCAGTATTGTCACAATAAATCTTTATTAGACAAGTGGCATTTGGAACAACCCCTAGTTCCTTCAAGAACTCAGATATCGCGACAATTTTTTTACCAGCTTCTGATCCAGCAATGTACTCGGCTTCAGTTGTCGAATCAACAGTTGTAGCTTGCTTGGAACTTTTCCAACTCACTACTCCACCATTGAAAATGAAGGTATATCCAGACTGAGACTTGAAGTCATCAAGATCTGTTTGGAAGCTAGCATCAGTGTACCCATAGCCACTAGCTTCTCTTGTCCACCATAGACTAAGAAATATTCTTTAGTTCGTCTAAGATACTTAAGAATACTCTTGACTGCTTTCCAGTGTTCTTCCCCAGGATTCTGCTGGAATTTGCAAGTCATACTAAGTGCATAGGCCACAACTGGCCTCGTACAGGTCATGGCATACATGATAGATCCTATAGCTGAATCATATGGGATTCTTTTCATGCGTTCAAGTTCTGCAACAGTAGAAGGACTATCCTTCTTTGATAACTTGATGCCTTGACCCATAGGAAGACCTCCCTTCTTGGAATTTTCCATAGAGAATCATCTTAGCACTTTGTCTATGTATATGGACTGTGACAGCCCCAACAATCTATTAGGTCTATCTCTATAGATCCTAATTCCAAGAATGTAGCAGGCTTCACCCAAGTCCTTCATCATGAAGGTGCTGGATAACCATTCCTTGACTGATTGCATGAGAGTCTTATTGTCTCCCATTATTAATATGTCATCTACATATATAACAATGAAGACAATACTCCCTTCTTTGCGCTTACTATAAACGCAGGGATCTTCTTTGCTTCTAACAAAGTCAAACGATTTGACTGCTTTGTCAAAACAAATATTCCAACTCCCTGAGGCTTGCTTAAGTCCATAAATAGACTTCTGTAGCTTGCATACTGCTTTGGGCTCAGTCTTGGATGTAAAACCCTCAGGTTGTACCAAATAATAATTCAATAATTGCAATGCCATAAATATATTAATCTTATTAATAATACGAATGTGTTCAAGTACATTTGTCCCTAATAATGATATTCTCTAGGACATACATCTTTCAATTTTTTCATTTTTGTAGCGCTAGAGAGATTGAGAAAGGAGACGAGTTAGCTTGGTATGCTGATGGAGGTTATACGGTCCTGAATGAGAACAATTCCAAAATTGCTTATAGTTTTGGTTAGTGTTTACGACTTGGATTGTTAGCTACTCACTCCTTCTGTCCCAATTTATGTGATACATTTCAGATTTCGAGAGTCAAAAAGTCAAAAATTCTTTATTTTGAATGTGAATTTGGACATAAAGTCTTTTAAGTTTTTTGAAAAATAATTTACATATATAGAAATTACTTAAAGAGTACAAAAGTCACAATAATTAACAATTTAAAATATTTAAAGGCCCTACTAATAAATAACGGTCAAAGATTTTCTTGTTTGACTCTCGAAATCTAAAATGTATGCATAAATACAAAGGGTGTATCTTTTCTATCTGTATGTATGGAAGTGTATGTACTTGTAAAAATAACGTAGTAATTCATTCGTCAAAAAATACGACTGATGCTGCTGGTGGTACAACTCATTCATGCATGAGTGGTGTCTGACATTCCCCCCTGATCTTTTTTCCACGAAAAGCCTTTTTTTATTGGCCATATCTTTGTGTTTAAGAAGTTCAGTCTATGTTGCTATATGAGGAAAATTAAAAGCATAGGTTCCATGCTTAAATTTGCTCATAGCTTTAGTGGGAAGGAGAGGTAAAGGAAATAAGAGACGAGTTTGGAGGAAGAGCAAGGGCTGCAACTTTTGATTCTATCATGTTTAAATATTAAAGGAACAAAAAAGCAAGCATAGAACTTATTTATCTTGTTGTATGCTTTTCTATTGTTATGTTCTTCTGTCTTTCCTATTGTTCTTAATAAGAAACATCGAGACTTAAATCTTTCCTATGACTGTAAATGGAGCTTCATTTCCTTGATCATGGATAAGATATCCTCAGGGTATTGATAGTACCAAAGTGTGTTGTCTTTGACTAATGAATTAAATTTCTTTGCTGTTCCCTCATTTTCTCTTTCTCCAGCTTAAAGTGACACACATTGTTTATTTAGCTTGTGAGGCCACTAACATGTTACTCATTTTATGGCTTGAGTTTCGATGTGTGTTATTGTCCTCTGCTGTGCTCCTCTTACTAATGATTCAGGGAATACTTACGGAGAAAAGTCAGAGAATTAGAGTACCTATTCCATTTTATGGTGTCTACTACTTTTAGGATGACTTACCAAGGAGAAGTATAACTCTGTATCTTGAACCTTCATGTGGCTTTGTTATTCTGCAAATAAGCTAGGGAATTGTGTGATGGATTTCTCTATCTAGTTGTCACAGATTTATTGGAGTTCCAATGCTGGATTGTTTGGTGTTGTTACTCTTTTCATTCTGCCTATTCCTAGGGTTAACTTGTTTGTCACTTTCCATGGATATGTCATTTCTTTTTTTTTATTTAAAATGTGCAAATGTCATTTATTTCATAAAGAAAAAGAGTTTTTGGTCCTGCAACAACTACCCACCAAGTTTATGATGTTGCAGCTCAGCATGTGGTGGATGGTGCCATGGAAGGAATTAATGGTAATGGTTCCAGCAAATATATTGAATTTAACTTGCAGCGTCACAATGGAACAGAGCCATAATACATTTTTCCCTCTTTATTTTTGGTATTTTAAATAGAAATTAAAGAGTATGCTGGCTCATTTTTCCCATGGGGTTCCACCTGCTGAATTAACTTTATAGCAGTTTTCTTTACCTGCAAACCATAGATACAAGATCAGGGTTTACTTATTACAAGATTTTAATATCATACAGTAATATGTCAGTCTTGGAGAAAAACAACCTTATGTCCTGACTTCAGAGTTTCTATACCAAAGCAATTTCCATCTTCCCTTCTTCTTTTAAATGTATCAATTCATCCCTTGGTATTCCTTTGTGTATCAATTTCTGGATGCAAACTATTCTGAAATAATGTAGTCGTGCTTCATATTGCAACAAATTAATTGAACACGGCCTTTTACTTGTTTGCAGAGTTTGTAAGATTTTGACTTGCATATCTTGTTAGAGGGATGTGGAAACTAACGTTACAACTCTTCTATATTTTCTTGTATTAGTATGTGTTTTGAAGTGTCAGCCTGAAGTTGTGAGTCACCAATTGACATGGTATTGGGGCCAACTAAGTGAGAAATGAGGTGTTCTATGGTATGGATAGAAGGGATAGCTCTTTAGATCAAGGACACCACTCATTCCTCCACATTTTGCAGGAACTGTATTTGCTTATGGTGTAACTAGCAGCGGAAAGACTCATACAATGCATGTAAGCACTTAGTTAATCTTTCATTAACCTTTTAATTCCCCCCGTGTTTTTTTTGGTGTATTCACTTGAATAAGATTATTGATCCAACATTACATGCATTTTGAGAATGATTATAGATCCAACATTGTAGTCAATTTTCTGGCAGTTGGATATTTAAATAGTGTTTTTAAGAAATATGAAAAAGCTAAGCTTACAGTAGCTGAATAATTTTTTTCAGAAGAATAAATATGAAAAAGAAAATCATACAATAGCATGAATTTTTTTAATACCAAAATTAAAGGGACTCAAAATCTTTCTATATTTAAATAAATATACTCCTACGTAGCATGAATTTTCTTCAGATAGGAACCTCTTAAGCAAGTCAAATATTTGAAAATTCGATAATTAACTAAGTGAGAATTGTCTGCCTGCCTGTGGAACTACCTCAGGGCCGACTCAACGAAATTGATGGCCTAAAACCAAACCTCTATAAGAGGCCTTAGATTTATCTAATAAAATTTTATTAATTATTATTATAATTCTTTTTTTTGTGTGTGTGAACTATGAAGATGATCTACGAACCATCTTGTACCTATCTTGATTATTCACTCATTTATATGCTAGCTTCTACCATTTGAGATATTTAGTAACTCTATTCACTAAAATTTAAATATATATTTGTATAGGAAGCATAAATTGACGGTTACAAAAATATTTTTATAAATTCTCATAATTTTCTCAATTTTATACCACTATGTAGATGTCAAAATAATCATACATTTTAAATAATTCAAGTCTATTTTAAAGTAAAACAAATAGTTTAATCCACTATTTATAAGAAATAATCAACTCTACAAGAGACTTCATCTTTTCTAAATTATCAAAGTCGTCATCAATTTGTTCACGTTTATATGTCTCTAATTTATGTGAATAAATAAAAGCCATAGAAATTTTGTGGCTATAAATCATCTCATCATAAAACGTAAAATGAGAAGTTTAAAATTATTTTTTTATTAAATATGAAACGATGTCATTCTTTTTGGGACTAAATAAAAGAAAATAATGTCACATAAATGAGACGGAAAAAGTATAAAATTCGAATTATTTATTTCGATAACCTCTATCACATTTCAAGAAAAGAAGTACAAAATTTAATCTTTTTATTAATAATTTTATAATATAATAAATAAAATAAAATGGGGCCTCAATTTGAGGGGGGGCCTAAAGCAATTGCTTTAGCTGCTTCCCCCTCTAGCTGGCCCTGAACGACCTCACAGATTGACATCTGTAGGATACATGAACAGTTACATATAAGGTGATTATCAGGGTTGAAGATTAATGCAGCTTTTGGCATCCTCAAAGTCCAGCTTGGAAAGCTTTTTCCAAGACTTGGCTTGTAGATTTGCAGTGTGGCTGGGAGCTGATTTGTTCATTACTTGGGATGGTTTCAGCTTGACTGTTGAAATGTTGTACAGAAAACATTGATTCATGTGTTTTTCTCTGTCCAACTGCAGATTAAAACTTATTTATTTTACTACTTCATGGTTATTGGTATCTAGAAAAAGATGTGTTATTGTGCATAACATGCAGTAATCCGTAGTTCCTTTTATTTTAATCTTCCTGCAAGGCTTTGGTCGCATTGAGCAAAAGCCTACAGCTGTTCATTAGATTTATTACATCCTAGAACTTGGCCAGCTGATCCATCATCTTTCTTATGATTACCCAGAGAACTAACTTATACATGTCCTCGAAAGTTCGGTCTTCCATGAGCAATATAAAGAGAATACATTTAGTACACATTTATATCGAGGATGTTCGCTTGGTCTTTGTCGGTGTGTGGTATTAGGCTATTATGTGTGGATGAATTGGCATGTTGTATTAGGTTGTTGAGACAATTAGTATTTTCTTCTCAGCATATTCAAATGCCCTTCTATAAGTACATTGGCTTACCTTTTGTTTTCTCCTCAGGGTCTGGAAGGGATAATATTTTGCATTTGGGACTCACATTGACATTTATTTCTTCTGAATATGCAGTGCATGATTGATGTTTTATAGCATTTCACTCGGAGTTCCTTGACTCCCTAACATCTAAGGTGAGATTGCCACAACTCAAGCAAATATACTTTCTTATTATTCTCCAACGGCCTGATGATCTTTACTCTGGAGTCTGAAGATAAGATATGTTATTTGGTCCCTAGGAGTAACTGAATAAATGCATAGGTAAGATAATACGTAACATGATTTAAAACCTTCCATTCATGAAAATGAATTGCATTTTATTTAATAAAAGTTTGATTTCTTTCTCGATTTTCTCTGTTAACATAACCCTTAAATGTGCTTAGCTAAGGCTGGTCTCCAGCTACTATTTCTGAATATAGTACTCCCCTAGTCCGGAAAAGATTATCTTCATTTCCGGGTTGTTCAGAAATGCGTTCTTCCAATATACGTGAATCTCGTCATTTACAATTGTGTCCTATTTCCTTTGTTAATCTGTTTGGCCCATCTAGTTTGTCAAATCATTCGACTAACTTTCTCAACTGAAATGAACAACAACATACCCAGTGTAATCCCGCAAGTGATGTCTGAAGAGGATAGGATGTACGCAGACTTTACCCCTACCTTTGGGGAGGCTGCTTCCGATAGATTCTCAACTAAAATGAACTGGGTCATATTTTTAAAAAAGTAAAATTCATATATACAGAAACTAGATTAAGTGTACTATATGTTGCAATTTTCTTTATATCAAAATGGCAAAAGAATACATATTAAGATGTAAATGAAATTTTTCTTAGTTTAGATCTGAAGAAGCCAAAAATGTTGAAGACAACACTGGTATTATTTATTTTCCAGATGAATTATATTTTTGAACACTACACTAATATCTCACTCCTTTGTGATTTCATTGTTAAATTTCGGAATGCCATTTGAGTTTAGAATTTTATCTTAATGTTACCCTCAAGAAATTGTTTTCAATCTATATAATATGTAGCTTCCATTTCTCACAGGTACGCCAATTGCATAACTCAATTGCAGATGTAAAGTCAACTGGCCAACTCATCGTTTACCACCAAAACTTCATATAACCAGCAGACACAATGGGGGACCAAAGTGTGTAGCTAACTGAAAGATTCAAAGCTAGGAGATGATCTTGTGATGTAGGCTAAACCTGTACTATTGTATGTATTTGGGATAAACCCAATGTCTTTGGTGTAGGTCATAGGAAACATTTCAGTAACATATTTGTACTCCCAATGACTGATCAATTATATTTGTTGCTCTACACATTTACAGAAAATGGCATGAAAACCACATTAGCTTCTCACTTTGTCACCTTATTTTCTGGCCTTCCGCTTCAAAGAGTCAAACTTTGCAGGACATGTTCCTTCATATACGCCTATGTTGGAAGGGTATGCATCATAATAATCTTCCCCATAATCACGACTGATGCTGTTAATGAAAAGAAAAAAGTTTCTGGTGAGCAATGTACTAGCCCCAGTAAAGTGAAAAGCAAGAAAATGTATAAGAGTTTATGAAGTCTACGGGAGCTTGTTGCAGTTTGCTGGAAGCCATCCAATCTGTTTTTTCTCATTGTCGTATATCACCATTTTATCTAGTAGAGAAATATCTGCAGATTAAAAGAAAGAACAGAATTATTCTAGAAAAAAAGATCAAATGGACACCAACTCTTCTCAAAAACTAGTGTTCCCAGTTGAGTATTTATGCAGATTAAGAACTGCGTTTTCTCTTCATTTTGACGATACTTTTCCATCATTATTCTAGAACATTATGACAAAGCAACCCTGCAAGTATGACTGATTTTGTGAAAGTGAGATTTTAAGCAGCACTCTCGTACCTCCAATCAAATTATAATTTCCTAATCCAACTTCTGTGCCATTCAATATGCCCAGGCATACATTACCATGCTCCTGAGAGAATGAGAGCCAAAATCAGTTGTTGATATCATCCAACCATAATTTAATGCTAGGGAGAAGTTGAAAAGGTGCTTACAGTAAGAATAAGATAAGCCTCAGGAAGAAGCTGAAGCTCAACATTCTTGACTTTCATGAAACTCAGTGTTAACGGCTTGAAGTAGATTGTGGCGTCATTAACAGATTTGAAGGATTTTGAGCCACTCCAGCAGACAGGAAGGCTTTTGTCATCCGCTGCATCAGTCAGCTGCTTTGCATTTATGTTTTTCTTTATCTGAAGACAGATTATTGTTAGCGCACAGAAAGAAAGTCAAGCATTTAGGACTACATAACACTTCCCCATCTTACCGAAGATAGCAAAATACCATAAGCTTCAGAGCTAAAGTAACTGAAGGTACTTCCACTGTCAAAAATAATTGGAAGACCCTTGACTCCTGTGGCCTGCCCGTCAAATATGAGCTCTGCTTGTCCCAAAGAGTAGTGCTTTCTGAAATCACAGAAATACATCAACATCTTGTTCAGAAAGTTCCAAAGCTCCAGAGACAGAGCCTATAACATAGCAGAGGACATACTCTGAAGATGTTTGCTCTATTGGTCTCCAAGCAATTCCAAAAGAGGGAAGAACATCATCACCAAAGAAAAGAAACCCTCCGCCTTGCCCACTTAAACAGTGACCCATTACATTTCTGATAAGACCTAAGCCATTCAATTGTGACACAATGCTTGATTTTCCATCGCCAAGACCAAGAATTCCATCCGTAAAAGGTGGATGAGTAGAAGCTGGCACTTCTTGACTGTACCCGCAACTGTAGAATATAACTCAATTCAGTTTTTTGGAAAGTCAAAAAATTTCACTAATAAACAACAACTTGGTGTCAAAGGGTACGTAAGACTACTCATATTTAATAATGAATACAACTGAAAGAAACAGAAAGGTCTTGCGAGTTAACAAATTTTTAAAGTCAACTAAAGGTACTCTAAATGTTTCTCACCCAAATACTAGATGAGGAACGGCAATGCTACCATTGGTGAATCTTAGTGGAAATGTGTCTTTGACCAGCACTCCCAAGGATGAACCACGATCTGCATACTCAACCTCATAATCGCATTGCTCGTTAGGGTCATGACAAGGATGGTTCTCGGGCCAGTGGAGGGACGTGCATACAGGATCCTTACATGTGACAACATTTTTATGTGGTTTGTAAAGACTGTGAGGGGCCTGCAAAGGTGCATATTCATGCAGATATTAAGACAGACATAGACTAATGCTAATGCTTAAGGGTTGAACGTGCATTGATATCATGGTTTACAAAGATCAGATGAATTGATGATCTTTCAAGGTGACATTCACTACAAATATTTAAGTCAAAAACAAGGAAAAGGGAGTAATTTACCAGTGTGCATTTTGCACAAGGTGCATCACACTGTAGCCAAGTTAGGTCACTACCAGTGTCTATATCGAGAAAGTAAGGTTTGGGGGGTTGGCCAACCTCAAGTGTCACCTGATAATACCTGCACGTAAAGAGACCACCTGGACTTACAAGAAAGAACAAAATAGAGAGAAAAAAATGAATGTCAGATCTTGAAACATTCAGATAATCCTTTTTTTGTGACAGTGGTGTTTGGGGCAGCTAACACGCACCTTGACTAATCTACCAGATACATGTACCTCTCACTGTTACCAACACTTGGTCACGGAGAATAGATCACTTTAGCCTTCTTTTTTCCTCTATTGAGATTTGAACCTTGATGTCCCATGGTCGATTGGTGCTATAGATAATCATATATCTTAGTTAAGAATTCACCCCCACGACACCTCTAAATTACATGTTGATGAAGTATAAAGAATTTTTTTAAATAGTAGGTCATGTAAACACAGCAAAATGTCATCACTTAGCACTCTTCTGAAAGCTTCAAGTCACAACTTTTCCTTCCAACTCTTGTACTTCCATTTTAATTTCCTTCAATAAAGCTAAGATTTGGAAGGAACTATTATTGCCCGAAATAACAAGTAGAAAGTAGGGCATTATGTCGGATCATCTGTTTGAAGGGGAGCCTTGTAGTAACTGGTAAAGTTGATGTCATGTGATCAGGAGGTCATGGGTTCAAGCCGTGGAAACAACCTCTGACAAAAATGCAAGGTAAGGCTGCGTACAACAGACCCTTATGGTCCGGCCCCTTCCCCGGACCCCGCGCATAGATGGAGCTTAGTGCACCGGGCTGCCCTTTATTTTTCCCTCTTCAAATCATTCTTCAATTTTTTTCCAATCAGCGAACCATATACTTCCTCCGTCCCAATTTATATGATGTAGATTGACTGGGCACGAAGTTTAAGAAATAAAATAGTAAGACTTTTTGAATTTTGTGGTCTAAAATAAGTCAAAATATTTGTGTGGGTAGTTATAAATTATCTTGTTAAGCATAAAAATTAAGTTTATAATTAAATTGTTGTCAAATAAGGAAATTTGTCATTCTTTTTGGGATTGACTATAATATAAATTCGGAATTCGGACAGAGAGAGTTACATTAATTGAGTGGCCAATTAGCAAAAGGAAAGAAATGAAATGAAAGACAATACTACTAAGAGATATTCCTTTTATAATCACAGGACAAAGTAAGTATCAACAGAGTTTTGTTTCATACAATATTGACTACTCCTATTACCAGTTAGTAAACTAAACCGGATGATGAAATCTTTATTTCGTTAGAAAAAACACCGACACCAAGCAAAAATACATCCCATGATCTCTCTGACCAAATCAGTACTAATTACTACACACACTGATCGAAAGGAGAGTACATACAATTACGAGGGCTTAAAAACACTTTTTATCTCAATCAAACGTCTCAAAAAGCCAAAAAAAAAACCACTTAAAATAAGCCGATCAACACCCTGCAAAACCCTTCAAGAATTGGGTGAACTAGTTCAATCAAGAAAACAAAAACTTAAAAAAGCTTAATTAAAGAGAGAATACCCTTTAGGATATACGTTTCCATCAAGAGGGAAGACAAGAGAGGAACTTGATTTTAACTGTTTCTTGTTCCATATTGGAAGACTAAAAGCAGAGAAGCATCCTTGGAATAAAGCGGATAGCAACAGCAACAAAAATGACGCTTTCATAATGATTTTGGAGAGACAACAAAAGGCCACTTTCTTGATCTCAAAAACCTTCTTATCATTACCAAAAAGAAAGTGTACTCTGTCGTGTCTCGTGTGGTATAGGATTACTGTTAAAATTTTATATTTTTATTATATTAACATGAGAAAAATTATAACTTATAATATTTTTTATATAATTTTAAAATAATAAGTTAATCTAATTTTATTATATTTGAAATAATAAGATTATTAAAAGTATTAGATTTAAATAAAAATTATGATTTAAAATAAATTATATAATTTTATTAAGCATAAAACAAGAAGAACAAATTAAAAATAAAAATACGCCTTAATGAATTTGGACAAAGAGATAAGCATATTTTTAAAGGGAACAGAAATAGCAATATAGTAGGATAAAGACAACAGCTTTTAAGAACATTTTCGATGTGTGCCAATTTTTCTTAATTTCGTTTACTAACATTTTATATTTAGTGTAGTAAAATAAAATGGACGGAGTATTAATTTTTGTGATACTATTGAATAGGGTGAAGTATTACTTTGGCGACTCCACGTTGAAGGACCCCCAACTCCGAGAGGTTTGTGGCTGAGTGAAGTTCTTGAAATTTACGCTCACATCGCTCTACGACGGCGGCCAAGGCTGAGATAACTTGTCTCTTTCACATGGACTATGACTCAATGAATATTAGTAGTGATGCCAATATAAATGTATTGTTATGCGTCGTATTAAAGAGGGTTGGATGAAATGGGGGTTGTAATTCGATATTTGATGTCTACATATATGTGTCATTAAGATTTAAAGGTATAAGTTATATAAAGTGATTGTTAGATTGATTATGTTGTATATAATAGAGTATTAGCAAGTCAAGAATTCTCACGTTCAGAAAATTAAAGCAGCGAAAATGAGGATGGTTATATAGATGTACATGCATAATAGAAGAGATAAGATTAGGAACAAAGTGTTGGAAATTTACTAATGTGGAATTAAGTTTATCCCATTATTTATGACTCGAACAAATGGGGCCCCGCACGTCGAAAATGTCATTTCCACACACGTGCAATCTTAATGTCAAGTATCGTAAATTTCGTTAATGAAAAAGATATTGGTACGTAAGTGAAATGTTTGAGACATAGAATGATGGACGGTTATTTTCTGAATGACAAGTGTTCCACGTTGGTAAACGAAGGAAGGATTGTGCGAAGTGTAAGATGGTGCGGGTTGAAAAAGGGTCGCGGAGTTGAGAAGGGCCGCGGCGCCTCCCTGACTGGGCCACGGCGCTGGAGCGCCGCGGTGCCTCCCTTGCAGCGCCGCGGCGCCTGAGTGGCATTGAGGTTTTGGCTGAATTAGCGTTGCGACGCTAATGTGGCAGAGCCACGACGCTTCATTGGCAGTGACTGCTCGACGGAATCCCAAAATGTTTAGCTGTTGCGGGGGTTTCAATGGCATTGAATCCACCCAATATTGGCCATTACTTGGACCATTATGTTGTTGCATTACTTGGGGGGTTAAATGTCATCCATTACATGGCAATTGATTGTCATTATGGGGCATTTGAAAGGTCATCTTGCACACCTATAAATTGAGGCCTTTGGCTCAATTCTATATATGACCATGAACAGAAAAATAAGTTAACAACACCATAAAAAGATCAGATTTTCCTGATATCAATCCTTCTCTTAGCAATCTTCATTATTCGTGTTCTTCGTTGAGATCATTTGTGTAGGCTTTGCACACTTGATAATTTGTTGTTTCATCTTGGGAGCCTATTGTCCACACTTCTGTAAAGCCTATATACGGGGGCAATCTTGTCTTAAAGACATAGAGTCATCTCTCGACTCAGCCGGTGGTGTTGTGATTATCTAATTGGTTGCTAAGTGTCTCAGGTGTGAACTAGAATCTCAAAGGACTCTAACCGTTCAGATTCTCAGCGGATTTACAAGCCACAGGTGTAGCAGTTCATGTTCTTGTATTTCTGAATACAAGATCCATATTTGAAGTTCCAATCCAAGATCAAGATATTGACAACTTGTTGTTGTAATCTAAGTTGTTTATCCTTTCGATCACTGTAATAGTTATTTACTATTTATGTACGTGTTTTACATATCCAACAATTTTAAGACAATATTGTATTAGTGCTCGAAAGACGTGTGTCAGCAGATATGGTCCCAAATCTGGCTGTGATTTTCTTCTTGAAAATAGTTTTCTTGATAGTTCTGTCAATAGTTCAAACACTGTCTCTGTCAACGACCGTGCTTTCAAATCTGATCCTAATTTTGGTTCTCTCTTTGATGACAGTTACAAATCCGTTTCCGTCAAAGGTGGGATATTTGGATCTGATGTTGAGCTTCAAGATATTGTTGATAGTCATGCTAGTACGGATAAGATATAGCATTTTCTTGATATTAAAGGTAAGAATTTTCTCCCGTTAGAAATGTGTAAGCTAAATTAAGCTTTAGACATGCTTAGATATTGAAGTTGAGTTGTGAGCACATTGTGTTGTGGTTGAGGGTTGTTCTTATTATGATTGAGATGCTGGAAGTATGAGCATGAGGGATATGGATTAGTTTGATGATTTAAATTGTGCTAATTGCTACAAGCTGTAAGTTGAAGGATTAAATGGCATAGTTGAACTACTAGTTGTGTGATATGCAGTATGTTGAGGCTGATTTGATTGTCTAAAGGTGCTGGAGTTGTTGTTGTTGTTGTTATTTTGAACTTGAGGAATGTAAAAGAAATAGGAGATATGATGCTCGATTTGTCATAGAACTAGATTATTGCTCTTTAGTTAGTTGGTAAGTTGAAGGTTGATTGATATAGTTGAGATACTAGATGTGTGTATAACATATTGGGATTGTTTTTATTGTGTGTAGGTGCTGAAAATATTAGTATGTTGTATATAAGTTAGTTTGATGATTTGTATATGCTTAGAAAATACAAGTTGTAAGTTGAATAACTATATGATGTGGTTGAAGTGTTGATTGTTCTATATAGTGTGTTCGGACTGGTTTGGTGGTAAAGTTAGGTTGTTTGTTATATAAAGGGGCTGGAAATGTTTATGTTTGTGGTTATATATTGATTGATGAAGTTGCAAGGATCAGAATAGAGTTAGGTGAAGATAAATGTTATATAAGCTTATATAGCTTAGTTTGTTGTTCATTGGTTAGTTGTTGTGTTTCTAGTTGTTAACAGTAATATTGTTTCCTTATTGTAGTTGATGGTAAAAGGAGGATGAGTTTTTCATCGGTATCCGAGGGCTAAATTTAAAGGTACGTAAGTCTATTCCTTGACTCGCCGTTATGGCATGACGTGTGTTTATTGTTTCCTATATGAACTATGAGGTATGAAGCTTACAAGTGTTATGCTTTTATTTTTATATCCTATAAGTCTCCTAAGAGATATTGTATGTCCATAATCAGTTATCGCTCAAGCATATTACTCTTAGAAGTCGAGTTTCGAGATAACATGATAGAAATAGAGTTTCCTCTTAGGTGGGACGATATTGATAGACTATTGAGTATGATTAAATATATTTAAGATAAATTATATGACGATTGTCATAGGACAGTGAGAACTTATCAACCCTTAGATAAAGTAAAGCACGCCGGTAGTTATAAATTATAATAGCGGAGCAGTAGAGTATCGATTAAGAAGAATGACACCATATGTCTAATGTTTATGTGATGGTTAAGTGATTATGAAGTATAGTGTAAGATGAATCGTATTGACAATGTCCAGATTACTATTACTGGGTTGTAGTATCTTACTTAAGTGAATTATGTTGATAGCATCCAAGTATTGTTAAAGGATGATAGATCGTTACTTAAGATGAATCATGTGATGACTTTTTAAGATTGTTGACAAGCAATGGGGTGATGTCTATGATAACTTATGTGAATAGCACGAGGATGACCTATACTTAAGTTGAATCATATGGCTAGTGTGATTGTTAAAGGGATAAAGATTATAAGGTGAAATATAATATGTATTGGAAATAATTGACGCTTGGTTGATGTACGAGTTTCAAAATCTCGCCAGTTGATTCCAGATCTTTATTAAAGACAAACCATATCGATAGCGTTAGATAATCATTATGGGTCTATAGTATTTAACTTAAGGTGAACCCTGATGATAGTATTCATATCACCACAATTGGGTGTAGAATATCCCTTAAGATGAATTACGTTGACATAGACGAGCATAGTCTTTCACGAGGGTAAGATAACTTAGAGGTTAAAGTATAGGTTTGGAAGGTATCAAATGAGCGCCATGGAGTTGGACAGATTGCAGGTCCACTAAAGGGATTATAGGTCACTACCTAAGATGGACATGATGTCAGAGTTTTATGTGATCGAAATCGGGGTATAGAAACTCACTCAATGAACTAGGTTGATTTGAATGTTTTAGTCTTCATGAGGATAATATGACATAGAGGATTAGAAGACAAGTCCAGGAAGCACCAATAAGGATTATAGTACAGTGAGTACGTACATCCATCTCGTAGTTAGCAAGGTAGGTCCTATCAGATGTGCTTTTCATATTTGAGTTCCTAGAAGCAAAGTATCATGACCCTCTTACTCATACTCATGTGTCCATTTCACACAATGTCTTTTATGGTAACAAATGATTATATGGTTAGTATTTAAATGATCGTTAAGGGGTTATAGAGCATAACGTAAGAATGATTATGTCGTAAGCATCCAATTGCCATTGTTGGTGTACAAAGCATCTTTTAGGATAGACCACATTGACATAGATGATCATTGTCTTTCCAAAGTAAGATGGTCCATAATATTAGAGAATGGTTTCCGAAGGTATCATAATAAGATCGTAGAACAGTAGGTATGCCACTATCTATCCAACGACATAATGTCTTATCATTTATTCTTTTTCTATATAGAGTTCCTTATGTTTTCAATGACACTAGACTCCATTTCATAAGAAGCTTATACTTTATTCGTTAAGGCAAGTATATTCCCAAGTTCATGGTTTCAACATATTAAGGGCAACGCTATCCCCTTCTTTCTTTTGACATGACCCGGATAGAATGAAACGTAAACATATGTCCCTCTAAAATGACTCAAATATTGATAAGCTGTAATGTCCATGTTTTTCACTCTATTGAATGTTATTTGAATTCTGTTTATCCCTTGTCAGGAATACTTTTAGTATCATATATTTACTTCTCCTTATATGATGTTCCATTTGCCTTGGCTAGTTATAAGACATTTGATGATATGTTAGTCACATAATGATAGCCGGAGGGTAACGACCTTATGTTACTCCGATAAAGTTCAAAATGTTATTTTGAGGTTCCTCGTGCATTATATATATGTATCTATTTTATGAACAGCGAACCGCGCTATAGTCGGTCTGGTACGTCACCTATTATGCACACCACTAGAGTTGGGTATGTTATGATGATGATTATCCCTAAAGAGCGACTTATATATAATGGGGATCATGACGCCCAATGAGGCATATGTTGTTATATACACATATGATTGATGACATCATTATATTACGTGTATATATTGTATTATTGCATATCATGGCCTTTAGTGGCAAATTCAGAGTTTCAGGTTGATTCTTTCCTATCTTTCTTTACACTTGATGTTTTTCATATGATTATTTCAGTCTGCCTTACGTATTCGGTACAATCTTTCTGTACTGACGTCCCTTTTATCGGAGACGCTGCATTTATTGTATTTCACATTGCAGGTCCAATTATACAGGTTGGCAGACTTGTTCGCTAAATAGTGCAGATGATCAGTTGAAGGGTTGTAAGCTCCAATTTCATATGGAGCTGAGACATGTCTAGTAATTGCATTAAAATTAGAGATTATGGGTATCCAACGCCATGTTCCGGCACTTGTGACAGTTGTTTAGTAGTAAATATTCTTAGAGGCTTCGTAGACAGTGGCAACGTGTCATTTGTAAATAGTTGCATGTCATGGGCCATTGGCCACATATATGTACACAAAAGTCATTACGTCTCTCAATTATTCTTCAAGTTATAACATATAGTCTGTTACATGTACATAGTAGTTGCATATAGTGCATGGTTCATCCCATTCAGATTTAGGGCGTGACATGAATGATTGTTATTACAAGAAGAAGTTTTGATAATGATGGTGGAACATATAAGTTTGATCGTTTTCTAGATCCTTCTCTTATACGAGTAAAATATGATAAGTTAGAAGGTGCAAATGAGCTTTCTCCATCATGCAAAATGAAGAAACGGATAAAAAATTATGAAAAAGATGAATTTTTATTTTTATACCATTTAATTTTGAAGGTCGCTTCATAAAGTCGTATATATAATTTGACCAACTCAGTCATGACTCATATAATTACAACATAGGTTCGATCCATAGTAAGAGACAATTTAAAATAGAGATTTTGAATATGTTATAGTGTGTTGGAATGAAAATTCACGAAGTCTTAGGCAGAAAACAGAATTTCAAGTAGGTACAAGTGTCTATTTGCAAATGTACATCTTTTTGTTTCACACAGCAAAAGATTGCCTTAAAACAAATATATTAATTGTGGAAAAACACAGCTGCGAAATACCAAAATTATCAACGAAGCAGCCTTTTCCCCCATTTTCTCTCTAATCTGAGACCCCACAAAAACCCAATTTCTCAACAATGCCTGCTTCCTCCTCAGGTGCTCTAATTTCATTTTTTCGCGTTTCAAATTGATATATACGAAAATAACTAACTACTTGTCGTCCTTATTGTAGAGACAAGGAATAGATGGAGGAAGCGGAAACCGAAGGCTCAACAAGACGACGACGTATTTGATGATGAAGAAGAGGATGACGACATTGACCACCAGCACGAAATCGAAGTCCAAAACACCAACAATTCAGTAATAGATCCAACTTATAACAACAACTCTGTTGAGTTAGTATCAGAAATTAAGGAGCGAATTAGCGAGTTTCCGGTAGTAGTGAGGCGTGCTGTTACACGTCCTCATTCATATGTGGTGAATATTGTGGCGATAGAGAAGGCGGCACAGAGTGGGGAGAGTAGGCAGAATGGGGTGGTGGTGTTGGAGAATGTGTCGTACGGGCAGTTACAGGCGGTTTCAGCTCTGCCTGTAGATTGTCATGCTTTGTTGAGTGAGGAAAGAGGAGAAGGTAGTGGGAGTGGTTCGTATGTGATTACTCCACCGCAGATATTGCCTGGTCGCGGTGTTGTTAAGTGTTATGGTAGTGCAAATCGAATACATGTCGTGCCAATGCACGCAGGTAGTCACTCCTACAATGTGGTTATTATAGAGATATTTGTTGCATATTGTTTCGATATGTTAAGTACCAAAATACTTGTTTGCTGGTGAATATCGACTTTGAGCACGAAGGATATACTATGAGTTAGATTGATTTGTGTATGCAATATGAAAAGGTTAACTGTTGGAAGATTTTTACAGTAGAAGTTCTGTGTTTTTTCTCTCAGGAGTTAACTAATTTTGCGAAATAAGCTAGTTGCATTGCCCAATGACATTATTATTATAATTTCAAAGGACAATTATGACCATTGGATTTAATAACTTTAGGAGATGAAGCAATCTCTGACCTTAGTATCTAGGGTAATTGCTCACCTACATCTTAGTTGTACAGTTTGACTCATGAAAAGTGAAACATGACAATTTATATAGGACAGAGGGAGTAATAAATATAAATACAGAAGAAGACGAACCAGTCCACTTCTAAAGAGTTTACACTGAGATGATCAAATTGATAAGGAAAAGCTAAGAATAAAAACTAAAATGCGAGGGAGATAAGATCTGTTAAATGTTATAAATAGTTTGTGAGAATGATAACAGCCATCAATTGGTGATATCCCATCGGTTTTCTGATTGAAAACTACAACTTTATTTACCCAAAGAAAACTTTCCTCACTACTGTTAGACTTTGACTTTGACTTTGACTTTGATTAGTAACTTTAGGAAATGAAGCAATCTCTGACCTTAGTATCTAGGGTAATTGCTCACCTACATCTTAGTTGTACAATAGAAGTTCTGCATTTTTCTGTTAGGACTTAACTAATTTTGGGAAATAAGTTAGTTGCATTGCCCAATGGCATTGTTGTTGTTATTGTTTCGAAGGACAATTATGATCATTGGATTTAAGAACTTCCTAATTTGTTGAACTTTAGGAGATGAAGAAATCTCTGACCTTAGTATCTAGGGTAACTGCACCTAATTGCTCACCTATGAAATCTGTACTCCTGCTGGCAATGGGACCTTAAAGAGGCGTGGTATAGACACTTGTAGCGATTATATGAATTCCCTTCCACTTTCTTTTGAGTATTGCTGACCTTCCAGTTCAAAGATTGTAAATGAATAAAGCATCAAACCATAACGCTCTTCACCTGGAGGAGTGTATCTTGTAGAATATTTGATAGGTCAGAAGAGGTGTATGGGATATCTCACAGGAAAATATGAATCTACTTAAATTATTAGCTAAGCATAGCAAAGTAATACTACACACCCGCAAGGGTGGCTCAGTTGGTTGAGCATTAGGCTTCCATAATCAAAACCCCTACAACAGCATGGGATTTGACTTCTGGGTCGAGCTCGTCGCACGGGGCTTGCCTAATGCAGGTTATCTCTCCTGTGTGGTTTGCGGGCTATTGCACGGGAGCAGGGTTTACCCTGTGCGCATCAAAGGGTAGCGGTTGTGGGTGCCCTTGTCATAAAAAAAAAGCAAAGTAATGCTACTCTGCTTATGAGGTACTGCATGGAGAATAACTTGTCTTCTGTCCAACTAAATATCATTTATAACTTGTCTTTCTCCTTGCAGGATTAAGATATTTCAACACACTGGAATTATTAACTTTCCAATCTTACAAAGAGAGTTGAAAAATAAAACAAGAACTTGGAATCCTCTTTTGTACTTTAGTGTCCAAGTCTAATGTGGGTGCCATACTTGTAAATAGATGCTAGAGGAAACTTACTGAACTAAATACTTTTTTTTTTGGTCCAACTGAACTAAAGACATGAATTCTAATCTGTATTTGTGGAATACAAGTGTAAACTCATCTTACACAGAATCCTAAGATTAACATTTGCCATTTTCTATCAGTGTTAAATTTTTTGCATGTGCTTTACCAAATTAATGGTGGTATGTGGATTTCGGGGAATCTGTATTCTTAAAATTACTTGGAAATGGTACTAAGGACTTTGGTTCAGTGGTAAAGATGCAATATTTTGACAATATGCATTAGGCACACGTAACGGGTTTGAACTCTGCCACAGTCAGCCTGGTATTTAAGTTGGGAGGAAGGTAGATGGGGCAGGCTCATACTCGGAGTTTCGAACCTATGCGCCAACTGGAGTTGGGTCGGAAGCCCACAGGGGTTTTCTCGATATAAAAAAAAACTGGAAATACTATTCTTGGCATTGATGGTGCACTTGACTTGAGCACAGTACAGAGTATTTCTGGATACATGCATACCTGCTGCTTATTTCTAGTATAGAGTAGCATATTCTTAGATTCATATTTGGATTATGCTCTCTTTTACTTTTGAGGCTAGATGGCGGCTTAGTACTCCGTTGCAGTACTTTTTAGATTATTCTTTTATTTCTTCTTAAAATGAATGTCGTCTGTGTTGCTCACGGTTATCTATGTGTAGGTCAGTTACTGCTTGGGATCTTTGTACTGGTATCTCGTTTATGTATTTTTGTTTATGCTCTCAGATCTCTGTCTAATTGACCCTTTGTTATCCCTCTGCAAGCAGATTGGTTTTCTCCTAATACTGTGCACAGATTGGAAAGACAAGTGGTGCCACATTTTTTCTCTGGAAAGTCAGCTGAACATACACCTGAAAAATACATGGAATGTAGAAATTGTATTGTTGCAAAGTATATGGAGTCTCCTGTAAAGCACTTGTCGGTTGCTGATTGCCATGGGATTGTAGCTGGTGTCAGTGCTGATGATGTAACTGGAATTGCAAGATTTCTTGATCATTGGGGGATCATCAACTACTGTGCTATTCCTCCTAAAGGTGAGGCCCTAAAAGATGGCACATATTTGTACGAGGACCCAAACGGTGATCTCTGTGTTCCATCTGTTGGTTTGAAGTCTATTGACAGCTTAGTCCAGTTTGACAAGCCTAAATGTCGCTTGAAGGCAAAAGATGTTTATCCTGAACTTGTGCGTGACTGCGATGATGACTCTGATTTTGACAGCTCAATCCGAGAACTTTTGTCTGAAATTAGATGCAATTGTTGTTCTCGGCCTGTTTCACTGGCATACTATCAGTCACAGAAGGAGGTATATCACACATCTACTGTTGTATTTATTTGCTGGTTACGGGTAATGTTGAAGAATCAGTAAAAGCTTGTCAAGTTCCTTCAGGTATTTCTTAATGGAACAAATGTTTCAAGGCATTATTTGCTATAGTGGAGAGAAAGGGCGTAGTTGCTCTGAGAGCTTTAAGTATTCTGTGATAGACATATATGTTGTTCGTTTGGTGTTAAAGTGTACGTTCAGTAAAAAATTCCAATTGCTTCAATGCACAATAATTTACTTTCTTGATCAGGGCGAGAAGAAGACCCATATCAGCTTTTAGTCCCTTTGCCTTTCATTTGACACAGGCATTGAATTACATGACTTCTTTTGATGAATATTGTCGCGTGGATGCCTTCAAAGCTGACTTACATTTTCTTGGACAGATTGATATTCTACTGTGTTTGGATTGCTTCCATGAGGGTAGGTTTGTTGCTGGTCACTCTAGCTTGGATTTTGTCAAAGTGAGCTCTATGAAAGATTATGGAGATCTAGATGGAGATACTTGGACTGACCAGGAAACACTATTACTTCTCGAGGGAATGCAACTCTACAATGAAAACTGGAATAAAATTGCAGAACATGTTGGTACCAAGTCAAAGGCACAGTGCATCCTTCATTTTGTCCGCCTGCCTGTGGATGGTGCCCCATTGGAAAAGATCGAACTTCCAGGTGCATCTGGTCCCTCGAGTTCTTGCACAGGTGAAGATCGTAACAAATCCTGTTTAATTTTGAATGGGAATCTTGCAGGTGAGACGGTGGACGTTTTCATTTCTCTTTATTATGATCATAACACTGAATCTTTAATATTCTTCCTTCATCCTTCTATGATGCAGGATCAAGCACTGAAAACCTTGATTCTGATAGCAAATTTCCATTTGAGAACTATGGAAATCCAGTAATGTCCCTGGTAGGACTTTGTTATTGTCAGCATGCTCTTATGAAATGTTTATTCCTCTTTTTCGTATGAAGAGACTTTAGTTCCTAGTTTCTGCGACGATATCGGTTGATTCTTGAGGAATGCTGCCTTCTTTTTGTGGGGTGGGGAAAGGCATGCCACTTGTTAAAAACGCGAATATGTTATTTGCTTTCTATAGTTTGTTTCTCTTTTAGTATCCTATTCCTCCTTGTTTCATCTCTATGAGCGTGAAATTGTGGAGGGAACTGCATTTCCATTATAGTTTTAGACGGTGTTTGAGTAAGCTTATAAGCCGGTTAAACCAACTCCGTAAACACTTTTGACTTACCCTACTCTTTTGGTGTCTGCCAAATGTGCCTATAAACCAAGTATTTATTAGCCAAAATCAGCCAAAAGTCGTAGGTTGTTCTCCCCCAACTTGTGACGTTCAGCTTATAAGCACTTTGGTTTTACCAAATAATATACTTTTTTATTCCTATTACTTTGTGAAACCCCTGAAATTCCCTTCCAAAAACAAAACGTCCTTACTTCCTCTCCATTTCATTGTTGTCATTTGTCATTTCCATGTACTGATACTTCTAAGTTCTAATATTTTAATTTTTGTAAATAGCTTAGGGCATTTTGGTCACTTTATAATAATAAAGTACTTATTAGACTTTATACCAATCACACCAATGGTTTATTATCAATTTTAACACTTCTATCCAAACACAACAAGTGCTGAAGTATAACTTTTGCATTCAGCTTCAACTATTTTTTAAGAGTTTGTAATTGTATTGATAAAAAGCACCAAGGACCGCACAGTTGCAAGCAAAAGCATTTACAGATCAATAGAAAAAATGTTTCCCTTTCTTTTTAGAGGGATCCTATCAGATATAACAGTTCCTGTTTCATCTTTCACTGGTTAAATTCTGTTTACACGCAATATAAAACAAAAGTAAACAATTTATTTTGATCTTCTGAATAGACCTTTTATGGTCTTCTAAGCACCTCATATTCCTTTCCCTCCAAATGGACCGCATACAAGAAGACATAGTGTACCACCATTTCCTTTGCTTCTTGTTCTTATCCTTGATGTTCCAACTTTCAGAAATCCAGTTATCTCTCTGGGAACACACCATTTAAGTCCCACCATGTTAAGGAACAGTTGCCATAATAGATCAGTGGTGTAGAAGTGTAAAAACAAATGATCTATGCTCTCTGAACTGGAATCACACAAAAGGCACCTGGAGTACAATTGGTATCCTCTTTTTTTTGTAAGTTATCCTGCGTCAAGCTTGATTTATGAGCCATCAACCATGAGAAACACATCACCTTGTAAGAAGCATTAGTTTCCGAGATCTGTTTCCAAGGCCAAAAATTATCCTGAAGTCCTCCTGAAATCAAGCTATCACAGTGAGATTTCACTGTGAATTGACCTCTGCTTTCAGCTTTCCAACTAATCCAGTCCTGGCACTGTGACAGACCTTAGAAATTTTCCCAAATCAGTAAGCAGTTTAGCATGTGTACCCATTTCCAAATCACTCAAGTTCCTCCTAGAGTTGAGATTCCAACCATCATTGTCTCTATAGGACACTATGTTTTGCTTCGTGCATCACAGATAGTCTATGTATGTCAGGAAACAACTCTAGTCTATGTATGTCAGGGAACAACTCTTTGAGAGGAGCATGGCCAATCCAGCAGTCATTCTTTATCTTCCTCCCATCCCCATCTTTGAAACTAATGTTGCCAAAAAATTGTTGCCAGAGGTTCCTCTAACCCAGCACTGTAAGGGATGTTTACAGCTTTAGTAAATGCAGGGACCATCAACTCCATACTTCTCACTAACTACTTCTTTCCATAAACCTTGTTTTTCAGATATGAACATCCACAGCCATTTCAACACCAAGCTGTTTTTGTGTTGCTTCCAATTTCCAGTCACCCCTCTTCTTTACTGGCTATAATAGTGATCCATTTTACTAGGTGAAAGTTCCTCCTTTCACTATTCTCTTGCCATAAGAACTCCCTCGTAGTTTATCCAAACTTTTTTCTACCTTAGCTGGTAGTGGAAATAAAGACATTACCTAAGTTGGTGATGAATCAAGCACAATATTTATCAGTACTAGTGGAAATCAGCTTCAACACTTAATACTACTTTTCATAAACTACTTCTAATCAAAGCTTCGACTCTTAAAACTACTTTTTCATGCTTATCAACTACTTTTAGTCAACTACGACAGTAGGGCTCTTAGTACCATTTCAACACATGCCTTTTCAGTTTAGTTATTTTGTTTGGGTAGGTTGGTAGAGAACTAGGCTATCCTTGTTTGTCTAACTTGCTGAAGGGTCCCATAATCCCCTTATGGTGAGGTGATCGTCAAAATAAGAGTTAGCAGATGAACTATATATGAGAAACATTAATGCAAGTCTTCCATGTGAGATGGTTTCTTAAAAGATCTTTCACAATGGTAAAAATGTAAAAGCAATGGAACACATAGGGATTCATTATGATCCTTCTTAAAAGAGAAGATTCAGAATTGAATTTGATAAAACTAACTTGTCTAGGTATATTCCTTTTTCTTTCCAAAAATGAATGATATAATCTGCAGATCTGATTCTGGCCCATTTTATATGGTCCTCTCGTCTATTGCAGCATTTCTTTTGAATTTTTAATATTAAAGTTTCTTATTTGAATATCTCTGTACTGCAATCTATGCATTATTTTCGTTTAACATCCCGGAATGATCTATCTGATCCCAAATCATTATCTAATACTGTACATGGCTTCGTAGAATTAAGCTAGGGAAGGCCTTAGCAGCTCTGTCAATATTGAGGCTCTGGACCTGGAACTACCTGTTCTTAGGTTCAAGTTTTATAAGAATATGAGATTTTTCTAAGTTTGAGGTGGTTAGTGTCTTGATTCTCTTAACTTGTATGTCTCATTCTGAGTCCTTTTCCACTAGTTGGTGGTGTAGAAATTGCTTATATCAACATTTTGCTTTTATACTTTCTCACTCCTCCTTGGTCTTTTGCATAACTTGTTATGTATTAGAATTTTCTGATGTGTGTGCATTATTAAGCAGCTGTCTGGAATACATTTAAATTGACTATGCCATACCATCTAAAATACAGGCAGTTGAGTGCTGATTTCTTATTATGAGGTACCAATAAAAAGAAGAAAACATATTTAGCTCTCTATTGTTATCTGTAGGTTGCTTTTCTGGCATCTGCTGTTGGACCGAGAGTTGCTGCAGCATGTGCCCATGCATCCTTGGCAGCATTATCTAAGGATGATACTTTAACTGCATCACGGAACATGACTCGGATGGATGGATCTACAGCAAATAATGGGTGTGTATTTTCTACTGTTTTTCTTCATCAATTCTGTATTTATATTCTATTCGGCATTGCTAGATCTATTTAGCACAAGATTAATTATATGAAAATTTTGGGCATTTTCTGTCATGCAGATCTGTTTGAAGTTTCCTCTAATTTAGTTGCTTTTGCTACCATTATTAACACGATTTGTATCACATCTGAGTAATGAATTCTGATATAAGGACTTTGCAGTTTACTTTTTTTTGGTTCTTTTATGGTCATAAATATTGCATATAATAAGTGCATGAGTCGTGACCTGGGGAAAAACCAATATATTTAAGTATGTACTGCACTGTAGAACTTCTTAACGATAGTTAAATAATCTTTCCTTGTCAAAAGAACTTAATGCAGCACAACAGGAGGATCAGTCTGTTTTGGGGTGTAGACGTTTAACTGGAACTTGAATTCTTGACTCTCCGTCTACGTCCTTGGCCAGCAAACAGGACACCTTTCATCCCCATCTGACCAAGGCCTGAAGTCGGACCTATTAGGAACATCCTCACAACCTTCTCTTCTTTGTTTCCAACTGCCCAATTGTTTCTCCTATTCTACCTTTCTGCATTAGGTACTTTCTGCTACATTAAATCCTGTATTTTACCATTTTAACAGCTCAGTCCTTTTTAGTAATCTCTTTAAAAAATAAAAAAAAATCCCTTTTAGTCATCTCTGTTATTTGCACAACCCTGTGCTTTGGGAGCATTTAAGTCTAAGAATCTTGTTTGCTGCATCTGTGGAGCTCCATTTTGGCTGCTATCACCGAGCTAGTTACACCTTGGAGTAATTAAGAGGATGCTGGATTATCTTTTCCAGTTTTAGAGATACTAGCAGTCCGTTATATTCACAGGTATACAGTATGCTGAATGGAAGCAAAGAGTACATCTCATGGCGATTTTTTGGTGTATTAAGTAGTTATGTCGCCATTGTTATACTTGCTCTGCCACATAACATTACTAGCTGCATGGAACTGGGTTGCAAGCCATGTTTCTGTCACCTGTGGTAGAGAAGCTATGGTGACAGAACATGTTGCTTTGTCTTTCTGTCACTAAATCCTGAGATGCAGCAAACTGGGTTGCATGCTGACACATGCATGGTTTGCTAATTGGATACAACTACATCCCTAGCTGCATAATCTGGGTTGCATGCCTTGCTTCTAACTGTCACCTGTGATAGAGATACTACAATGGCAGAACATGCATTTTTGCCTTATGCTCGTGTCTTTCCCTTGATTGAACACAAAGGGGCTAAATTATATGTAAGTTGCCCCCATCATACTTGGTAAATGTCTCTGCTCCAGGATTCTACTCTTAAATTGTTGGTGTCCTCCCATTGCTTGTGCAACCGGGTTGTTAAGCTCGTCCATATTATATTCATTGTTTCTGTTAGATATAGGTTATATTTTCTCAAGAAATCAGCAAATACTGTAATCCTTACCTCCTTTTTTTTTACAAGTAATATAATTAAACCAGAACTTTAGAAACGATGAATAGGGGAAACTTTGATGTGCATGTTTCGGACTACTCTATTCTGGGGTATGCATACATCGTACTTAACTGGAAACCATTTGAAACTGAATTTCAAGCTTTCTTGGTTCTGTGGTTCAGTTTCAGTTTGTGATTTTGAAAATTTGGTTCTCTGGTTTGGTTTCATTTCTTTGGAAAAGAGAAACACCGAAATTTTAGGCATATATAAACGCGTTGGTTCTTAGGAGTAAAAGCAAATAAAATTTAGAAACGATTACTCTTCTGTCTATGCTGCTGGATGTGTAACTGCCTTCTACTAGTATCCTTGCAATTAGATTAGCTTAACTGGTTTCACATGGACTTAAAAAGATAGTGCACATCTGTTGTCTAACTTGGGTAGTGTTTGCCCGAGTTATTAATATGGACTTGCCATTGTAAGTTCAATTCTATAAAAATACTAATGTCACCATGAAAAAATCTAAATTTACTGTAAGTGATCATACTGGCTCCACTTTCACATGAAACTAATGGACTTCAAATTGAAACTGATTGTAACTAGAATATATCTTTAACTAGAAGAATCAATTCACTTATTCTTTTTGATCAATAGAAGAAATCAATTCACTTATACTGTTACCATTCTCAAAAAAGAAGAAGAAATCAATTCACTTATAAGACAGGTATATTTCGCCCTTGATGAACTCTGAAACAAAAAGCCATTAGATAATTAATGATAAAGAGGTACTTAGGTTCCTTTCCTTGGTTTAAAATTCCTCTTCATCCTTTCATTTTGGGTATCAATAGCTTAACAGAAGAGCAGAAGTAACCTTTTCTTTTACGAAAAAGAATAGGGCCCACCCCCAATGTTTTTTTTTGGGATAAAGATTATAAGCCCAACAAAAATCCAAAGTTTAGAATAGGCACAAACCCAGAATGGCAAACCAAAAAAATTGAATTGAAAAGATAAAAGCTGAACCTTGGGAGGTAGATGGGTTAGATATGCTTGTTTGGAGGCTAGCGGAACAAGAGGGGGGATAATGATGATGTGGGATAGCAGAATTTGGAAAGGAGAGATCCTAGAAGTAGGTGCATATACCTTGACTTGTAAATTTGAGGCACAACTTCAAATTTTTCCTGTCATATTACAGGGGTTTATGCACCTAATAACTACATTGAAAGAAGACTAGTTTGGGAGGAGATTGGCTCAGTTAGGGGATTGATGGATGGACCTTGGGCTTTATGTGGGGACTTCAATGTCACTAGGTTCATGTCAGAAAAAAGGAATTGTATCAGAAGAACAAGGGGTATGAAGGAATTCTATGACCTTATTGAAGGCATGAAGCTAGTTGATCTCCAATTAGAGGATGCCAAGTTCACATGGTTTAAAGGGGACAACCAAAAAATAACATCTAGAGTTGACAAGATTCTGATTTCTGAAGAATGGGATGACAGTTTTAACAATTTGAAACAAGTCCCTCTTACCTATCAAAAGAAAAAGTCCCTCTCCAGAGATTAGTATCAGATCATACCCCATTGGCTTTACAAGGTGGATCATGGAACAAAAACAAGAATTACTTTAAATTTGAAAACTGGTCGTTAGGTACTGAGGGTTTCTCTGATAGAGTCAAGGAATGATGGAACTCTTGCAATTTCAGCGGAAGACCTGATTTCATATTAGCTTGTAAGCTAAAAGCTCTCAAAATTAAGCTAAAGGAGTGGAGTAGAAGTGAGCAAGGGAACTTGGGCTCACAGAGAAAATCCCTGTTAAGTCAGATGGCAGAGCTGGATGCAATTCTTGAAGACATGAGGATGACAGAAGAAGAGACAGTTAGAAGGCAACAATGCTGATGGAGTATGAAGAACTGACTAAAAATGAAGAGATATCATGGAGACAAAAATCAAGATCTCTTTGGTTAAAGGAGGGTGATAGAAATACAAAGTTCTTTCACAAAATGGCAAATGCACACAAAAGATATAACAACATTGACCAATTGCTTATCCAGGGGGAGATAACTCAGGATCCAGCCAGGATTGAAGGAGAAATTGTTGATTACTATCAGAAACTATATACAGAAACAACACACTGGAGGCCTGCCTGTCATTTCACAAACTGTCCAGTATTGACAGAGGAGGAGTCACTTGCAAGGAAACTTTGAGGAAAGTGAAGTGCTGAGATGCTTAAAATTATGTGCAGCTAATAAAACACCAGGTCCATATGGCTTCATCATGGTTTTTTTTAATCAAATGCTGGGAGGTGGTGAAGCAAGATATAATGAATGCATTTCAAAATTTTCACGAGCAAGAAATGTTTGAAAGAACTTTCAATGCCACATTCATAGCACTGATACCAAAGAAGAAATGAGCGGAAGAGTTGAGGGATTTCAGGCCTATTAGCTTGATTGGCAGCATGTATAAGATTTTCTCTAAAGTGCTCACTGAAAGACTGAAAAGAGTGATGGCTAAAATGGCAGACTCCCAACAAATGGCATTCATCAAAGGGAGGCTAATCATGGATGCTGTCTTAATAGCCAATGAAGCAGTTGATTCTAGAATGAAGCAGAAGAAACCGGGAATTTTATGTAAACCTGACATTGAGAAAGCATATGAGCATGTTAATTGGGGATATCTTCTGAGTTTATTGGAGTGTATGGGATTTGAGCAAAAATGGATACACTCTGTATTTCAACAGTAAGTTTCTCTGTACTGATAAATGGGTCACTAGCAGTTTTTTTCAGAAATCAAAGAGGGCTCAGGCAAGGAGATCCTTTATCACCTTTCCTGTTCTTGATAGCTATGGAGGGGCTCCACAAAATGGTTAAAACTGCAAACTTCAATGGATGGATAGTGGTTTTGATGTTGCAAGACCGGTCAGGAAAATCTGGAGATAACTCACCTTCAATATGCAGATGATACACTCATCTTTTGTGATGCAGAAGAACAACTTAAATTAGCGTAATTTTGGTTTTATTTGAAGGATTCTCTGGTTTGCATGTCAACTGGAGAAAAAGTTTCTTATATCCCATTAATGAAGTGCCAATCATGGAGTTGCTGAATGCTATCTTAGGTGGTGAAATTGGTACTCTACCAACCACTTATCTGGGAATGCCTTTGGGAGCCAAGTCTAAATCCACAGGAATTTGGAACAGTATGATTGAGAGATGTGAAAAGAAACTGGCAAGATGGAAGATTCAATATCTTTCTTTGGGTGACAGATTAACACTCATAATTCTGTTCTTGATGCCATGCCAGCATACATGATGTCTCTATTCCCTGTTCCAGAAGAGATTATCAAAAGACTGGATAGCATTATGAGGAACTTTTTGTGGAAAGGAAACAAAGAAAGAAAAAGATACCATCTGGTAAAGTGGAAAGCATTGCTAGCAGGGAAGAAATATGGAGGTTTGGGGATCAAGAATCCGAAAATACATAGTAAAGCACTCAAAATGAAATGACTATGGAAATACAACAATGATAATGAAAATCAACTTTTGTGGGGGAAGGTCATCAACGCTAAGTATGAAGAGGAAGATAATTGGATGACCAAAGTAGTTACTACACCATATGGAGTAAGTTTGTGGAGATCCATTAGAGCACTATGGAATGAATTCAAGCTTAATACCAAGATTAAAGTGAGCAATGGGGCAAAGACTGATTTCTGGAAGGATGAATGGCATGAGGCAGGCAACATGGGATCACTGTTCCGAGATATACATAATCTAGTATTGCACCAGCAAAGGACTATAGCAGATCATTGGACTCCTCAAGGAGGAGCTTTAATTTCATAAGACATTTAAATGACTGGGAAATCCCAAGGGTGGCTGTATTGTTCAGCACAATAGAACAGTTCAGTGGACTAGAGGCAGGGAATGACATGATATGGTGGCAGGACAATAGCAAGGGCATATTCACGGTAAGTTCAGCTTACAAATGGATGAACCAGTCCAACCAACAACTAATCAACTGGACCTGGAAACAAATCTGAAAAACAAAAATCCCACACAACGTAGCTTGCTTTGTATAGTTACTAGCTAAGGAAGCAGTGTTGACACAAGACAATTTGATGAGGAGAGGGTTACCACTATGTTCCAGGTGCTTTTTTTGTGGAGAGAGTGGAGAGACAGTTAAGCATCTATTTTTACATTGCAAGGTTACATGACAACTATGGAGATTATTCCTAAATCTTAAAGGTATTTCTTGGACTATGCCTAGAAAGATTACAGAGACTTCATAGTTGGGAGGAAGCAGGGTTGCAGGCAAAGGACAGAGGTAGATGGAGAATTGTCCCTGCATGCATTTGGTGGACAATCTGGAAGGAGAGAAACTCTAGGTGTTTTGAGAATGGAGAAAATAGTATGCAAAAAATCAAGATGAATTGTATTTTGTTACTATGTTTTTGGTGTAATCAGGTCTATTCCAATGACACAATCTCTATCATTGATGTATTAGACTCAATGTAGGAGTAGGACTTCAGTAAGTAGGAATGCCTTTGTAAATATGGTTCAGTACAACCTATGTACTGTTTTGCTCATGATGAAATATAGATACAATTACCAATTTCAAAAAAAAAAAAGAAGATAAAAGTTGAACCATACCTAGCTTTCGGTTTGGCTTGGTATACACATTTACAAAAAAAAAGACCGAGTAACCAAATTCACCGTATTTTTCTCAATATTTCTTTTTGTTGCTGAAGCTGCTTCTTCTCATATAATAATGAGATAATGTATCAAAACCACCTTAAACTATCATGTTTTTGTTAGCTTCATACTTGAACTATGCTTTGTTTACGTTACCCTTTGAACTACAACTTTCAAGTGCTAAAACCGTCGTCTTGATAAATGGCAAAGTGTGTGTTAACACCTCCTTAGAAACGAGTGGGGGGCAAAAAAAGCCATCTATTTGGCTTTAATATTAAGACAAAATCAAATCTTCTATTTTTTGTTTCTTTTTCTTTTTCTCTAGTTCGTAAATTTTTCTTTCTATAAATGAGGTCTTCTTCCTCATCCTATTCATTCTCTTTCTCTTTCAACTCCACGACACGATGAAATCAAAGATTATAGATTGACATCACGATGAAATCAAACCAAATGGGAACTGGTTTGCTTCAATTTCTCTAAAACCTGGGACCTCTCATCAAAATGGGACAAAAAATAGCATCCATTATGTTCTCTTTACCTTTTTTGATCTTCCCTTTTTACTTTTAACTTTTGTTTTTCTTTAGTTTTACTTATTTAAATAGGATTCATGTTAAAAATAAAACCATTAAAACAATAATTAGAACATGTAGTGCTACTTGGCACTTTTTAAAAGTTTTTTTGGGAGAGTGAACACACGTGATAATTTAGGGGTTTTTGATACATTTTCTCTATAATAATTGAAGGACATGAGGATGTGTGAACAATATGTGTTATTGTCTCCAAACGTGGAAGAAAGAGTCAATAAAAGAACTCTTATGGACCAAATAACTTATCAACAACTGTCCTGCTCATTTAGCAGCTTTAGTCAACACTGAAGCTAAAATGGCACTACCGCTATAAAACTCTGTTTTGGGCATTAAGTTAGTCATAATGTTGTGTGCTTGCATGTGCTTAGAGGTGGCAAACTTAACCCATAAAACCATAACCCACCCAACCCGTTCAAGTTTGGGAAGGTTATTGACCCGTCGATTTGTTAGTTTAACCCATCAAAATTTAGGCTGATATCTAGCCTAAATTGATCCATGAAAAATCTATTAAAACATGTTTAAAAAGATTGTTATTTTATTTGATATGTTTTTTTTGAACAGGTAACAACTTTGTATTATAAACCAGTACTTAGGTAGTACTGAAAAACCCTACAAAAAAAGAAAACTAAGAAAGTAAAATTCTAACAAGAGTCGAGGTCTTCTAAGATTGATTCTGCATCTACAGAGGGATTCTTTGTACACCAAAAACAAAATAGCAACATACAATCTTGCTTGATCTTCTGTAGAGTGCTACTTCTATCCTCAAAACATCTGAAGTTCCTTTCTTTCCAGATAGTCCACCATATTCTAGCTGGAATGATCCTCCAATAGCTTTTATTCCTTGTCCCAATCCCAGCCTCCTCCCAACTATAAAGAGTATCGACAATCTTGCTAGGCATTGTCCAAGATATGCTTATGAGATTGATAAAAATCTTCCATAGCTGATCAGTAATTCTGCAATGTAAAAACAGATGTCCTATTGTCTCAGCTGCTTCCCCACATAAGCAACAATTTGAAACTACGATAATCCTTCTCTTTCTCAAGTTTTCATGTGTCAAAACAACATCTTTGGTTAGCAATCATGTAAAGCATGCTATCTTAATAGGTATCTTTACTTTTCCAAAATTGTCTCCATGGCTAGTTGGAGTTTTGTGGCACAATCATGTTTATGATCCTATAGTCTGAACTCACTTTGTAGTGCCCCTTGTTATGCCCAGTCCACCACAAACAGTCCACCCCATCCTTCAACGCTTGGAAATACTCCAAATGTTTATAAAACTCAACTAGTCTAGGTATTTCCCAATCATTCAACATTCTTCTAAAGATCAAGTCCCAACCTTGAGGTGACCACATTCCGGACACTGTTTTGTTATGATGTTGTGTCAGAGCAAACATAACAAGAAATAGCTCCTCCAAACTTCTGTTTCCCAACCACCTATCCTTCCAGAGAATTATTTTATTACCATTATATACTCTTATAATAGTGTGGCTCTTTAAAAAAGGCCACCATGCTCTGATTGACCTCCAGACAATTACACCATATGTGATGTTGACCTCCTTAGAAGCCCAAAAGTCCAGCTCCCCATACTTTAATTTAATCACTTTTTCCCGTAAAGAATGTGAATCTTGAGCATATCTCCATAGGCACTTCAATTTAAAGCCTTACTTTGATTCTTCAAATTTTTTATACCAAGACCACATTGTTTTTTACTACAGATCAGAACTTTCCACTTTACCAAATGATAACTTTTTTTTCCTTGTTTCCTTGTCAGAAGAAAGACATTCTGAGCTTGTCCAGTCTGTGGACTACACTTGAAGGGATAGGATATAAGGATAATATATATGTTGGAAGAGCATCAATAACTGCATTGATCAAAGTGAGCCTGCCTCCCAAAGACAAATACTGTGCTTTCCATCTAGACAACTTCTCACACTTTTCCAGAACTGCATCCCAAATGTTTTTTGACTTTGATTTAGCACCCAATGGCATCACAAGATATACAGTGGGTAGAGAACCTACTTCACCTCCCAGGATAATGGCCAGAAACTCTATATTAGGGACTGAATTGATGGGATATATATGTCTTTTTCCCCAGTTGATGTGAAGCCCTGAGATGCCTTCAAAGAGTATCAGAATGACTCAAATATTTTAGTTGTTCCTCCTCTGCATCACAAAAAATCAGAGTGTCATCTGCATATTGGAGATGAGTCACCTCCAAGCACCTTTCATTATTTGTGGAAATCTCGAAACCTGTGATCCATCCATTTGCTTTTGCTGTTTTAATCATGTTGTTTAAACCATTCATAGCTAGAATGAATAGAAAAGGAGATAAGGGGTCCCCTTGGCTAATTCCTCTTTGAGCATCAAAATAAACCTTCAGGGGCTCCATTAACTAGGACAAAGTATTTCACAGTAGATATACAGAACTTGATCCACTTGATCCTTTTATCCCCAAAATCCATTTGCATGAGGATTCTAAGTAGAAATTCCTAGTTAACATGACCGTATGCTTTCTCAATATCCAATTTACACAAAATGCCAGGCTTATTTTGTGATAATCTTGAATTTACTGCTTCATTAGCAATCAATACGACATCCATGATTTGTCTTCCTCTAATGAAAGCCATCTGTTGAGAATCTACCAGCTTATCCACCACCCCCTTTAACCTCTCAGTCAGTACCTTAGACAGAAGCTTATAGAAACTACCTATCAAGCTTACAGGTCTGAAGTCTTTCAGTTTCTTTACCCGTTTCTTCTTGGGAATTAACACAATATAAGGAGCATTGAAGCTCTTCTCAAACATGTCCTGGTCATGAAAATTGTGAAAAGCCTCCATGATGTCTTGTTTCAGAATTTCCCAACATTTGATAAAGAATCCCATGGTGTATCCATCAAGGCCAGGAGCTTTATCAGATGCACACTTTTTTAAGCAATTGTATACTTCTTGTTCCTCAAATCTGGCTTGTAAATTGTTCTTTTTTTATTATGTTATTGAGGGACAATTGATTAGATTCCCAGTAGGCCTCTAGTTCTCTGTCTCAGTGTAGAGTTTCTTGTAATATAATTCGATCTCCTCCTTAACTCTTTCAGGTTCCACAATGGTTTCCCCTTGCACTTCTAGATGATCAAAAGTTGTTTCTCTTATGAGCATTGACTGAATTGTGAAAGAACTTTGTATTGTTGTCCCCTTCTTTCAACCATAGGGTCCTGGATCTTTGTCTCCATGCATTTCCTCATTTTTGAGAAGTTCTTCATACTCCATAATTGTTGCTGCCTTCTTGCTCTGTCAATGCTCTGCTATCCAGTAAAGAATCCAAACTTACCATTTGATTTGGCCATTTAGACCTTTGAATGTTAAGGTTCCTTTGTTCATTTTTGCTCTATTCTTTTAGCTTGCCTTTTAGAGCTTTCAGTTTGCAAGCTAAAATGTAATCTGGCCTCCCATAGAACACAGAAGAATTCCACCAAGAACTAATTCTATCAACAAACCTTCTGTATTTAGCCACCAATTTTCGAACTTGAAATATGACTTATTGTGTTCTCAAGCTCCACAAAAGAGAGCAATAGGGACATGATCAGAAGTCAGCCTTTGAAGAGTTGCTTGTTTTATCTTACTGAAATGATCATTCCAATCCGATGAGAATAAGATCCTGTCTATCCTAGAGGTTGTGATGTGAGTATCACCTCTGAACCAAGTGTAAGTACCCATTCTAGGTGTAAATCAATAAGTTCCAAGTCTTCAATGAAGTCTGAAAATTCTACCATGGCTGAAGATCTCCTCTGGCAATTCCTCTTTTCAGAAGGAAACCTACAAACATTAAAATCGCCACACTGCCCAAGGCCCCTCCATAAGTCCTCTAACAACCCCCAATTCATCCCATACAGCTCTCCTTTCCACCTTACAGTTTGGGGCATAAACCCCATATATATGACAATTGAAATCCTGAAGCATAGCCTCAAACTTGCAAGTTAAAGTGTAAACTCGTGTTTGTAAAACCTCCCCCTTCCGAACTCTACCATCCCATATCATAATAATTCCCCCTCTAGTACCACTTGCTTCTAGACAAACATATCTTACCCATCTTCCCCCCAAATTTGTTTAACTAAATCTTGAATGTTCCCTTCTAGCTTGGTTTCCTGAAAACATAGAATGTCTGCTCTCCAATGATCTACAAGGCTCTTTACCATTATTCTTTTCTCCACATCATTTAATCCCCTTACATTCCATGACACAAGATTAAGCTTCGTTACTTAGACTGTTTTTTCCCTTTCCCATTGTTCTTACTCCTGTTACTTTTGAATCTAACATCAAAAGTAATTAAATTCTTTAACTCTTGTGATCCTTTGGCTCTGGATTTTTTAATTTCCATGGCAGGTTCCATCCTTCTAGCTTGCGTGCACACATCAATTTGCATAAGAAGTTCCGGAGCTTCTTCTTCATGTCCCTTGAAGTCAGTGCCAAAAATCTTGCCTGGCTTGATAAGATTTTGGCGAACCAAGTAGTTGTATCTCTCTCCTTGTCAATAGCAAGAACTTCATGCTGTGTTAGAATAGGTATGGCCTCTTCCACATCCTATAACTCCCCATTAGTGCTTGAATCGAGATTTACTAATTGTTGTTCTTTGTGAAAATCAAGAACCCCCTCTTTTTCCACCATGTTTTCCCCCTCTGCCCTTGTCAATTGTATTTCTGCGTCCTCTCTTTCTGAAGTTCCTAAGAAAATAGGAGTCTTTGCATGCATGTGATACTCTGTTTCAGCAGTAAGGAGTAAACCTTGTGAAGCTATTGGAGAGGAAGTTGTGTGCAAATAGCTCCTCAAAAATAACATCAGTTGTTATTTCTGGAATGGGCTGAGAATTTAAATCCTTAAATATGACTTGAGCCAGATCAGGCCCACTGGAGGACTGGCCCAACTGCTTACTAAAGTTTTTTGAAAAGGTCACCTGCCTCTCACATGCTTCTGCAGCTTTATTTAAAAGTTCAACACCCATGTGATTGCAGGTTCTCCCATCAACAACTGTCATAGAGCAAACTTGGTTAATAACCTCGTATGATGCTTTGGACCTCGGGATATTACTCTTACTCTTGTACTCTTTTTGCTGCCTGAACCCTAGCCGGTTCTTTGGCTGGAATCTTCTCAAAGATTGTATTTCTCTCAACCAGATCGAGATTATAAAATTGTAGCCCCCCTATGGACGGTAACCTCGTTGGGTATGCACCGGTCGTCGGCCACAACTTTAATTCGAGTCCATTTTAAGTGGTTCTTCAGTTCAGTTTCTTCTTATGTCCTTTTCCACCCTCCGCACTTGTCGCCGATTTCTTTGAATGTGTCGTGCGATCATAAGTGTAGTGGTAACCCTATTGCTCTGATCCAAGTCGAGACTTTCTTTTGTTGGACTGGTATACAACCAACAAAAGGGTTCCACCACTCTAGCTTGATCTTCATATTTTTGCAGACCCATTCCCCTTGTAAAATCTACTCAGCCATGTTCCTATTTGGAAACTCGAAAAGGAATAAATTTCTAGTCATCTCGTACATGTTAACCCCGAAAGCTTTCTTCCACATAGAAGATGTCCACCTTCTAATATCTGAAAGAGTGAGGATTCCTTTTCTCCATAGAAATCAGTTATGCATCTTCCTAATATGCCCTCTTCATTAACTGTGCCATCATTTGGTGTTGTTTGGGGTTGCCATTTACTGTCTTCACCAACCTTTGCGTACGGAAAATCATTGCTAGTCAGTCGGGGGATACTTGACTGTTGATTGAGGAGAGACATTAATGAATCTTTCAATCTTACAAGCTATATCTCTCTAGCCCGCATTGATGGCTAGTTCAGGTACAATAATAACTGATCTTGCTTCTCATTTGAGGGACAAAATGTTCATGTACCTGCCATGTTCATTGTACTTCCTAGTACCATAGAAATCAACCACCCAATCTTTTGTCCTCCATCTCCTTACCAACTTTTTTTGGTCATTCGAAGCTTCCTTGAAGATGAAGCATTCCCACTCCATGACCTTCTTGCTCAAAGTTATCCTTCTCAACCTGTTCCTACTTCTCTCCACCCAGTCGAACCAGATAGTATTGCCTGATATCCACCTAGTGATGTTGAAGACTTGAAACTAATGTTGAAATAAATTATGTTCTCCATGTTACTACTAGATAGTTTCAACACAGTTTAATTAACAAGAAGATTAATGAACTAGACTTTCTGGAAAGTCAAAGAAAGGCAAGAATAAAAGGAGGGAAGTAACCCAAAAGAAAGGTGTTTCTGATGATTACAGAGTTGTAGGACGGTGAGGAAGTGAATTTGAGAGGGTTTTGATGAAAGAGAAGGTCGGAGAAAGTGCCGGAAGAGGTCGGTTAGGGTTTTTAAGAGAGAAAATCAAAGGGCTTGGGTCGGAACATTGATTCCGACGACCTTCGATCAAGTCTGAGGGTCGGTTAGGGTTTTTAAGAGAGAAAAACATAAGGGTATGGTCGGAAAAATGATTCCGATGACCGGTGATCAGATATGGGAGGAACGATCGATCGTGAAAGGTATTTTGACAGAAATGGGAGAGTTTCGAGGAGAGAGAAAGACGGAAAAGGCCTGGAGAGAGTCTAGGGAAGTTTAAAAGAGAAAATCAAAGGTCAAGTTGGAACAATGATTTCGATGACCGGAGACACATATTTTATGCCTTCTTTTATCACTGGTATTTGATATGTTATATATAGCCATAATAAGGAAAAATAATAATTTATAAGGTACTAACAAATTATAAAAAAAACAAATAAGACAATTAAATCTTAGTAAGAATTGGGCGGGTTGGGTTTTGACCCGCTTGTTAGCCCATTTCAACCCAACCCATTTCATTCCAAGTAACATTTGGCGGGTCAATAACCCGCCCATTTATTAACTCAACTGATTTTCTCCCGCCCAAATTTAGCCCAACACGCCCATTTGCCACCCCTACCTATGCTCATGAATGCTTCAGTGGCACGGTACACTTTGCTACCTTGGGTAATGCATAGACCCTTATCCTATCATTTTCAGTAAACCAAGTCCTAGGCCAGTAGTCTAGAAATCATACGTCTTAACATTAGCTGTGAGTTAGAAGCAGTCACACTTCTCAATTCACTCAAGTACACTGTTTTGAAAGTTGAAATCGTAATGCAATGTGATCCGCCTTTGGTGAGGCAAAAGGTGAGCACCTTTCTAGTATTGAAATTTTGTCCTTTTGAAAACTTAAATGAGCTTTACTTTTCATTTTTGGAGGCAGTCAAGTTCATAATGGTACCATTCTCTCAAATACACAGCGAAGGGAGACTTCACTATAACCAACAATAAAATTTAGATTTACATGTTAACATAAGAGAAACAATTTTTCCATTTGCAAATATTATGAGAAAAAAATTAAAGATGTTTGGCTTCATGCATTTTGTTGCGTTCAGCAGTTGGTAATACCACAATGTATTAGTTTATTGTGGAAGTAACGGATGAAACATTTCTCATCGCCCTAGTGATCTCAAGGTACATACTTACCTCCAATCTTGCAGGACCAGTGTAGGAGGAATGCCTGGAAAGAATGGAAGTCCTCATGGAGATGTTGGAAATTCGCATCAGCTAAAAGGTGGCTGTAAATTTGAACTAGTACTTATCTTGTTTCATCCTTCAAATATTTCTAATATGATCTTCTCAGATGAAAAGTTGGGAGGACAAGGTCCATGGGGTCAACATGATGCTGGAGGTGCTCCATTATCCACTGAAAGTGTAAGAGCTGCTGCTAAAGTTGGTCTTGCAGCTGCAGCTATAAAATCAAAGCTTTTTGCTGACCATGAAGAACGTGAAATTCAACGGTTATCTGCAAACATAGTCAACCACCAGGTGATCTGCTGATACTGTAGTTTGTGGACTTAGCTCTGAACTGTTTTATGTATATCCAATTTGTAACCCATTGGATTTTTCACTTATCATTAGCTATTAATTGATTTCCTGTTGAGTCCATTTCATCTGCTTTCTTTCCCTTTTTAATTGGTTGAGCTCTTTATTGGCATCTTTTACTTTTGGGCATTTGGGTTTTGCCAACTATAAGGGCCTTTAGAGGTGCACTACATACTTACAGTGGGTCCAACTGTACTTGAAAGTTTTACTAAGGGGCGTTATGTGCTGTATGATTGGAGGGTAAAAAGTTTCAGTAGCAAAATTCAAGATTATCTGAGTTGAGATGGAATGGGTTATTTGCTGAAACTTGATTGAACAATGGGCTGTGGAATATTTTGAAGAACTGCTGCTGGAATTTTTCTTTTCTTTTTGTTGCTAGTGGTTGATGGGATTCACTTGGGTCAAAAAAAGTTGGAAGAGTTTGGGATTAAGGGATGTAACTGGAGAGTTGTGGTTTGAGGTTCTGATTAGTTCATCATAATACATACCTTTTATGGATGATATGGATCAATCAATTATGCCTTAATCCCAAACTAGTCGAGATCAACTATATGAATCATTATTCATTCCACTCTGTTCAAAGCACATTTTATTTCAATTACTAAATAATTTACCTCACAAGGATTTCTTTAACTGTCACACTTATATCTAAATTTTTGGACTTCTGAGATAAAATTTCTGCATATGATTTTAGGTTTACCCCGTTTCTCTTGTATCACCTTCAATCATCATATTATCCGACCTAAGGATTGGTGTATAAGGTCCGCAGAGGACATGATCAAACCTTTTTATGAAGCCTTCTCTATTTTATTTTCGGCTACTTGTACCTTCTGTTGGATGTAATCATTTCTAATTATGTCTAATTTTGTTTGTCCACTTCCGTAGTTCCATCTTAGTTTCTTCAACATTCATATTGTGGATGTTTTGTGCCTTGAAGACCAGCACTTATTCTCATATAAAATTGATGGTTTCATGAGTGTTCAATAGAACTTGTCCTTCAGTTTATTAGGGATCTTCCTATCGCACAGCGGTTTTCCATTTTAACCATCTTATCTAATTCTATTGTTTGCAGTTTATCTGACATGAATCTTTTCTAGAAGATTTGAATATAGATTTCTGAATTTTCTGCATTTAGGCACCACAATGCAATCTCATATCTCTTTATATTCTTTCTTCTTATGGGACAAAACTTACCAAGCATGTCTGCTTATCCTTAAACCCTCACTCTATATGGTGGTTCTTCATTAGTTCCAACTTTTGTTTGACTCTCTTGCTAGTATTATATACCTTCAGTAGATTATATAATGTATTTTGCTGTTACCCTTTTTTTCCAGAAAAGGTTATATATTGTATTTTTTCCCCCGTGGGGTGGGGGGCTTATTCTTTGTTATAGTTATTTGTACTAGATATGAATATGCTCAAAAATATTAAATTTTCTATGTGAAGAAAATGATCATTCTAGCGTAATTCAACCCAAAAAATTAGATAATGAGGTGATGCTGGTTCCAAGACCATATAAAGAGAGAACAATCCATCCCTCCACCAATGCAGGACGTTCTAACACGCCCAGACATGGACATTCGAAATAACCCGAGGAGAAAATAAAGCGATAAGTCAACGAAATTTGCCATTCTAATTGCCAGTTAACTACTATAATTTTTATTATTAATTTTATATTTATCATTGTTTCGTTTCATGTCTATTGCATGCTGCCATGCCACAGATGGACAATCTCGAGTCTGTTTTATTCCCTAAGCAGTCCTTTTACTGGGGAAGGAAGGGATGGTAGTATGGTAAACTGTTTGAGAATGGTAAAAGTACTATGGTACTAACTACTAACACTGTTTTATTCAAGTCCCAACTAGTTTCCTTATTGAGAAAAAAGAAAGGAAGGTTTCAAGTCCCTACTAGTTCATGCTTTAGGTTATGCTATCTTTCTTCCTTTTGTATCTTATTTCTGCATTTTTAGGAAATCGTTGGTTTGTGAGCTTCTTTTGTGGATCTCTATGTTTGCATCAAACTATGTTTGGTTAATGATGCCTCTCTCTTGACCTTTGCTTTGCACAATTTGACCTTTCTACTACTTTCCCCGTACATACAGTTAAAGAGGTTAGAGCTGAAGCTGAAGCAGTTCACAGAGGCGGAGACCTTGTTAATGAAAGAATGTGAACAATTGGAGAGAACGAGGCAACGCTTTGCTGCAGAACGTGCTCGGATGATGACAACTCAACCTGGTTCGGTTCACGTATCCCGACCAATGGGTGTGTCTGGTGCTGGTGCAGCAGTGGTCAGTAACACAGGAAATAGTAGGCAACAAGTTGTTTCAGGTCCTCCACAACAAAATTTTATTTCTGGATATGGAAACAACCAACAACAAATGCATCCCCAAATGTCATCTATGCCGCAACAAGGAATGTATGGATTCGGGCCTCGGCTGCCACTCTCAGCGATACACCCATCCTCTTCAACACCTGGTATGTTTAATGCAGCAGCAAGTTCCCAGCCTGCTCTAAGTCATTCAATGCTTAGACCTGTATCTGGGACAAAATCTGGTTTAGGTTGATTGAAGAGAGTGATTAGGCTTTGGATTTGCTTCAGTTTATTGGTCGGTTCGCTTCATTTCCGCAATTATTGGGGCGAGAGAACAAATGAATTACAGTTGCATTGCTCTGTCAGACGGATTGAGATATTAATGAAGCCAATCGACTGAAGATGCAGCTCGGACTGACAGTGCATTGGCCTGATTACAGTGCTCACATTAGTTGCTGCTTTATGCAACTTGACTTATTCGTAGAAACAACTTGCACTATATTTCGGTTTCTACTATGAAATAACACTCTTTTGCTAACAAGTATGAGACTAGGGATCTAGAAATGTAGTTTTGTGCAGTACAGGTAATGAAGATGGAGAAAACAGGGCAATGGAGTATGACAGTCTTTAGGTACATGCTTTTTCTTGATCATAGAAGTGTAACAAAAATTGTTGTGACGATTCCTACATTTGTAGTCGTTTGTAACTGATTTCCCAAGTAATTTAACTAAGCTTTGAGGGTTAAATTGCACATGACAACAACTACGTTTTAGTCCCAACCAAGTTGGGTCGGCTAAACGACACTTAAGCTTAAAAAAGAAACTCATTCAACTCTATTGTTCAAACCAAATTCTCGCCTTTTTCTCCATTGTTTTTATCATTTAATCATAAATAGACCAATTCTCATCTTGCTGTCTATTACCTTTTCAGTATAGTAGTTCAAAATTGTTCACAGAAGGAGCGATTTCAGAGAATTATAGGTTGAAAGGTACATTTTTTTGAGAACAACGTTCATTTATTCAGAAGGATTTGTACTTATAATGTTAAGTTATTAAACTGCTCTTATCACGATGTGTAAGATGCAATAGTTTGATTGTGAAATGTCTAATGTGTTAGGGTAGTGGTGTTAGACAATAATCAAATGCAAATTTTGTGGTTCTGTTTTACATGAAACGATTGAAAAATCATAATTGAATTTAATTGTTACAATTGTGATTATTTTTAAGAATTTGTTGATTGTAGTATTACTTTTTTGTTGAGAAATTAAATTGTTAATGTTGTTGGTAGAATAGAATCCCTTTGTCTGCTTTTACCAGACTGGAGATACATTTTGCAGCTACTCAACTGGAGACTAGAAATACTGCTGCTTCTGGGTCAATGAAATTAGGAAAACTTACGTAAATATACCCTTCAACTAATTAGAGTACCAACATAACCGAAGTACATATTATCTATACACCGGCTATAAATATTGTGTTATAGGTATGTATAGTATAGTATATTTAATATAAAATATACACTTCTGTTGTATATATTGTGTATAAGTATGAAGTACATGTATAGTTAATATAAAGTATACACTATATATACATTGTGACATATTTTGTAAACTAGACGGCTAAATAGTACTATTTGGTTGTAATTTTCCCATGGAACTAGTATGTCAAGCTTGTCTTTGAGGTTCGACGACAATTTTGCTTCTCTGGTTAATTTTATATAATATAAATAGTATTACTAATGAGATTTTTTTTTTCAAACGTGACATAAGCAAGCAAAAATTCAGTTTGTTGCTCCACGGCCAACCTTTTGTAGGCTCTACTGGTCGAAGTCCAACTAGTTGACTACTGTGTACAATGGGTCAATTATTTTTTTGATATCCGGCTTACGCCATACTATTCATAGAGATAGTAGTCCCGGTCCCTCAGCACTACTACCAGTAAATCGCGGGATGTGCATGATTGATCAGGGTTTGAGAACAAAACAACTGATATTACTTACAAGGTCCTACCATAGAAGATAGCAAATTGGTCCTATCAGGGTTCGAACCCACGCTGCAGGCCTTCAGCTGTATTTTAAGTTCTCCTTCTTTGTCATCCAGCTATTTCTGGGGACTACAATGGGTACATTATTACGTAGTTTTAGTGTAGTTCTTCCGACTTTTTATCGTCCCTTCGTTAATGATTAAGGTTGATGTCGGCAAATAGTGTAAGTACGTAATTATTTTCTCTTATTTTTAGTTTAGTTAGTATGTACTTTTGAAATTGTAAATGCTGCCACCAAGAGTTAATTATTTTTTTGTTTTGTTGTTATTTGTCTCGATAAACCATTCATGTCGCCCGTGGGCGTGTTTCGTATGAAACAAAATATTTAGCCAAAAACATTTAAAAGAAAATTGGTCCCGCTATTCAACACTCTCTAAACTATTGGAGAAAAACATAAGAAAGAAGGATAATATTTTTTGGTGTTTGGTGGCTAGAAAATGGTTTATTTCTGGAAAATATTTTTTCCCCTTCTTACCAAACACACCTTTATATATCTCGGTTGGAACTACAAATATTCTTTTTCGGTTCAAAATATTATTTGGCTGTCCAAACTTGACCCTTTTTATTATTTTAAATTATTTCCGTAAAAATATCAAGGATTGTTCTTTGACATGCAGATTAGTCGAAGATGGTACTAATTTTTACAACTACTATGATGAATGTCTAATTAGTCGCATTTCCTTCTTGTTTTCTGATTGTAAAAGATTAAACAAGGACAATCATTTTCGAGTATGAATCTTAACTAAATAAAGAAATACGTACCAAACAGTACAAGTTTGTGTCTAAAAGTCGTCATATGATTCTTTTTGATGTCTTTTCTCGCTTGAAATTAATAATAAGAGTATTGATAGGACACTCGTCAACGTAATATGTTGTTCTTTTCATACTATAAGCTCTTTCTCGTGCCTTTGACAAAATTTCACAGCCTTGACTTTTTCTCAATCCTGCCTTATAAAGTCATTTGGAAGATCAAACAAATTATTTTTGGTGATTACTTAAAGTATATGATCCAATTCATTTCAAAATTAGCACTTAACACTTTTTTTTTAAAACAACTGGAATTAGTTATGATGGAACTTCGTCGTTACTCAGTCATTGAATCATTTGTAGCTAACAAAATTCTATGATAATCATGCTAATCTATCGCTGAATAGGATTAGCGACAGAGTTTGCTGTTTAGCTACGGTATTTGTCCGTTGCTACTTCCTGTTTTTTGTTTTTAGTAGTATAATAATTATACTAAATCAAACAATTTAATTTTAGTATTTAAAAGCTGCATGAAGATATATAATTTAACTACAGTCAGGAGATAAATGTGTATACGAAAGAAATTGTCTTGCATTCATTTTGGATTGATATAAATACTTTTTGCCGTTTGAGAGGGTGGAAGAGAAAAAAAGAGAAAAAAATTAAGAGGAAGATGAGAATATTTTTGATATTCGTAGACATCAATTTACTTTGGTAATCTGGACAAAGATTTTTAAATTCCTTTTTGGAGTAAGATTCTGGTTATCATTTGTTTGACGTAAACTAAAAAGTATTCCAGTTATTGTAAATGATAATAAACCTATTCTTTCCTTTGAATATAGGTTTTCAAATTCCAATCAACAAGTGAAACTTCATATTCGAATTATATGAAGAAATTAAATTAAACGTAAAAGAGTGTGTATGAGATTGGAAAATGAAGCCCTTGTTCTATATGTGGACAGTGGACTCACACATTTTGCTTAATTCACAAACTACAATATGTATCACAAGCATTAGGCTATATATATCACAGTTGGTAGAGCACCACATTTACAAGCACGTCAATATTTTTGAAGAGTAAAGATAATATATTATTTTGAAGATAAAATTGGAGTTTGTTAAAATCAAGAGGGGATAAAAATTTAGACAGGAAAAAAATAATGGGAGAATTTTTTCTAGCTTTCATTAATCATAATGACCTCTTTATATAGAGGTAAAAGTCATCATTTCCCTAGTATAACAAGGAAATCATATTCTAATAAAACTACTATAATTACAATTTATCAAATATACTTAGACTAGGATTCTACCATAAAAATATTAGAGTTAGACTAGAAAACAGTACATCCGGGCCTGTGGTTGGTGGGTCAGTGTCGGTCTCTAAATACCCCCTCAAGTTAGAGCATGGGGATCTTGAATGCCCAACTTGCCAAACAGATATTCATGTTGTGATTTGCCCAAAGCCTTTGTAAAAACGTCGGCCAATTGCTCGTTAGTTGACACATAACTCGGAAGTATTATACCAGATTGGAGTGCGTCCCGGACATATGGCAGTCAATTTCAATATGTTTAGTCCGTTCGTGAAGCACATGATTTCGTGCAATATATAATGCTGCTTGACTATCACGATACATTTTCAATGGAAATTTGTGTTCGACGCCCAAATTATGCAGGATTTCCTTCAACCATTTCAATTCACAAACCGTCATTACCATCGAACGATATTCCTCATTTGCTGATGAGCGAGAGATAATGTGATGCTTCTTGGTTTTCTATGATACCGGTGAATTTCCGAGAGAAATAAACCATCCCGTAAGCGATTTTCGAGTCAACTAACATCCAGCCCAGTCTGAATGACACCACCCATACAACTGGAGATCGTAATCCTTCTTTAACACAATACCTTGCCTAGGGTTCTTCAAGTATCTTACCACTCGGAGAGCGGCTCTTCAGTGCGCTTCCTTCCGTTGGTGCATGAATTGGGACAGAACATGCACATAATAGGACAATTATCAATCTACCGATCAAACGTCAGTATGGTTTTGGATCTTCCAAATTATCCCCTTTGACCAACGCCAAATTGTGATTCTATTCCATAAGAGTATTAATTGGTTTTGCTCCTAGTAGCCCGGACTCAAAGATTATATCCAAGGCATATTTCCGTTGACAAAGGAATAACCCAGTTGGTCCACGCACAACTTTACCCCCCAGAAAATACTTTAGGGCCCCCCAAATCCTTTATGTGAAACAGTCTCGGAGATAGTCTTTGAACCGTACAATGACACTATGGTTATTTCCAGAGATAATCAAGTCATTCACATAAACTAAGACGTTAAGTTGTACACTTTCCTGGTGCATCGTGAAGAGAGAATAATTGGAGTATGACTGTTTGAACCCATATTTTATCAAGACACTTGATAATTTCCGAACCAGCACTGTGAGGCTTGTTTCAACCCATACAAAGATTTTCAGAGTCGACATACTTGCCCCAGACCAGACACATGAAATCCCAGTGGTAATTTTATATAAACTTTTTCTGCTAGTTCGCCGTACAAGAAGGCGTTATGAACATCTATCTAATGCAACTCCCAATTTTGAGCAACTGCCACCGCTAATAATATCATCAACATATAATAGAATGTCTGCCAGAGAAGTACCATATTGATAGATGAACAGAGAATGGTCAGACTTGCTGTGAGAAAACCCAATAGTAGACACATAATCTGAAAACCTCTTATACCAAGCCCGTGGGGCCTGCTTAAGCCCATATAAAGACTTCTTGAGTAAGCAGACATGATTTGGATAATTGGGGTCTCTGAAACTCAAGGGCTGATGCATGTACACCGTCTCCTTGAGATCACCATGTAAAAAAACATTATTCACGTCCAACTGATGAATGTGCCATGCTTTCGAGAGATATAGACTGAGAACACTGCGAATTGTAGCCGGTTTGACCACCGAACTAAATGTCTCACCACAATCCACGCCAACCAGTTGAGTTTTGCCATCACCTACAAGACAGGCCTTATGCCTCTCAAAACAACCGTCAAATTTTTCCTTATGAATAAAAATCCACATAGATGCATCCTCTGTATTACTGCGGCTGCTGGCACAGAGTTAGCCGATGCTTATTCCCCATCGAATAACATTGACACCAGGTGGACAGAGCACCAACTCCCACGTCTTATTTTCAATTAGAGCTTTATATTCGTCATCCATGACCATTTTCCAATTCGGGTCATGAAGGGCAGACACAGGGTTACGTAGTAGGGGTGATTTAGTGACATTAGAATTGAGATTAAAATGTCATTTAGGTTTAAAAATACCCCGTTGGCTACTAGTAATGGACCCTTGACTCGAGATAGATGGGAATGGGTTTCAGGGTGGTGGCGGGTTTATTTTGGACTGGCCAACAGGCAGTGGGACTGATGTCCCAATAACTGGACGTGGACTCGGGTGTATGTGGGATTGGCCAGCAGTGGGCCTGCTAGCCCAATAACTGGAACTAGCCACGGGGTAGGATTTATTGGGCCATCTATCAGTGGGCCTGCTGGCCGAGAACCCGAAGCAACAATTGGACAAAGGTGTGAACTAGGCTGAGACTCGGGAATAGTCACGAGATCTGTTGGGCCAGCAGGGCCGATCCAAAGAATGGAAGTTTTAGGCCCACTGATGGATGATAGATGGTGATGGCACATCATCCAAAAACTTAGAGGAACTAGACACAGAATTATACAACTTAGCAAACGAAAATTGGGTTTCATCAAATATAACATGGCAACTAATTATGATTTTATTTGAAGATAAATCAAAATATTTGTAACCACGATGATAAGACGGATAACCCAAAAACACACAAACGGTAGAGCGGACTTGAAGATTGTTAATTGTAGTGGATGGAAAAAGTGGATAGCACAAACACCCAAACATCCTAAGATGAGAATACGAGGGGTCTTTATGATAAATAATTTTTAGGGGTGATTGATATGCTAAACCTTTTCTACGAAGTATGTTAAGGAGGTAAGTAGCCATTTGTAACGCATGATGCCAAAAGACAGAGGTAAGGAAGCACGTGCTAGTAAGGTTCAGATAATAATATTAATGGTACGAATTTTCCTTTCGGCCTTCCCATTTTGTGAGGACGTATGAGGACAAGAAAACCGAAAAGATATGCCATGAGTGTCACAAAATTCCCGAAATGGCCCATTATCATAATCCATACCATTATCACATTGAATGTTTTTAATTTCCCGTTCAAATTGGGTACAGATAAAGGCTCTAAATTTTAGGAATGTGGAAAAAACTTGAGACTTGATAGACAACGGAAAAGTCCACAAAAAATTAGAATAATCATCCAAAAATAAAACATAATAACGATGACCGAACGAACTCAAAACGGGAGATGTCCATAAATCACTATGAATAATGTTAAAAGGCATCGACGTACTAGAAGTAGAGACTACAAACGACAACCTAACATGTTTTCCTAGAGGACAAGAAGGACAAATATGAGTACTACGCGTACTCTTACAATCAATAAAATTATTATTTTCAAGAGAAGAAATAATAGACGACCCTGGATAACCCAACGTGCATGCCACAAATGGAACAAGAGCGGCAAATGTTGAAGGTGTGGCTTGACTCATGGAAATGGTGGTGGTGGTGATTGGATAAAGCTCTCCCCGACGATTACATTTCATTAGAGGTATCCCCGTCTTGAAATTCTTCACAGAAAATCCAAAAGGGTTAAAGTTAACAGAAACCCAATTATCAGTTGTGAATTTTCAGACAGACACCAAATTTTTTATTAAGTGAGGGCCATGAAGGACATTTTTAAGGACTAGAGGTGGATGTCGGGGGGGGGGGGGGGATTTGTGTGACCATAACCACGAATTGGAATTGAATTGCCATTATCAACAATTATGTCACGATTTTTGCTCAAATTGAAATAAGACGAGAGATTACCTTGCGCGGATATCATATGAGAAGTGGCTCAGGTGTTCGTGCATCAATTTGCGTTTGGGGGATTTAATCTAAGTGTATGTATTGCGCCTCAATATACGTAGATGTCGGACCGGAAATTGGGCCTGCAACAGCGAAGGCCTACTGAGACCGAGGCCCAAACAGGCCAGCCTACTGCCAAGGCCCAGCCGGCAGCTTGGGCTGGGATTGCTGGAGTGGCAAATTGGGCCTTTGCTGGCCACTGGCCCAATTCGCTAGAAAACTTGTAAAGAAAGGAGAGGCCGAGTTGGGCCATTAGCCCAGCAGCCCCACGGCCATGGTGAAGTGGCCCAAGGCTGCGACTAGTGGTGTTGCGGCCCAGCCGGTTCACTGCCGCCACTGCTCCGACCACTGCCCCCGCCATCGCGGTTCTTGCCACCATTTTTCTGATTTTGGCCCTTTTTGCCACCACCGCTGTTACGATTTTGGCTAGAACTATCCGAGAATGCGTGAGGATCATCGGACGTGGCCATCATGACGGAATTAGCTATGGTATCCGCCTTTTTAGCCAAGTCGGCCTCTTCTAATGTGAGCATGGAACGAGATTGGTAGAACGGTGGAAGAGGATTACTCCGACGAATAAGTGTCCCAACGCCATTATAAGCCTCGGATAGGCCTGCAACCATCTGAAGAATAGGATGATCATTGGTGACGGACACACCAACGTTCTTGAGTTGATCCGTCAATTCCTTCAACCTTTTACAATAGGTTGAGACATTAGGAAAATCCTCCATATTGACATGGGAAAATTCCTGCCCAAGAGTGACGGCACGTGAATTTTTGTTATCTTCGAATATATCACACACCCTATTTCAAGTTTTTATCGCCATGACGTTAGGTTCAATAATCGTCCGTAGATAGATTGTGGAATTTATATATATTTGTGTGGCACAAACCTGGATAGTCTTTGTTTGACTTTAATTTCCGGTGCAAGATTTGGCAGGCTGCCTTAAATGTTACTCCACTAGTTGTTTGAGACTCCAAGTTGGTTCATCATGCTACCTTTTTTAGCAGTTATTGGAATATTAATTGGTAGTCAATCAATTTGATGGGAAAATTATAAAATTATAGTATATGAGATATGCACTGAAATGATGTCTGAACAAATTTTTTCTTTATTGAGGAAAAGATAAGAAAAATATAAAGAAGTCCATTAAATAACTTGTTCCATCCATACATATATATATATATATACTTCAATCAATGATTAACATTTGTGATGTAAGATTTCTTGTTTGATCATTTAAGTTTGTTTGGTTATTGTGCAACTTAAAATTAGAGGAGAAGAAATCATAAAAGCTCAAACGAGATTAGAGAAATATTATTTTGGACATGCAACATGTTGTGGACCTTATACAGTATGCTATAACTTTATCACATTTTCCAATTATACATCGTAATATTTTTTTAGCAAAGGACTAAAATAATTGAAGTAAGTTGTTGGTCATTAGTCAATGTAATTACCATAGTGGCCAATTTAGTTACCACAAAATAAACAAGTTAATTCCAACGTCTATATGATAATTAACCAATTAATTCCTTTGAACGTTAGTAGTTTTCAAATTCCAATCAACAACTGAAACTTCATTTTCGATTTATATAAGGCAAATGTAAAAAAGGATTTATAAAGAGATTGGAAAAAAAGTTTGCTTTGTGTGTGGGCTAGCACGTTTTGCTAAATTCACAAACTATATTTGAAAATGTTATATTACTTTGAGATATTTTATCTGAAGAACATTAATGAACCATCCAACTTGAAGATGGAGGTTTTAATAAAAATATTAAATAAATATTTTATATTTTCGTTTTTCTGCTAGGTATTGATATATTTGTGTGGCAGTGAGATGGACAGTGTGTGTGTGTGTGTGTGTGTGTTTGACTTTCCAGTGGATGATTGTCTCGCTTGCCTTAATGGTTAGTTATTTGAGAGACGAGTTGGTTCATCATGAATTTTTTCTTTTTCTTTTTTTTGGAATTTATTGGTAGTCAATCAATTCGAGGAAAGAATCGTAAAATATATAGTATGAGATGTGGACTGAAATGATATCTACAATATTTTTCTATTGTAATTTATAAGATAAAAGGATGAAACACCAAGAAAAAGGGTCGTTGCATCCATATTAAGTCCAATTTCATTTTCTTTTGTTAATTTCTCCTTTTTTTTTTGTAGTTTGCAATATCCTTCATTATTGTATCTTGTCCTCTTCACTAAATAGAGAACCATCCATATATCCAAAGAAAATGCCAAAAAAAGGGATACGTGAAGGTCCCATTTACTGTGCAAAACATCGGAATTATTTTTATTTCCACCAAGTGTTAGATATCTTTTGGGCTACGTTAGTTCGGCGCATAAATTTTTTTAATTAAGGGAGAAAAGTTTCTTATTAAGATTCTATCACTTAACGACGTAAGAATTTTATCTATTCCATCACGATTCTGGGTGGTAGAAAATACTGAATTATCATAACTATTTTCTCTTGTTCTACTTATCAACGTTTCTATTTCCATTTCCCATGAGCACATATATTTGGACGTGAAAGGATTTTTTTAATGCGTGCTTACAAGTTACAATTATCGTCCGACATTTAGGAAGTTTTGTATTTCAAAAACTGCTTGTTCAAATATATTTGCATTGCATAATTTATTTCATGTTTAAACTCATTTTGCTTTATTTGAGTTTTCACTTATTTCTGTGTTCTTTTTGTTTGTTTGTGAATAAATTCTAACAATTATTGAATATTGGCTGAATGTAATGTACAATGTTTTAACCTAAATTCGACTATAGCAAACACTGTTCCACAAAATTAAGAGAAATTCTTTGAGCACCTAGAGAAGAATTTTTGAAAAGGTCTAGCTTCTAGCCATTCATTAATGATCTTAAATTTTACTTTCAATTTTATGATTTTTTTTCTTCCTAAATTTACTTTTTATTATTACCTACCAAAGGAAAAGATCTCAAAATTAGCCATTTTTCGACGTATCTAAATGTTGGCTTTTCAGGAGCACATTCTAGAATTTGGTAAATCGTAGAAGTAAAACATTTCCTCTCAGTTTTTTTTTAAGTCCCCAACAATATATTTTCTAGATTTTAACTACTTTAACTAGTCAAAAGAAAAAAGAAACTTTAACTAATTGCTCTACCTGTGACTAGAGAGATAAACGGTCCTAATTCAATATATGATTTATGGGATATTTAGTGCAAATGAGACAAAGTATATAGCTCCATCAATTTTAGCAGCTCGAAGCCAACATTGTAGCTAGGGATGGCAACGGATCGGATCTGGACCGGATCCTACTAAATCCAGATTCAGATCCGTTTTTCATCCAGATCCATCGGATCCATAAAAATCAGATCCAAATTCGGATCCATCGGATCCACCGGGTACACGGATCAGATCTAGATCCACATGTAAAATTTTTTGCCTTGCTAAATTTTTTTTTTGAACTGACAAACGATTTTTACTTAGCTAACAGTTTACTGTGTTTCAATTTTGAAATGTTCATATGAGATATTTTGTTCGTTGTCTCGTTTTGATTGTGAGCTATTAATTGAAAATGTTGGACAATGACAATAGTTGTGAAAAATGCTGACTAGTATTTCCACAATGCAGAACTTGCATGTGCTTGGAATCTTCACAAATGAAGTGAATATAATTTTAACTACTTGTCTATGGATATGTTAGTCTTTCACTAATATAACATTGATTTTATTATCGAAGTTACCTCTTTATTTTTTGGTTTTTGAGTTAACGCGGGGATAAATTAAACTTGCAAGGATATGCTTGGCAATTTTAAGAAAATACTTATAAAATTACATTCTAGGTTATGAATATATTTAATAAAAAACGGATCCATGGGTCGGATCTGGATCGGATACGGATCTCAAATACAAGATCCAGATCTGATCCGTAAGAAACGGATCCGGGTCCGATCTGGATCCGTCGGGTCCAAATTTTGAAGATTGATATCCTATAAAACAGATCTAGATTCACCGGATCCTGATCGAGTCCAGGATCCACTGCCATCTCTAATTGTAGCTGATATGTTATCTAAATATGGTTGTTTCAATAATATTACTATTGTCCTGTTAAGTTTTACTTCACCGGATTCATTTGTATATGACTATTATGTTAATGACCCGTCAAATCAGGTGCTGAAGAGAAGGGTCAAATCTTGTAACTGTTAGTTAATATATAAGAAATTTATCTTCTTAAGCAAAAATAAAAAAAGACCGAGAAATATAATTAATATAAATGAGTAGGTTAATTTTGAATCGCTGAGCTAAATATCTTGAACATTGAGAGGGAAAAAAGCCTTTTATATGGAATGACATTTGCAGTCTCTAGGGAAAAAACTGAAACAAGTTATAAGCGATAAAATAAAGAAGTTTGACAAAATAATGGTGTACTTTGTATGTAGTATATCGACCCAATTTATTCTTATTTGTGTTACTAATTCATAATTTTGATGCGTTACATAAGCCAAAATGTTATTTTTTGGCTTTTGATTATGCTTGAATGTGTTTTTTTTCCTTATATGAGTAGATTGAAATATGTTGGAAACTAATTGACCCATTAATCACTTTGATAGATAGAAACATATTATGACTCAACTTGATCGATTATGAATTGAAAGCTTATTCCTCTTTGTAAAATTGTTTTAATTATTGCCAACAATTAGAACAATTTATTAATCCTTAGAATATGACAAGGATGTTATCGTGTTATTCACACGATGAGGTTGATGTTACACTTTTTAAGTATTTAATTGATGACGACCTCACAATTTCTCCAAATTTTGTGATCTGTACATTTCTAATGTTTCTATGTGACAAAAGGTCCATGTCCATGTTGTAATATATCAAACCTTATTAGAACCCATAATATGATAATGAATGGAGTAATTCTTTTCTCAAATTTGTACTGTACAAAAAAAAAAGACATATACATTTTGTACCCATTTCTTGAACCACCAAATTAATATTTTTTTCCTCCCTAAAGTTGCAAATTGCAAATTCTTTAATTATCTAAAGTTTTTGAGATATGCACTATAGTTCGGTTAATGGCTAGTTGAGGGTACATGAACAGTTCAACACCTGCCATATTTCACTTTACAAAGGCAAGTACTAATAGTCATCTTTGTGAACTTAATAAGTAGTCATTTTCAACTACTTTTTGGGTGGGTATAGAATTCTTGAAAATTGCCTAGATCTTAATCTTGAATTTCTGGTAACTACTAGTCAAACATTTCTGCTATACCAATCTTGAATACTTTTTGACTGATGCTGGGGCTGCTTCGACACAAACATATCTTCAGGGGCCCTTTTTGAATTAAATATTTTTCTGATATCTATCAGAGTTCTTTAATTTTTGCAAGTATAAGAAGGGTTTACTACTAAAACTTGGACTCATTTTTCAAAATCCAAGATCGGAAAAAATATTTAATATTTGTGACTATTGTCTACTGACAAATCTTGTAGTTCAAGTTTTTAGTGGATTATTGTGCAATTTGGCGCATGACAAGTTGTCTTAGCAGGCAAAACTAGGAAGCTTCTTCTGTTTAAATTTTGTAGCACTCCTAATAATTTTCCTCTAGCCTTTTTTTTTGGATAATCTTTTCTTGAAATTGAGAAAGAAAATTGAATTTGACGTTAAAGAGAGTCTGAAAGTACGTATGGAAATTTAATACACTGCTAGTAGTAGTACTAGTTATGCTATCAATAACCAAAATTACATAATAATAAAGTTATCCAGAAGCCGTTTTTGGATGGTATTGTATAACATTACAACACAAAGAGGGGGACTATACCTTACCTCAAGTTACAATACAGAATGGTAAACTAGAGCGGATCTATGATTTAAATTTTGTGGATTTGGAATTAATTCGACAATAACAACTTCAACTGCTAAATAATTTTGGGCTTTAAATTTAATTTTTATTTATATATTTAGTGAATTTTATAACAAAAAATACATGATTTAAAATAAATCTAATGAATTCGACGAACTCGTAAGTTACCTTTATTCCACTCATGTGGTAAACTGATCATCCACAAAAAACAAAAAGGTTCCCTATGTACTAGAAGCACCTACTTCCTTAACAACTTAAATTGTTTTTATCATTTCTTACTCTAATACTAGTCATTTTCTATTTGTCTAGTCGATATGGTCCCTTAGCATTTCTGGGCAGTTGCTGAAATGTATAGCGAATCATATATATTCTGATCAAGTGTGGAATGCAAATTTGGCTAGACAGTCAGCCCTGATAATATTAGCTTCCGGTGAAATAGTTAGTGATAGTGATATTGGCTTGTTCAGTAATCTTTATGGTACTTCCAATCACTTGCTTGAGTTTTAGATTAGTGGAGTCTCTATCTATCAACATTTTAGCAACAACGATGGAATCTAGTCCCTCAAGTTTACGTTTACTTGTCCATCCATTTTGCACTCTGCTTAAAAAATAATAAATAAAGTGCATATTTAATCATAATATTCATATTAAATAGTATATAGTCTCAATGGTTAGCTAAAACTAACTATAACATTTCAAAAAGTTTTGAAAAATAATTTAGGGAATGAGTAGTTTATGGTAAGAGTTCAACAAGAAATATGCTAAAGTGAACTTCTTAGTATAGATGACAAGTAAGAGGTAACGGGGAGTAGTTCTAAAGAGAAATTAGTACTATAGCCTAGCGTAATATGAAATTTCATAGACCGATTACTATTGCCTATCACCTCGTGTTACAGTAATATATACAAGTATGCTATATCATTGAAATTTTGAGTATTAGTAATTACTTTGAGGGAGTAGTATTATTGGGTACGTAAAGTTTTCAAATTCCCAAATTTATTTCTAAAAAATTGAGTAAATTACCACTACCTATGTTATATTAAAATGTATCAACTCTCAAAGATGAGGACATTAATTACTATATATACTTTCATGTAGTTTTAAATCTTAGTAGTCCCCACTTCACTAATTCACAAAAAATCTAACTCGAACCATATAATGCCTCTTCTTAATCAGTTGTGGATTCGAGGATCTTGAGATTGAACCTCATATCCCAAAGCAAAGAGCTACCTTTAATCTTTTAACCAAATTTTCTTTAATTGGAAACCGTTTGACTATTCCTTCTTTTATCTCTAGTAATCAACAATATTTAAACTAATTTTCTAATTAAAAAGTTAGGTCATGTTGTGAAAGAAATAATCCTCTTGATTATTTTTATTAATTGAAAGGTATTTATACAAGTTACAAAATAGAAGAATCCTATTCCTATTCTACTCCTAAAATCTTATTCTACCATAATTCTAACTATACAATTATGTTAAGTGTATAATCCTAATTTAGATAACAAATACACTACAATATACACCAAATATATTTACCATACATACAAGATTACAAGATTGTAATCTGCCCGTGATGGGCCAAATTTAATCGCTACCGTGGATCGCATGTATTCCCGTGATATACACCTCTGTATATCAAGTGTATATCACTTATATATACCTTGTTTAACACTCCCATGATCATAGCGGGCGATCGAACGCCGAGATGAGGCTTGTCCCTAAAATCTTCAAAAAGGACCGCGGGTAGACCCTTTGTAAAGATGTCTGCAACTTGATATCGAGACGGGACATGGCATACACGAACGTGACCCCGAGTAACCTTTTCACGGACAAAGTGAATGTCCATTTTGATATGCTTAGTGCTTTGGTGCTGAACCGGGTTATCTGAAAGGTAGATGACACTAATGTTATCGTAATATACCAAGGTTGCCTTCTGAATGGGACAATGAAGCTCCAAAAGCAAATTACGTAGCCAACATGATTCTGAGACCACATTAGCTACCCCTCGATATTCGGCCTCTGCACTTGAGCGGGATAGAGTTACCTGACGCTTCGCTGACCAAGAGACCAAGTTGTTGCCAAGGAACATACATTAGCCAGACGTCGACCGTCTGGTGTCTGGACAACCACCTCAATCAGCATATGTGTATGATACAAGTGTGGATGGAGATGAAGGATATAAATGCAAACCATAGTCCAGTGTACCCTGAATATACCTAATGATGTGTTTGATTGCATTCATGTGCTCAATTCGGGGATCATACATGAATAAACACACATGCTGGATGGCATACATAATATCCGGTCTTGTAAAAGTAAGTTACTGAAGGGCCCCTGCAAGACTGTGATAGCGGGTTGAGTCCTCGTATGGTGCGCCGACCGCGACACTAAGATTGGGATTTGTATCAACAGGAGTGGAAGTGGACTTACAAGATGACATCCCAGCCCTCTCGATGATCTCAGCCACATACTTTCTTTGAGACAAAAACAAACCATCTGAATGACGCTTGATTGCAATCCCCAAAAAGTAACTCAATGGCCCTAAGTCTTTCATAGCAAACTTAGAGCTGAGCATGGCCATGATAGACTGGCGTAAGGCATCGGGAGAGGCAGTCAAAATGATATCATCCACATATAACAGAATGTAGGCCAAGGACGAACCATGACAGTAGATGAATAAGGAATTATCTGACTTGCTGTGAGTGAACCCAATAGTCGAAACATAGTCAGCAAACCTCATATACCAGGCCCGTGGAGACTGCTTAAGCCCATATAAGGACTTCTTCAATAAGCAAACATGATGAGGACGGTGAGGATCCCTGAATTCCAACGGCTGATGCATATAGACTGTTTCCTTGAGATCACCATGTAGGAAAGCATTCTTGACATCCAACTGATGAATAGGCCATGCCTTTGAGAGAACCAAGCTAAGCACAATGCGAATGGTAGCCGGCTTGACCACCGGACTAAACGTCTCACCACAATCTATCACAACCTGCTGAGTCTTACCATCACCCACAAGCCGTGCCTTATGTCGAGCGAATGAACCATCCAAATTTTTCTTATGAGCAAAAATCCACATAGACCTAATAACATTAATACCAGAGGGACGGGGCACCAACTCCCACGTATTATTATCAATAAGAGCATTACATTCATCAGTCATAGCAATTTTCCAATTCGGGTCGTTTAAGGCAGACACATGATTACAGGGTAAGGGGGATTTAGAGACATTCGAATGTAAATTAAAATATCTTTTTGGTGTAAAAATACCCTGTTGACTACGAGTGACTGGTCTAAGACTCGAGGAAGATGTGGGCGGATTTTGGGAATTTTCTGGGCTCGGGAAGGACTGGCCAGCAGGCAGTGGGCCTGCTGGCCCAATTCTGGAAACAGACCCAGCGTCGGAAACAGTGACTGGAACTGGACCAGTTCCAGTGTTGGGCTGGACTGGCCCAATCACTGAATCTGGCCCAGTGAGAAGACGGGGCAGTGCTGACCGAGACGGGCCAGTTGGACCAGCGGGCAGTGGGCCCGCTGGAGAATTTTGGGTGCGGGAGATGTCCGAAAAATGCCGAATAATATACGGGGATATATGGTCATCCAAAAAATTATACGAACTAGGTTCGGGAGTATGAACTTTCGTAAATGGAAATTGGGTTTCATCAAAAATGACATGGCGATTAATTATGATTTTCTTGGAGGATAAATCAAAGCATTTGTAACAACGATGATTAGATGGATAACCCAAAAACACACACGGAGTAGACCGAGCCTGAAGTTTGTTAATTATAGTGGATGGGAAAAATGAAAAACACAAGCACCCAAAAACCCGAAGATGAGAATAAGAAGAGTTCTTATTATATAGGATTTGGAGGGGGGAAAGAATATGTCAGACCTTTGGAAGGAATTATGTTAAGGAGATACGTTGCCATTTGAAGAGCATGATGCCAAAAATATGGGGGTACGGAAGCATGAAGTAAGAGAGTGCGGACAATGTTATTTATGGAACGAATTTTGTGTTCGGCTTTCCCATTTTGTGAAGATGTATGAGGGCACGAAAAATGAAAATTGATCCCATTATTTGCACAGAACTCCCGAAACACCCTATTGTCATATTCTTTCCCATTATCGCACTGAATATTTTTTATTTCTCTTTCGAATTGTGTTCTAATGAATGCTCTAAATTTTATGAAGGCGGAAAACACTTGAGATTTATTGGAAATTGGAAACGTCCACAAAAATTTAGAATAATCATCCAAAAAAAGCACATAATATTGATGACCCAACGAACTTAGAACAGGAGACGTCCATAGGTCGCTATGAATAATATCAAATAGCATTGAAGTATGAGAATTTGAGTCTATAAATGACAACTTAACAACTTTTCCTAAAGAACAAGATTGACAAAGTGGAGTACGACTCGTACCCTTACAAGAAATTGAAAGAAATAATCCCCTTGATTATTTTCATTAATTGAAAGGCTATATATACAAGTTACATATTCCTATAATAGGAAAATCCTATTCCTATTCTATTTCTAAATCCTTATTCTACCATAATTCTAACTATACAATTATGGTAAGTGTATAACACTAATTAAGGTAACCTTTACACTACAATGTACTACAAATATATATACCATATATACAATATCCTATTGTCACCAAATCTACAGCAGTGGCCGAGAGGCCCACTGCCGAGGCCCAATCCTGGGCACCAAATCTGCAGCACTGGCCGAGAGGTCCACTACCGAGGCCCACTGCTGCCCAGTCCACTGCTTTGTATACCTATGATATACTGCTGTATATTCAGTGTATATCACAGGTATATGACCTTTGTTTAACACACCCAAGCAGTCAAAGCGGGCGGTCTTCGAACGCTGAGACTGTCCCTAAAATCTTCAAAGAGAACCGTTGGTAGACCCTTTGTAAAGATGTCTGCAATATGATAACGAGACGGGACATGACATACACGAACGTGATCCTTTGTAACTTTCTCACGGACAAAGTGAATGTCCATTTCGATATGCTTGGTGCGTTGGTGTTGAACTGGGTTACTTGAGAGGTAGATGACACTAATGTTATCGCAATATACCAAGGTTGCCTTCTGAATGGGACAATGAAGCTCCAAAAGCAAATTACGTAGCCAACATAATTCGGAGACCACATTCGCTACCCCTCGATATTCTGCCTCTGCACTTGAGCGTGATAGAGTTGCCTGACGCTTTGCCGACCAGGAGACCAAGTTGTTGCCAAGGAACATACAGTAGCCAGAAGTCGACCGTCTGGTGTCGGGACAACTACCCCAATCAGTATCCGTGTAAGAGATAAGTGTGGATGTAGCTGAAGGATACAAGTGCAACCCATAGTCCAGTGTCCCCTGAATATACTGAATGATGCGTTTGATTGCATTCATGTGCTCCATTCTGGGATCATGCACGAATAAACACACCTGCTGAACCGCATACGTAATATCCGGCCTGGTAAAGGTAAGATACTGTAGGGCCCCTGCAAGACTGCGATAGCAGGTCGGGTCCTCATATGGTGCACCTGCTGCGGCACTGAGCTTGGGGTTTGCATCAACTGGCGTGGACGTGGACTTACAGGATGACATCCCAGCCCTTTCTATGATCTCAGCAGCATACTTTCGTTGAGACAAAAACAAACCACCTGAATGACGTTTGACGGCAATCCCCAAAAAATAACTCAAAGACCCTAAGTCTTTCATAGCAAACTCAGAACTGAGCATGGTCATGATAGACTGTCGCAAGGCATCGGAAGAGGCAGTCAAGATGATATCATCCACATACAGCAGAATGTAGGCCAAGGACGAACCACGGCGGTAGATGAACAAGAAATTATCTGACTTGCTGTGAGTGAACCCAATAGTTGAAACAAAGTCAGCAAACCTCGTGTACCAGGCCCTTAGAGACTGCTTAAGCCCATATAAGGACTTCTTCAACAAACATACATGATGAGGACGGTTTGGATCCCTGAAACCCAACGGATGATGCATATAGATTGTTTCCTTGAGATCACCATGTAGGAAGCATTCTTAACATCCAACTGATGAATTGGCCAAGTCTTTGAAAGAGCCAAGCTAAGCACAGTGCGAATGGTAGCCGATTTGACCACCGGACTAAACGTCTCACCACAATCAATCCCAACCTGCTGAGTCTTACCATCACCTACAAGTCGCACCTTATGTCGAGCAAATGACCCATCTGAATTCTCCTTATGAGCAAAAATCCACATAGACCTAATAACATTAATACCATATGGACGGGGCAACAACTCCCACGTCTTATTATCGATAAGAGCATTATATTCATCAGTCATAGCAATTTTCCAATTAGGGTCATTTAATGCGGACACAGGATTGCGGGGCAAGGGGGATCTAGAGACATCAGAATGTAAATTAAAATGTCTTTTAGGTGTAAAAATACCCCGCTGACTACGAGTGACCGGTCTATGACTCGAGGAAAATTGAGGGAATTTTGGGAATTCTCTGGGCTCGGGACGGACTGGCCAGCAGGCAGTGGGCATGCCGGCCCAAATCGGTAACCGGAATCCTCGTCTGGACCGGCCCAATTGCTGGAACTGCTCGATTCTGGAATTCTTTGGCGATCTTAATGGGTCCAATGGCGATGGGCATGCTGGAGAATTTTGGGTGCGGGAAATGTCCAAAAAATTCTGAATAATATACGGGGATATTTGATCATCCAAAAAATTATACGACTTAGGCTCGGGAGTATGAACTTTCGTAAAAGGGAATTGAGTTTCATAAAAAATGACATGGCGATTAATTATGATTTTCTTGGAGGATAAATCAAAACACTTATAACCACGATGATTCGACGGATAACCCAAAAATACACACGGGGTAGACCTAGCCTGAAGTTTGTTAATTGTGGTGGATGAGAATAACGGATAACACAAGCACCCAAAAATCTGAAGATGAGAATAAGAAAGGTTTTTATTATATAGGATTTTGAGGGGGAAAGAATATGTCAGACATTTAGAAGGAATTATGTTAAGAAGATATGTGGCCATTTGTAGAGCATGATGTCAAAAATATGAAGGTATGGAGGCATGGATTAAGAGAGTTCGGACAATGTTATTTATGGAACGAATTTTGCTTTCGGCTTTCCCATTTTGTGAAGATGTATGAGGACACGAAAAATGAAAATTTATCCCATTATTAGCACAAAATTCCCGAAACTCCCTATTGTCATACTCTTTCCCATTATCACATTGAATATTTTTTATTTCTCTTTCGAATTGAGTACGAATGAACGCTCTAAATTTGATGAAGAGGGAAAACACTTGTGATTTATTCGCAATTGGAAACGTCCACAAAAATCTAGAATAATCATCTAAAAAGAGAACATAATATCGATGACTCAATGAACTAAGAACAAGAGACGTCCATAAGTCGCTATGAATAATATCAAATGGCATTGAAGTATGAGAATTGGAGTCTACAAATGGCAACTTAACAATTTTCTCTAATGAACAAGACTGACAAAGAGGAGTATGACTCGTACCCTTACAGGAAATAAAGCTATTTTTATCTAAAGCTGATAAAATAGAAGATCTCGGATGACCCAGACGAGCATGCCACATGGAAGGAGAGATGGCTGCAAAGGCTGATGGCAAGGCTTGACTCGATGGACTGAAATCAGGCATGATAGGATACAAATCCCCCCTACTATCACACCTCATGAGATGGCTCCCCGTCTTGAAATCCTTCACAGAGAAACCAAAAGGGTCAAATTCAACTGAAACCGAATTGTTAGATATGAACTTTCGGACATACACTAAATTTTTAATCAATTTAGGAGCGTGTAAAGTATTTTTCAAGAGAAGGGGTGGATTGGGGGGGAGACAACGTTTTCTGACCATACCCTAGAATTGGAATAGAACTGCCATTACCAACAATTATTCCTCGAGGGGTGCTCAAATTGGAATAAGATGAGAGAGTACCTGATTCGGAAGTCATGTGAGTTATGGCACCGGTGTCCATATACCAATTTGGGTGCGGTTGAGTTAACCCCAACGTGTGCATCGCGGTCTCGATATCGGTTTGAGTGGGGCCTGCTGCATGATGGGCTTGCGGAGGGCGTGGCCCGAGAATTCCAGACCGTGATGGAGTTGGGCCGTAGCTGCTGCTCCCGCTGCTGCCACCTTCTTGGGTGTTGGGCCTGATCGTTGGCGGCCACCGCTGGAACTTGCTGCTGGTTGGTAAGGGCTGTTGGCTCACGGCCCACTGCCCCAGCCCCACTGCCATAGGCCCCACTGCTGGGCCCAGGGGGGTGGTGGGCCACTGTTCACTGGATGGGATCCACCGCCTGCTTGCTGACCACCGGAATCGCCACTAGAACCGCCGCATTTGCCCCCGCGGTTTTTGTTATTATTTTTGCGATTATTCTTGCCGCCACCATTATTATGGTTTTGGCTTGAATTATTCACAAAACCCGAAGAACTAGGAGAGGACGCCACCATGACGACGAGGCTTGCTTCGGTAGCCGCCTTTTTAGCCAAACCCGCTTCTTCCAAAGTAAGCATGGAGCGGGTTTGATAGAAGTCAGGAAGAGGGTTGCTTTGGCGAAGGAGAGTTCCAACCCCATTATAGGTCTCCGAAAGACCGACAATCAACTGTAGAACTAGACGATTATTCGTTATTGGTGCGCCAACATTACGGAGTTGATCCGCCAACTCTTTTAGTTTCTTGCAATATGCAGAAACGTTCGGAAATTCGTCTATTCGAACGAGAGAGAATTCTTGCTCGAGTGTGACGACACGTGAATGTTGGTTGTCTTGGAATATGTCACGCAATCTATTCCATGCAGCCATCGCCGTGGTATCCGGCACAATAATCGTCTGTAGAAGGTCCACCGAAATAGTGGCGTAGATCCACCAGAGAACGGTAACATCAAGTGTAATCCATAACTCAGGATCCTCCGCAGGAAGGGGTCTAGCGGGAGGAATGATGTGATGAAGAACTTGATAAGAAATAGCGTGAATTTTAAACAACCCCGCCCACGTCGCATATTGGACGTTTTCCATCTAAAGGACAATAGGGATACATCTCTTGATATTGGAAACTGTGAGGGCAGGGTGATAATTGTTCTTAGACATATTGAAAGAACAAAGAAGGAGAGGAAATTTAAGAGAGGTTTTTGAGAGCGGAAGACGAAATTTGGGAGAGAAACCCGGGGGGGGGGGGTTCTCGGCCGAGAAGGTCTAAAAAATTTAGGGAGAGAATTTTTTTTGTAAAACCTAATCTCTTGATACCATGAAAGAAATAATCCCCCTGATTATTTTCATTAATTGAAAGACTATATATACAAGTTACATATTCCTATAATAGGAAAATCCTATTTCTATTCTATTTCTAAATCCTTATTCTACCATAATTCTAACTATACAATTATGGTAAGTGTATAACACTAATTAAGGTAACATTTACACTACAATATACTACAAATATATATACTATATATACAATATCCTAGTGTCACCAAATCTGCAGCAGTGGCCGAGAGGCCCACTGCCGAGGCCCAATCCTGGGCACCAAATCTGCAAAGATCGCCGAGAGGCCCATCACGCCAGTCCATCGCTTTGTATACATGTGATATACTGCTGTATATTCAGTGTATATCACAGGTATATGACCTTTGTTTAACAGAAATAAAACTATTTTTTTTATCTAAAACTGATAAAATAGAGGATTTCGGATGACTAAGGCGAGCATGCCACAAGGAAGGAGAAATGGCTTCAAATGTTGTTGTTCCTTTATGAACTATTTTTAATTGATTGCATATATATGCTGCATTTGGGCTCTAGCAATATATATGATTTGTTGTATATTCGTTGAGTAGAAATAGTTATACAACTTGCAAATGTGGTTGTACCTCTTAATGTTTTTATTGTTCTATTCTATTCTCATCCAACTGTTTAGATTCTCTTCTTCTGCTATCTTTTTCTTTCTTCTTATAGCCAAGAATGAAAATTCTTTTTATCTTCTTATGTTTTTGGTTATCCCTTTTGGTATAGTAGCTATCATATTGCTTTCCAATTTGTTCTCTTTTTGTTTAACACGGCCACTTCTTGCTTTTATTCTCCTTCTGCACTATTATGCCTTTCTTTGTTCTTTTAATTGGTTTTATCTTAATTTATTAAAAGAAATAATACTCCATCCGTTTCAATTTATGTGACACAATTTTCTTTTTAATTCATTCCAAAATAAATATCACATTTCCTTATTTGACAACTATTTAATGACAACATCTCTATTTTACCCTTGTTGGGTCTCACTTGATTTTAAAGATGTACTTATTGTGAAGAAAAATCAACAAAAGTAGACAATAAAGTAAGGACAATTTGATAAACATAACAAATTCTTTTTTATACTGTAGTACCAATAAGTGGATACCTCTTTGAGAAGGGCGAGGGAGGCCCATTTAAAGGCTTTGTTAGCTCTCTCTCGGAGAAGAGGAAAACATAAATTGAGACGGAGGGATTTGAGTAACATATAAGAAGACAAAGAACTATTTTTAGCAAGGTGGCATCATAGAGAAGGTATATAATTCTTGAAGAAATATAGTGCATCTAGGAATCCCCTTTTATGTTTTCTCCTGTTAATAAATTATTGTACCTTCATATTTTGGAGAGTTGAAGTATGGTTGGACAGCTTTTTTTATTTTTATTTTAATAAAACATTAAGATGTTCAACATCTAGGGTTTTTGTATGCTACAAGTTATCCTAACAAGAAGATTTCCAGAAGTTGGACAAAATATTGACCACAAAATTGCTAAGTTTGTTCTTAGCTAGTTTGGTTTTATGATCCAAATCTTGGAGTATATAATTTGAACCAATTGCGGATAACATATGTACTTCTAAGATGATTTTGAACGCCACGTGATTGTTTAAAAGATGTTTGCCAATGAAACATTGGGAAGATGTTATCCTTAAATTTGTACTAACATATCTTGAAACAAAAAAGAAAAAGAGGAAGAGTAGCATAGGATATGAGGAACAACCGAACAAGTTCGTGTTTAATTAACTCTCATCTTCATTTTGTCTACAACGTCAAAATTTATTAATTTATACCTTGACTTACTTTTTAAAAAAAATTAAGCCACCTCAGTGGTGGGGGTTAGGCAGACCCTACCAGTTCATTTCATCTGCAAAAGTAGTACAAGAGGAGGAATATAGTCCTTTCCTCTATGAGGGATAAAGAGAATGAAGAGTTCATCCTTGTACAAAATGTGCCCTATGCTATTGTTGTAGTTTTGAACCCTGCCTATAAATAGGTATACATCGTAAGCTACATGCCTAGATGATGGAACAAAGGCATAAATACAACATGACAAATATCCATGATTGAACTTGCACGTAATATAGACAATACATAATCATATATTTCGGTCAAATATAAAATATAATTATCTCTTGAAGCGTGATTGCGACCACAAATTTAGCCTTCAAGCATGAGAAGAAACCGTCACGAGATCGTCCTCCAATTTCACGGTCTGCAGTCTTCTGGTATGTAACCTAATTAGCCTTTGGACAGAGAATACTCGTGTGAACAAGTATTACGACTTAGGAAAAAATCTATCTCTTAGGGCTGAAAAGCATTCTATCTGTAACCACGTTTTAGGGTGTAAACCCTAGTCCAAAACGCGTGGGCTTGCTTTTCCCCAAGAATATTATTTTCCAATTTCAAGAATAATTAAACATAGCAGAGACCACCGATTTAATAACAAGGCCTCCAATTGTGGTATTAATTCAGAATGTGAATGAATTAATCCTACCACAATAAATTATAATTTATTCCACTAAAAAACTATAATTGCACTCCTCAGTTTAAATAGAATATCTTTCATTAAATCTTATTTAACTCTCCGTGTTAAGATTACAGATACCAATCAATTAAATAAAATTACTGACAATTTAATTCATTGACTAATTAAATTTTTTATACTCCCGCTTAACTTATTTCATGTGACGGATACAAAATCCACATGCAGGGTTTTCACATGAAAACTTATAAGCATCCATAAAAGGAGTATCATCAATCTCAAAGTCGAGACATGGATTCTATCAACTAATTATTATTTCTCAAATGTTATTTGTTACTATCCAACCTATCAGATACATTGACTCATAATAGGGTAGTACCTTTTGATAAATCAAAATAATAAACAAATCACATTGATCATAATAATCATATCAAGATTAAGAGTATAAGTACATTTAATGAGCTAGAGAGATTGTTTTACATATTCAGTACAAAAACAGTTATCTCTACTTGGTCCGTTCAATACATACAAAATGTACTAGCACAAGAAGTCAGAACTATACCGTTCCCATAATGAAGATACATTATATTTAATCTTGTGATATAATCATACCGATAGCTTTGTTCAATTTATATCTTAGATTGTGAACATATACTTTATACTTATAAGAACCGATGATTTAATCTTCCTTGTATAAGCTAAACTCTATACACTAAATCATCTACTATATAAGTAAAGGACACACATAATAATACATGATCTATTTAATTCATTAAATAAAAATTGAATAAACAATTGTTCTATAATAAATACTATATCTAAACACATGATTAATAATATATATCCCAAACTAGCATGTACCCATAAGGTAAATATATAGAAATAAATCCAGCAGCTCATGTCAAGAAGTTGAAGCGTCCCTTTTTTATTCTAATCCTGAAATATATTTACTAAATATTAAATTATTTACATATTAATTTTTAAATCAAGTAAACAAGTTTGATGCACCTCTTTTGGCAATTATATGTACGAAGTTAAGTAGTTCGTACTTCGTAAGTCTTATGAGATATCAGAATAACTCGAGATATCTTTCTCATTTATTCTCGGGGTTAATTTCACGAATGGCTACTTATTGTTTTCTATTATTATAGTACATCTACACGACAATTTCTTTTTTGGTCATATTTAATTTAGACACTTCTATTCCAATTTTTGTTAATATAATCTATATAATAAATAGTGGAGTGAAATAACATTAAGGAAATTTGTATATACCACGAGTGAGATAGATCTAATGTAAATAATTATTTTATCAGAGGTATCATGAGTAAAATAAATTTATTTAAAAAAATATTTTTTGAAATACCATGAGTGAAGTATTATTAAAAGATTTATCTACTCCGGTACCACCAATGAAAATCCACCACCTCATAAACAAACGATCACTCTTTTGAAACAATAACCATATAACACCTAAAGTCTTATTCCTTCTTTCTTTCATTTATTTTCTAACAATTTAACGTCAAGAAACACATTTTCTATCATCCAATGCACCTCAGAACAATTAGTAAAGCTTTAACACTTACAAATCAACAACATGTATGCTCATGACCAAAAAAAAAAAAACAACTGAGCGTAACACATTTGTAATTGTACTACAATAAATTGTTTTAGAGAACACTATTATTTGCAGTGGAGTCAAAATAAATAAAAAGGTGAGCGAAAAACTTGAGTAAAAAGGTGCTACTCAAGTAGAAGGTAGGCTGAAAGAAGTTGACACTTGTTGGTTATGATATCATTTTGATTTTTTCTTTCACCACACTCCTCAATAACAAGAAAAGTGAAAAAACAAAAATTAAGCCCCATAGCTGTTGGAATATATGGGAGTATTAATTATGTGGCCTCTATTATATTTGATGATTTAAGTTAAAATTTTAATATATTATTTATTGGTGAAAAAGAAATATATCTTGTTTTTTTAGGTCACGTAATAGAAGATTGTGGAGATGAGAAGGCACAGTTTTTGATTATTTTGTTACACTTCAAAGAATATTTTCATGATTTTACATTGGATTAAATCTGCTAAAACATTATATATTTCACAAGTTGTTCTAGGGATCGCTTTCGCTTTGTATATGAATTCCATCACTAGCATCTGACTCTACTACAGTACTACTGAATACCATGGTTATCTATGTGTAACCAAAAAAACAAAAAAGAATACAGCATAATGGTTATCTATCCTTTATAATGTATATAGTATTCAAAGTTTAAACAGTAAATATTTTTATCTTTAACAATTTCTCATGTTCTTTCCAGAATTTATGGTTTCATTTTAAACAATTCTAATGCATGAAATTCGTTTAAGTATTATTCCTTATATAGAAGTATATATTGATTCTAGAAATAAACGTACTTTAAGGACATGTTAACGTTTAGCACACATGTACACCTATTTTTCAACGTTTAGATTTTTCTCATAGAGTACAAATATATATTCTCAGTATTCATTTTATTCTTTTTCCCAAATTTGCATGGTAATAAGCTTTTATTGTAATCATATTGTTTCTCTTCATGTGTAAAATTTTAAGGATCCTCCCTTCCTCCCCCCCCCCCCCCAAAGAGTTTACATTGCAATCGGCAATACTATCTCTAAGTGTTCTCTTTTATTTTATTTGCCAACAAAACAAATGATGTTTGATCCAAAGCTCTTAAAAGAGTGGTTGATGACATCTTTTTATTTTTTTGCAAACGTAACTAACTATAGACAAATAATGCACAATGCCTCAGATTCGTTAGGTAATTAAAGTTAAAATCTTTATTTTTACATCATGTTCCTAAGACTTTGGGAAAATTAAAGTTAGCAATATAGGATACTAATTGTCCATCCATGAATAGAGATTTATCTTTTTTGTTTTTCACTAAGAAGGGAAAAATGGTATATAAGAGTAATACTTTTAGATTATACCAAAGATCATATTCGGACTTGTTTGACTAGTGCAATTGATTGGTGCGCTCATTAGCAACGTACAAATAATTTATACTCTATAATTGGTCTCAATTATTTATAATGGGAATCAAATAAGATATAATTCAAAAGAACTTATTCTCCTTCAACAACAATGGATGAGAATTTGAGAAATGTTTGTGAGGAATTTTTTCTAGCTTTTGATCTAAAGGTTCTCTTTTAAAGAGAGAATTTAAATATATTATTCTAATGAATTGCTTTGCTACTACTATAAAAATGTTAGTTCATTTCTTGAATTGAACATCACAACCTCTTCAAACTCTTAAAAATAGTGTCTCTCCTCTATTTCGTTTTATATATTTTTGTCAATTCCTTTGTATAAGGAATTTGAATTGCATTTGTTTCCTCAATTTGGGAAGAAGTTCCTAAGGGAGGAAAGAAATTAGATAATGACGGTAAGAAATTTGTTTTGGTTTATTTGATATTGTTTGATCTTTCAAAACTTTGTTTTATTCATTTATTTGTTTACTCGTGATACACAATATGTTTCATTAAAAACAGTCATTTCTACTTTTATTCGATTTTTTTTTGTTTAAGTTGATTACACTAGTAAAATATGTATAGAGATTTATAATTATTGGGTTTCACATGCATGACCCTTCTACCTTATAGTAGTAATTGTTAATTAGGTTAGAAACCAAACCAACGAAGCGTATCCACAATTAACACTTAGGGGTTGTTTGTTAGGATGAGAATTATTTATGTATTATCTATTTTACTTATATGATAATATCATGTTTGATAGTTTTTTTAGTTGATTTATATTAAATTTAGTACACCAAATACGATTTTTAATTATCATTTTACAATTCCATATAATTTCTACATAACTAATGTTTGCATTTTTAATACTTGCATAGCTCTAACCATCAATCAAACGACCCTGACTACTTCATTTACTTTTTCTTTATCCCTGGGGGCCTAAAGTAAAATAAATAGGCAAAAGAAAAACAAAATGAAGAAAGAAAAATTGTGAATAAATTAGCTCCTTTGAGGTCTTCTTAAAGATCACGATCTTTTATGACTATGATATAATATTACTTTTTAACTACCAAGAGAAGTTTATTGATGGTGAAAGGTGTGAAAGTTGGGGGAAATAGGCAGGTGGAGGGAGAAACTTTAGGTCATGATTCTGTGCTGGAGAATAATACATACTTACCTGAACATGAAGTATATATTAAATTAATAGTTGTATGATAAATGCTTTTATGATTAAATTAAATAATAAGTAGTTGTACCTTAGTTTTTTTTACTTCATTATAATGAATTATTATGATTTATGTATTGGCTAAGGGAAAAGAAGGTAGGAACATAGGAAGGAGAAGTTGGTAATTGAAATAAACATTTGTTTTTTAAAAAATAGAAAATAGAAGGGAAAAAAAGGAAAAAGAAAAAGAGAATGATATTTAGAAGGTCCAAATTGAGTCAACCTAACTGAAGTGGGTGGAAACTTTTTTTTTTGGTACTCGTTGATTAACGCGTCTCTTGTTTTTCTGTTTTCTTTCTTTTTCTATCACGTGGCTTACCGAAGTAATCTTTTTTTTTTCTTGGTTTCATTTTTTCTATTTTTATGCTCCAATTTGTAAAAGAGCATAGAGTATTAATATTTTTTTTCATTAGTGCTTTTAGGGATGGAAATTCAATTTTATAGAATTTGATTAGTTGTTGGACTTTCGCCGTTTAGTCCAAGTAAATTTAGTATGTCACCTTTTTGTTGAGCCTAAAGGTTATATTATCTTTTACCCAATCTTTTTCATTAAAATTTTCAGATAAAAATATGTTACTTTTAATTTTCCACAAGAATGTTAAAGTAACATAAATTTATATTTAAACAAATGCCATACATATTTTAATTTAGTATATACATGAAATGTGAATAATATTTTTAGACAGATTTAACAGACTAATAAGATAAACGATAATCTTTTCTGTTAATGAAAATGAAAATACATGAAAAATGAAGCTACCTAACTTAATGAAAGTTAGACTAATGATACAACATACAAGTAATGTGATTTTGCATTGTAGTTCTAGTATATTTTAGCCAAAGAAAATCAAGTCGATTTAAATCCCACACCCACACCCCAAACCCCCCCCCCCTTTTTAAATGTTTATTAGAATTAAATAGAGAATATTCTTGAAAATAAATCCAATTTATTAAAAAAGAATTTTAAATATCACCCCAATAATAGAGTTTATGGCCTACTTTCCCACTTGCTCGTGGAGGTTGTGTAAAACGCGCGTGTGAACAATCACTGCAACTCCTATTTAAACCCCGTACTTGCTTGTCTTCGTGTCTTCAAACACACAAAGAGCTCTGCACTTATTTCCTCTGTTATCTACTTATCATTTTCTACCACTCAGTAAACTCCATAACCAAATCTTTAATACCCCCCCCCCCCCCCAAATTCCTTTTCGTGTTACACGTTATTATTATTTCATTCTATAAAGAGTAAAACTATCCGACTTGGGTATTTGTAAAATCTTTGAGAAGTGTGACAAGTTTCTCTCTTACCTCTGTTTCTATCAGTAGTTTAAAGGCACTGATATAATCAGTTCGAGTGAGTGTACACAGTTTGTGGTCTTGTTACACCAAAAGAACACATTTTTTTTTGGTAAAACACATTAGAAAAGGACTAATTAAATTTCTGTTTCTTGATTAAAAAAAAAAAGATGGCAGATGTTTCTCTCAATGTCTATGGTGAATCCAAATGTTTTGATGATGATGGTCGTCTCAAAAGAACTGGTAAGTTCCAAATTTCTTACTCAAATCATTATTTTTTTTGGGATACTGTTGTTTATATATCGTTGGCCAAACTTAATTACAGGCAGTAGCTTAACTATACAAAATCTATATACTGATATGTATATTTATACATATAGTATATGTATATGAAAGTATACATATATAAAACATATACATTTACTGGCTATTTTTTTAACTAGATTTTCCAAAGTTATTGAGCTGTAACTTTTTTTTTTTTTTTTGGATTATTTGGCTGATTTGTTTTTTTTTCTTTTGGATTTTCAGGGTCTGTTTGGACAGCAAGTGCTCATATTATTACAGCCGTGATTGGTTCTGGAGTTTTATCATTGGCTTGGGCTACTGCTCAGCTTGGATGGGTTGCTGGCCCAACTGTATTGCTTTTATTTTCATTTGTTACTTACTATACTTCTGCTTTGCTCTCCGATTGTTACCGTACTGGCGACCAAGTTACCGGCAAGAGAAACTATACTTATATGGATGCTGTTCGAGCGAATCTTGGTATATAAGTTTAATGTCATTTTTTTTTTGGATTGTTTAATATTTCTGCTTATATTGATTTGGGTGTTTCTTGAAAATTTTCAGGTGGGTTTCAGGTTAAGATTTGTGGTGTTATTCAGTATGTGAATCTTTTTGGAGTTGCAGTTGGATATACCATTGCATCTTCTATTAGCATGATGTAAGTACTAAGTACTAGTCTGGTAGTATTTGACAGTTGCTGCAGTACTTTTTTTGGTTAACAGCGCTAAAAAAATAGGAATTAGCGACACACTAGCTAAACAACAAAATTCGTCGTTAATCCTATTTAGTAACGGATTGTAAAAGAATTTGTTAGCTACGAGCAATTTAGCGATGAAATAATGACGAAGTTCATACCTAATTCCAGTTCTTTTGGTGGTAGGTGAACTTTTTGGGCTAATTTTAACTTATGAATTGATTTGTATAGGGCTGTGAAAAGGTCAAATTGTTTCCATAAGCATGGACACCATGCTGCTTGCAATGTTTCAAGCACACCATACATGATCATGTTTGGAGTGATGGAAATAGTATTCTCACAAATCCCAGATTTTGATCAGATTTCGTGGCTTTCTATTGTGGCTGCTGTTATGTCCTTCACTTACTCTACCATTGGCCTTGGTTTAGGAGTTGCCCAAGTTGCAGGTACTGCCTTTTTCTATGTTGCTCGGACTCTTCAAAATTACTGTCAGGTGTGTGTCGGATTCTCCAAAAATGATGCATTTGTTGGAGGACCCGACAACATTTTTGGAGGGTCTGAGCAACATAACCTTTTTTACCTTCAATTTCTTGCAATTTTAGCTACAAATTTGCTCACTCTTTTTTGTCTTTGCCAAATTACAGAAACGGGAAAAATAGAAGGAAGTCTCACTGGGATTAGCATTGGAACCGAAGTAACTGAAATGCAGAAGATTTGGAGAAGCTTTCAAGCTCTTGGAGCTATAGCTTTTGCTTATTCTTACTCCCTCATCCTTATTGAGATTCAGGTAAAAAAAAATAGAGATAATTATAGTCCAATGCCTTTCAGTGATCTAATTTAAAAATAGCCAACAAATGCATAGGTTATGCATATTAACTATAAATGTACATATTTTATACATAAATATACATATAATATATACAATATGTGTATATGTTTTGTATATTTTGGCTAGTGCCCGTAATTTTCGGCCGTTGGATAAAAAATGAAACAATTCCCAAAAATATTAGCTAAGAGGAATTGACAAGTCTCATTCAAATTTCTTGAACAGAACATAATGCAATCTTTTGATATTTACTTACTTACAAAGGTACTGACTTGATATTTGAATAATTTAGGATACACTGAAATCACCACCAGCAGAAGCCAAGACAATGAAAAGGGCAACACTAATTAGTGTGGCTGTAACAACAGTTTTCTACATGCTTTGTGGCTGCTTTGGCTATGCAGCATTTGGTGACCAATCCCCTGGAAACCTACTAACTGGATTTGGATTCTACAACCCCTACTGGCTTCTCGATATCGCGAACATAGCCATCGTTGTCCACCTAGTGGGTGCATACCAAGTTTACTGCCAACCCCTTTTCGCGTTCGTAGAAAAAACAGGGTCCGACTGGTACCCTGACAGCAAAATCATCACGAAAGAGATCGATGTCCTGATCCCCAGGTGCAAGCCCTTCAAGATCAACCTTTTCCGTCTAGTCTGGAGGACGATTTTCGTGATCATCACAACTGTCATTTCTATGCTGATGCCTTTCTTTAACGACGTCGTTGGCATTCTTGGAGCATTTGGATTTTGGCCACTGACAGTTTACTTCCCAGTGGAAATGTACATTGTGCAAAAGAAAATTCCCAAATGGAGTGGAAGGTGGATTTGTCTTCAAGTACTTAGTGGTGCTTGCCTTGTTATCTCAATCGCTGCAGCTGCTGGTTCATTTGCTGGAGTTGTTTCTGATTTAAAAGTTTACAGACCTTTTAAGACACCTAATTAAACTGAATTAATGACAACAAATTCATCTGCAGCATTTGGGAGACCAATTATTGTTGATGTTCATTATGGAAAAACAAGGCCTGAAGAGGTGCTGACCAGCCAGTTGTTATTGTGTAGGTTTAAATTTGTCTTTTTTTAGTTTTCATGACAAGAAAAAAAAAGGCAAGTCCGTGTATGTATTTATGTGGGGAGAAAAAAAGAATCGTTTTTCTCTCAATGATGTGCAACTCTTATTTCACTGCAAAGATGAAATAGGAAATTGAATCAAAAGTTTCAGTGCATTTTAACTTTCCTCTTGAAGTTTTGTCATATTAGAACCTTGAGGTTCTTAGCAACTGCCTAAACACATTCTCACGTTTGACAAATGATACTATCCCTCACGTACTATTAACTAGGATGATTTAGTTGACAGACCCCAAAAGTCGCAGAGCTTTCTTTTTATTGTTGTAATTATTTTTGGTTCAAAAATTACTAATGATAGGATTAGCGAACACATGGAGATTTTTTTGTATTTTTAAAAACTTCAGGGTTAAGTTTTAAGCTTTTCAAAAAATCCCTTTCTCTATCTCTCTCTCTTTCTTCTTTCATGTTCTTCTTCTTCGAAAATTATTTTACTCCCAAATTCTCTCATCCCTTCATCTTCTATCGTGTAATTATTGTTGAAAGCTAAACTTGAAGTATGTATACATGTTGGTTGCTGAAAAAGTGAAGAAGAAGCTGGAAGCCATTGATGGCTATTAACATGTTATTACTGCTTTAATTTCTTGTCTGGGTCTAACTGTTTATCTTGCTTTGCTTGTGATTATGCTTTGTCTTGAACTGAGGGTCTCCCGGAAACAACCGCTCTACCTACTAAGGTAGAGGTAAGGTCTACGTACGCTCTACCCTCCCCAGACCCCACGTTGTGGGATTTCATTGGGTATGTTGATGTTGTTGTTGTTATACTTCAAAACAATCGGAACATAAATAAGAATTCACATCTGAAATTTGAAGAAATTTCGTTGAGATTTGACATGATTTTGGATCGATTCTATAGCAACTCTCAAGGTTGAAGATGATGATTATTTAAATTTTGGATTACCGCAATTGAGCTCTATTTCACGTAGGTGATATCTCAAAAGAATTGAAACGGGGAGGGAAGCTCATATATGAAATTTGAAGCAGTTTGATTAAGATTTGACATAGTTTTATATCAAATTACAACAATTATTCGTCCAAAAGGAAAAGAAGATATTGCCAGAAGTAGTCTAGCAGAATCCTTATTCAGGTCTAAAATAGACTAAACTTTTGCGTTGGCAGTTCTTATGTTTGCATATATTTGAAATTTACAGAAATATTTCACCACTAGACTCACTAGACACGACATTCGTTATAATAACTGCTTCATTAGAAAAATTGTTAGGCAAATTTAACACTAGACTCACTAGCTAAAACAATCGTTATAATAACTGCTTCATTATGAAAAATTTTAGACAAATTTATTTCACCCTAGACTCACTAGATACGACATTCGTTACAATAACAAGTTCCTTAGGCAAATTGTTAGAAAAATTTAACACTAGATTCAATAGCTAAAACAATCGTTATAATAATTATTTCATTATGAAAATTATCAGGCAAATTTATTTCACCACTAGACTCAGTGGATAAAACATCCCTTATAATAACGAGTTTCTTAGGCAAATTGTTAGGCAAATTTAACACTAGACTCAGTAGATAATATATATATATATATATATATATATATATATATATATAATAACTTGAAAGAATTAGTTGTTATCAAGTTAAAAAAGACGTAAGCAAATTAAATACTAACTTTTCCCTTCGCACATCCATAAAACTTTCTTCCAGATTTTTGTGGTGTCTTTGAAATCCTAATGGAAGCTAAATCACCACACCTGCATATTTTCTTTTGTGTGGCATACGTGTTAGACGACGAATTATGTGACATTTTAGTAATTAATGAACGACGCTTCTAATAATTTTCACTGGCATTATAATGTCGGCTATTTACTCTTTGGTAAAAAACTCTGGGAATGAGGGTATTTATAATAGAAATATTACCGTTATTTGAACGTTGGGTTTAAAAAAAGTTACCGTTGGAGTTATGAACGTTGAGCTTATAATTCACCTACAAAAGATTAGTAGAACATACAGTGTGACACATGTTTTGCGAATTCTGAACGGGTAATTTATAATTATCATACAAAAGATTAGTAGAATATACAATGTGACACATGTTTTGTGAGTTCTGAACGTTTAGTTTATAATTCACCTATAAAATATTAGTAGAATATACAACGTGACACATGTTTTGCGAGTTCTGAACGTTTAGTTTATAATTCACCTACAAAATATTAGTAGAATGTACAACGTGACACATGTTTTGCGAGTTCTGAACGTTTAGTTTATAATTCACCTACAAAATATTAGTAGAATGTACAATGTGACACATGTTTTTTCAATAAAAAAATATTTATTAAATAAGAATTGAACTAATTCTAAAATTTTAAACTTATATTTTTGACTAAACAATATGTAGTCATCATGCAATTAGTGAAACAATATTATTATGATCTAAACAATTACACTAATTGAGTAATGTTAATAATATGCTAGTGAAAGTCTTTGGGGGTGATGATCATATGTAACAACTATAAATTGGTGACATAACTATATTGAATATCATATATATTTTCATTAATATTGGTGTTTATATTAATATGACGTTTGATATTGATATTGATTGTGATGATCATATATATATATATAACAAACTTTAAATTGGTGACATAACTATAATTTACCCATTTAATGTGCATATTTTTCTCATTTTTGTGATGATCATATGTAACAACTATAAATTTTGACATAACTATATGTGAATATCATATATATTTTCATTGATATTGGTTGTGATGATCATATATAACAACTTTAAATTGGTGACATAATTATAATTTACCCATTTAATGTAATAACTTCAAACACGTTTAGTAGAAGATACAATTATGTCTAGTGTCTATGTGTGACAGTTAACGGTGCATAGTGATCCTTTTTTCTATTAATATTGGTGTTTATATTAATATAACGTGATATATTCATTAATTACCCTTTTAAATGCCAACCAATATAATTTTCAAGAATTAATGAGTATTTTTCTATTTTTCAACAACACTTAGTAGAAGATAAAATAAGGTCTAGTGTCTGTTCGCGGAACTTTAAGTTATCAGTGCATTTCCCTATTTTTCAACAAAGCTTAGTAGAATATAAAATAAGTTCTAAGTGTCTATGGGCGGAACTTTTAGTTATCAGTGTGTTTTTTCCCATTTTTCAACATAATTAGTAGAATATAAAATAAGGTCTAGTGTCTATGCGCGGAACTTTTAGTTATCAGTGCATTTTTTCTCATTTTTCAAGAACGTTTTTCCCCATGTTTACCTTCAACCTCAATCTCAAATATAAAATGTTCAACTTGTACTTCAAGCTCAAATATGAAATTTTATGCAAAACCACCTTAAATCTTCTCCAAACTCCCTTAAATTTGAGATTTAGACTCACCAACAAAACTCAATAATCCCACTTGAAATAAATCACTCATTCATAAAATTCATTTTTCAAGTTTGAAGCTCAAGCTTTAATAATAGCTATACTCAAGCTTAAATCTGAAATTTAATCCAAAATCACCTTAAATCTTCTCGAAATTCTCTAAAAAATGAGATTTAAACTCATCAAAAGATCTCTAACAAAATTCAATAATACTCACTTAAAATGAATCACTCTTTCGAAAACCCATTTTTTCAAGCTTGAAGCTCAAGCTCCTACAATGACTGTCCATGGAGCATATTTCAGATGTAGAAATAAAAACGTGCGAATGAATTGAGGTGAAATATAATTTTATATTTTTTTATAAGGTAAAAGATATATTTTTAGATTTTTATTTTGATTTATTTTATTATTTGGGAATGAATTGAGAGAGGGAAATATAATTTTATAACTTGCAGTTCATGACACAATGAAGCATCTTAGACAAGATGAAATTGAGGATATATGTTTCAGAGTTTTGACTTCTGCCATTTAAATGGTCTTAAAATGCAGTTCGCGGATGTTGAGTACAAGGTGAAGATTAGCCATGCTTTTCTTTTTTTATAAGGTAAAAGATATATTTTTAGATTTTTATTTTTATTTATTTTATTATTTCTTACTTTGGATCACAATGTATTTTTTAAAACTTGGGGGATGGGTTGAAAGCTTGGAATAGTTATAATTTATTTTTTATTTAAATCGTTGAACTAAACTGTATATTTTTAAACTTAGGGGCTTATTTTGACACCCCAATACTTTCTCTCCACTTATTTAGCCTTAATCCAAAAAAAAAAAAGACCTCCCACCTAATAATTAAAACTTTTTGCCCAAACTCCTAAAAAAACTGAATTGAGCCCTGCCAACTTACTTGCCTATTAACTAAGTAAAACGAACACTATATATTTAACAAACTTTATTTAGAAATAAAATTTTATTTTAGCTAATTTCTCTACCTTTCAACAAAGGCAGAAGATTAAATGTTAGTAGTTTAAGTGAAACGAGAGAAAGGGAAAGGAAAAATTTGAGAAAACAATCTCTGGTCAATTAATTACTACTATCATATTTGGATTTTACGTTTTTTTGAGGGAAGGGTAAATATTTATTATAATTGGTTTTACTTTTTTTTTGGAAGGAAAATATTAATCTTCCTTATTTAACTCATCTTTTTTTAAAGGAGATTTCTCACTTTACAACATCATGTAGTTTAAAAGAGAGTCTTGTTTGGAGAAAAACATAAGCCTAAGGTTTGTGAGATTATGCTTTTAATAGTTTATTGTATTATATCTTTTATAGTAGTGAACTGCTCACATGTATATCAATTCATAATAATATTATGTCTTTGTTATCTTATTCATTACTCATTAGCGTTCAAAGTTTATTTTAAGTATTTTTGTATGACACTTGATAATTTCGATCTTTCAACGGTACAGGGAGTGAAGTTGAGGGATGCTTTAATTTGCAACTGTTAGCATTCAGTTCTTCTAATAAGAGAAATCATATAAGTAATATTACAAAATGATTAGATGAAGTTATCTTTTAGTAACCCGTGATTGGTTTTATATAAAACTCTAATGAAAACAAGATAGCACATGGAGATACTGGACAAAGGGTTCAATTTGGAAGCATATATATTAGGAATGGACGTTGATTTGGGCAACTAGTTTACGTATCTTTAGAGATCTAGAGTCATATATAGGTTCACATTTCTTTCATCTTTTTTAAATTCAAATTTACCAAGTATTTGAACCCTGAACAATTAGACATTTAATGACGTAGATTGTGTATTTAAGGTGTTATATGCATGAATATGATGATTTTATTTTTGGTCTTTAACTGTGTTTGATCATGTATGAATTGCCTAATGCCTAAAGTGGATCGAATCATGTTAAAAGTGTTTTGGCTTAATTTGAAGTTGTCCAAAATTAGAAACAAGTAGGAAAACTATGCATGTCGCAAGCTCTGCTGGCCAAAACTATAGTCAAAGGGGAGAAAATAGTAGCGTTTAACATACTTCATATGTATATATGTACATATATATGTACATATATATGTACATATATATGTATATATGTACATATATATGTATATATGTACATATATATGTACATATATATATATATATGTACATATATATATATATATATATATATATGAGAGAGAGTGAGAGATACACACACACACACATATACGTATGACTTGAGCAGGGGCGGGGGAGAAGGGCCAAGGGAGTTCATCCGAACTCCCTTCGGCGGAAAACTACATTGTTTATACATGGTTAAAATTATTTTTTATGTATATATAGTAGATGTTGAACTTCTTTTGACTTCTCCGTGTGTACTTTTTCATACATATATATGTGTGTGTGTTAGTTAGTGGGAGATTCAATTTTTAAATCTATGAGTTTCTCCCGCGACCTCAAATTAATACAAGAATAACAATAATTGGGCTTACAGTCAAATATTTACAAAGTTGTTAATTGAGTAATTTGAACATATATATATACCTAGAGCCTATCTGGATGGGCTTTTCACTTATTTTTGTTATTGTGACTTAAAAAGGGGCTAAATTTTTTTTTTTACCCAAGTACCTAGAGCCTATTTGGATGGGCTGTAGTGTTATTACTGTAGGTCCAGTTAGCATATCATAAGAATAGGCAATAGTATTGCTTTATAGCCTTCTGTAATTTTATTTTTATTGGTATGCGTTCTTTAATGTATTTGGTTTATCTCATTTATCTGGGTTAGTTACTTTTTTTTCTTTCTTCTTTTCTTTTCCTTTTCAGAATGCTCTATTATAGCGTATTCGCGTTTGCTGTCAGCATTTTCATACTGCTTTAAATTTTTAAATTAATTTTTTGATCGGGGCTGACTGTTTTTTTCTGCTTTGCTTGTCCTGAGTCGAGGGTCTCTCGGAAACAACCGCTCTACCTACCAAGGTAGATGTAAGGTCTGCGTACACTCTACCCTTCCCAGACCCACGTTGTGGGATGACACTGGGTATGTTGTTGTTGTTTACCCAAATACTAATATAAAAGTGCTTAAAAATTATTTTGACTTAAAAACACCTAAAATAAGTCAATCCATATATGTACATATATATGTACATATATACATATATATGTATATATGTACATATATATGTATATATATATATATATATATATATATATACATATATATATATATATATGTATATATATATATATATATATATGACAGAAATATACCCGTGATATACACTGCCCACATGTATACCGTGTATATCACGAAAATCGAGAGCCTTGTTGAAATCAAATTTATTGTATAAACTTACCATAATTGTAGAATTCTTGTACAAGTTATATATGTATATTGACAGAAATATACCCGTGATATACACGGTATACATTGAGCGTTTTATCTTATGTATTTTTTTCTTAGTAATATTCAAATTTGTAGAGTTGTGCTCCACGTTATCACTTATAGAAGATCTTGCCATTTTTCTAAGTTGAGATCTATATCCTTCTAAATTCTTATAACTAAATGGACCTCAAGAGAATTGACGATATATAATGCACGAAAAATATTCTTATAGTTAACTTGAACTAAGCCGATGCAATACTTGGAGTTGGGAGGAGCATTAATTATTAAATTTAATAGAATGTAGTGAGTACTCTTGTATACTTTATGTTAGAATGAGTATCAATTAACATTACAAAAATGTTGGTTTATAACATTTGACATGTCGAGTATGGTTATATGAATATGATTTAAGTACTAAATACTCTAAAATGTCAAATAATAGTACTCCTAATTACAAGATTCTGAATTACAACCTATTCTCAGATGGGCTGAAATTTCAAGGAAAATGGTTGTGATTTTTTTACAATTGTAGATGTATTGTAGTGCAGACATTTGGTACATTTCCAAGAACCATCCAAAGTGCTTTTTTGACCAACACAAGAAAACAAAAAGAAACTATAAGTAGTTGTAGCCAGCCCATAACATTAGATTCCATCATCCATCCAATCCATCCTGTGGGGGAATTATGATTTTCTCAATCCAATTTGATAATTGACATATGGGTGAGGAAAATTTGTCACGTTGGGATTTTGTACACAATAAAAAGATTGTACTTTTTGGAAGGATGCTAAGATGAAAGTTCAAAGGACCACTTTTTTATACTTTTTTTCTTTGGATTAAACTAAACAGAAAGGAACTAAAAATGCTCTTAAACTATGGTAAATAGTGTTGGAAATTTGCCTTTGGCGAGAGTTGCGTTCAACCAACTTTAATGGCTTAAACACTAGTGTTTCGCATGTTGGAGAATTCGGTTCTTCACACGTGCATAATCTACTAAGTAAGTAGATGACCGTAGGGCCAAGGATCGTCAAATTTCGTTGAGAAATGAAAGAGATATTGGTCCACGAAGTGATGTGTTTGAAGCATGGAAAAGTGTGGTATTTAGACCAATCCTCCTTCATCGGTGGGGGAAGAAAGATTTATTTAGTTTATAAGTCTCATAATTGGCTTGGGGTTTGGGACCCCAAGGGGTATCCCATGTGTTTAAAGGAGGAAGGACCTAGATGTGCTTCGGTTCGAGGATTAGCCCACACGCGCGCCAGTCCCGTCCAGGCTTCGGGTATTATTTTTTTGGACCCAAATTATTTTATATTTACAGTTTGGTCCCTGGAGTTTCTGGTAAGTTAAATTGGGTAGAGAAGTGCAAACTGTTGGGTTTCTGGACGTTAATCAGCATCAATATGCACTCAATTCAGTCATTTATTTTGGCTAAATAACTCTCCCTAAAAGCTAATCCGTTGCACATCAATTTACCATTTATTTTGGCTGAATTACTACCTCCATAATTTTCATTACTTGGCCAATAACAACAATTATGTGGGCAGTTGGTAAGTCTCTCCTTACAACTATATAAAGAAGCTTTTGCCAATTGTTGAGACAAAACACAGAAACATACAAACGAATCAGATTCTTCCCACTATCTTCTAGCATCATTTCATTACTCAAAATTCTTCAAGGTAGCACTTGAGTTTCCTTTGCTCATTTGTTCATTTTCTGTTTTATCTTGGGAAACAATTGTCCAGGACGTAGCATACCAGCATACCAAAAACTGTTCCAGTTTCTTGTTCAAGTTTATTGTAATTTCAGTTTGTTGTAATACTTAACAGTTACTTATTTCTATTTCCTGCACCATTGTAACCAACAAATAGAGCACTTTTGCCATCCATTTGCTTTTTGGCATAACAATGCTCTTACCGTTTTATGCAAATGCTAAGAACATTTTCGCTTCAAAAAGCAACCAACAACAAATCTAATGAAATCCCACTAATGGGGTCTGGGACGGGTATATAATGTACACAGCCTTATTCCTATCTTTATGGGGTAGAGAGGTAATTTCCTATTGACCTTCGGGAACACTCTTTCTTTATCCGGACTTGAGACCAATAATGTAAACGAGCTCACACAAGTGAAATTCAAAAAGCAAACAAATAGCGTAATTATTCTCGTTTCAATAGTTAAGGAGCATTTTTTACCCTTCTCCCTAAATTTAATACAAAAAATGATGCACTAAGCATGGGTGACCATCCATCTACATCAAGAAAGAGGGACAAAACTTCCAAAGAATATAGAATTCAAAGTTGTGCTCGAAAGTGGTTTTGGAGATGGATGGAGGAGGAGGAAGTACGAAGTTATAAAGTACTATATGGAATATGTGGAGAGTAACCAATAGAAGTGACAAGGACCAAACATTGTTAAATCACAATGGAAAGATGGAGGGGAATGAGGTGCTTGAAAAGCCTTGTTAGATCTTCAAAAAGGAATTGATACTCACATGATATTCAATGGCTTTTTTACTCTTCTTCCTAGCCTTTTTTAAGTTTGTCCTTTGATATGTGGCATAAGCTATAGAATTTAAAGATATACTTCGGCATTTTTTGAGTACGGTAGATGAATACTACTAAAATATATTATTGTCATTGAAGCATTTGCTTGAAGAGTTAGGAGTACAACGACCTCATTAATAAATTTATTTTGTGATAATCAATAAACTTCAATTACATCAATCCAGTTTTTCATGTGAGTATTAAACACATTAAAGTTGATTATCATTTTGTTCGAAAGAATTGCAGACCTAAGATATTGTGGCAGCATTATTTAATTTGTTAGCTCAAATGATTAAACTGTAGATATTCACTGAACAAATTTAATGTCCTCTAGTAGTTTAGTGAGTACTTATATCTGTAATTAGCTAACTAGCTAAGTATACCTAAGACTTTAGCACTAACGAAACACGATGCACGTTTAAGCCGTTGGTCATATTTTGTGTGGAATTTGATAAGTGGTTATGCATAGCAACTTCCCCTTATTAGGTGTTAAGGATCATTATATCATTATGGATATGATTATCCTTAACTATCTTCATGGTATCAAGAGCAACAAATTTTTTCCCACCCCTACCTATTCGGCCTACCCACCCACCCACCCCCACCCCCCGAATTAGTCTTTTTGGTTAACCCTAAACCACTCCTACTTTGGCTTCTTTCTTCCTTTTACTCTAAATTCTAGCCGACAACTTACCCTAAACCACTCTTCCTCTCACGCCAAACCACTTCCGGTTTAGGGTTCTTCCACCAAATATTTTTTCTCCTTCTTTTATTCTTGTTTTTCGTGGGTAACTATGGCCGACAAATAGAAATTCCATCCAGCTATTGCCGTAAATAACGTTAAGAACTTTATTTCAATTACACTTGAGATGGAAAAAGAGCAATACTCCTCGTGGGCGGTGTTATTCAAACTTCATTGCCGATCATACGAAGTAATAGACCATATCATTCCTTCCGAATCTTCATCGGACAACACCGGTGTTGACAAAAAGTTATGGTCTCGTTTGGATGTTATAGTCCTTCAATGGATTTACGGCACCATCTCTAACGACCTTTTGCATACTATTTTGGAAGCGGACTCTACGACTCAACAAGTGTGGGAGCGTTTGCAAAATATTTTTCAAGATAATAAACTTTCTAGGGCGGTGTATCATGAAAATCAATTCACCAACGTCAAATTGGATGATTTTTGAAAATGCTTGCCGGCCAACTATCCTACGTTGGTTGGCCAGTGACAAATCAAAGGTTGGTGCTTCAATTAATTGCGAGTTTGAATGAACAATATGATGGTGTTGCAACGTTCATTCAACAAAGTAATCCATTACCACCTTTTTATGAGGCTCGTTCGAGGTTGATTCTTGAAGAAACCCTAAAGGCTAAACAAGTAGCGACGGCAGTAAACAACGTCGGCACCGCCCTTATTTCCACTAACTCGACGGAGGAGGTTTTTGGACCTCAAAATTTTGATCCGGAAACACACCAAAATCGTAACAATAACGGACCAAAAAAGGGTCAAAACCGCAACAACAATAAAGGAAAAAATAATGATGGAAAAGGGAGCGGACGGAACGCCGGAAAGTTTTCCGGTGGAGGGGTTGGCCGCGGGCAGAACCGTCCTCATTGGGAGCCGCAGCAGCTGGGAGGCAGCGGGCAGTGGGGCCAGGTCCTGCCGTGGGCCTGGAACCCGCAACAGTAGGCCTCATCGTACTCATTTCTGATGAACCAGTGGGCCAGGCCCAACAACCAAAACAGGCAGCCTGGAATTTTAGGAAACCGACCACCACAAGCCTTTACGGCCCATGGCCCCTCAATATTAAGTTATGTCCCCACGAACATCGAGCACGCCATGAACAACATGAGTCTTAATGTTCTCGATGATTCTTGGTACATGGACATGGGGGCCATGTCACACATGACGGCATCTCAAGGTAATCTCTCATTTTATTTTAATATGAGCACAAATAAAAATATTGTTGTTGGCAGTGAACATGAAATTCCGATATGTGGTATTGGCCAATCAAATCTACCACTCCCACCCACCCCTACATTTAAAAAATATCATTCGTGCCCCTAAACTTATTAAGAATTTGGTATAGGAGAAGTATCATTAGAAGGCATTGCAGGTACTAAGTCTAATGAAAAAAAAGGAGAATTGTCATGCAAGGAAAATGGAGTAATAGGTTCTGAGATATCAAAAGAAGAAGGAAAAGGAATAGGAGAAGCACTTGTGGGAGTAGTGTTATGAGGAGTAACATGAATGGGAGAAATATTATCCTGACTGGTGAACTGAAGTACAGGAAATAAATAATAAGAAGTAGTAATTTGAGAGAAAAGGGACACATCTTCTCTAAATACTACATCTCTACAAATAAAAAAATACTCTATTGTGCAAGTCATATAGCCTGTAACGTTTTTTTGATGAGATGAGTTTCAAGAAACACATATGGAATTGCCCTAGCAGAGAATTTATCACACTTCTTAACTTGAGTAGCATAAGCTAGTCACCCAAAAACTCTGATATGATCTAGACAAGAATGAGTGGAAAATAACACCTCAAAAGAAATTTTACCTTTCAGAGTAGAAGAAGGAAGTCTGTTTCTTAGATAAACAACAGTCATTACACATTCACCCCAAAATTTTAATGGAACACAAGCTTGAAATATGAGTGATCTAGAGTATGCAGTATATATTTGTGTCTACTCTCCACCCCCCCTATTTTGTTGGGTTGTATACACACAAGAACTCTGTTGTATAATTGTTGACACCCAATTTTGTCCCATCTTTTATGATTTTATTTGTAATTTTTAATATTTTTTCACTTTTAAAATAATTTTAAAATATAGGCATATATGTGTGTATCTTCGTATTATTATTATTATTATTCGCATATTTTATATCATTTGCATTTTTATAATAATCATAAGTTATCCATAATATTCTATGATATTTTATTTCTCGCAAAATTGCATCGCATTTCCCTTTTTATTAAGCATTAAGCATTTCGCGAATATTATATTTTATTATTATCACATCGTTATGTTATTTTAAATAATTCACGTCTTTTACAAAAAATATATATATATATAATATCTTTTAATATTAAACCCCTTTTATATTTTTCAATTCCTAACCCATTTTTTATTTCCTAAACTCAAAATAATTTCTACCCAACCCAAACCCTCCATTTTCCAAGCCCCACCGAAACTCCATCTGGTCGGCCCAACTCAAGTTGGCCCAACAAATTCTTTCCCCTTTATTTCCCATACCCAACACATCAAAATAAAATCCCAACCCATTTCCCTTTAATCCCCAGCCCAAAACCCCCTTTATTTCCGTCAACCCCATCACCCACACCCAAGCCCAAACCCAACTGCATCAGCCCACCACAAATTTGCCCACACCCGAACCGCCCACACCCAACCGACCCATTTCCTTCCCCTTTAATTCCCCAAACCAACAAACCCTAAAACAAAAAAAAATTTGAACCCCTCTCAAACCCCCCCCAATCGCCGCACCCTACGCACCCCCTACCCCACGTCGCCGCACCCCCTACCCCCTCACTTCACCAACACACCCCCCAAAATCCTCAACACATGCCCCAAAAAATCAGATTTTGTCCCCTTTATTTTGAAATTCAAATTCATTTTTAGGGGGTATGAGGGGTGGAGGTCGAAGTTGAGACCTATAAAACCCCCCTTTTGCACTGTTTGAGGAGGACTTTTTCGGATTGAAAAAGGTTTTTTTTTCTTGCTTAAGGTCAATTTTAATTTGAAATTTAGGTTTAAGTTTTGGTTGTATTGTATTTGTTTGTATTGTTCTTCACTAAAAAATCCGAAATCTTCTTAAGAACACCTCTTTGTTCTTGCATGTGTTCTTCAACTTAAAGATTCGAAAATATAGGTCGAAAATTATTGGTTTTGGTGTTGAAGAATCTGAATTTTTAGCTATTTTCACTGTTTTTCGGTTCAGGGTCGGGTCACTTTCAAGTCGGGTCAACTTGGTCGGGTCGGGTCATTCGGTCGGATCAAACATCCGAAAATCAGAAAACAGAGTCCTATTCCCAGAAAATCAGAATTCATAAAAATCTACAACAAAATCAGAATTCTAACATTTTAGAAGCGGATTCGACGATTCAAAACACGCCTCGGTTCGCTACCTGAAAAAGGTTAGACTCGTTCCAATTCTTCTATATTTCTTAAAGCTTATTTGATTGTGTTGTTTATGCTTGATTTAGTATGATATTTTGCTAAGTAATGCAGTCTTGATTAATTAATATGATAATGAGACGATTTTGCTTATATAATTGTATTTATGTTGTTGGGACATTTCTGATTTGGAGTTGATACGTGATAGATGATATTGCCTCGATTTTTGGTTAACTAATTATTGTCATTAGCTTTAGTAAGGTATCTTGGGTTCATTGTTAAATGCAATACGGATAATGTAAGATTAATATGTGTTTGGAAGAGCTATGGCTTGATTAAATATTCTTAGGACACTTAACGATTTGTTGATATTCAAAATTATTGTATGTTGTAGTTTGGTCGCTGCCTTTAAATCAAACAAATGAGCATACTTTAATTGATTCAAATGACGATATTTACATGTTATATTCTAGATTAATATGTGCAATTTTAAAAGGAGTATATTATCCATGTCTAATATAATAGTATGTGCGTTTGGTTTAAGTTTATGAATGTCATGTTCCTTTAAGATTAAGATTAGTCCAACGTAATTTATTATGTATGTATACATAATTTATACATTAGTCTTCCTTGCCTCTTTTATTCTTGTTTAAATTTAGAACCGGTTGTGTTAGCATATATTCTTTCTTCGGCTACTTTAACGTGCCAAAATCGATCAAACACATGTCTTTGAAGCTATATTTGTATTTGCTACTTTAGTTTACAATCCTGTTTCATGTGAGCATGTATAAGATGAGATTAGGTATAGAAACCGCCTAGGGACAAAAAAAATAGAAATATTTCCGACTAGGTTCTTGATATAGATAAAAAATGCCCATGTTCTTGAATAAGATGCACCTAGACATGTCTAAGTCAGCCTATTAAAAGTATATGTAGTTTTCTTTGGTTCGTAAATTGGCCTACGTGAATCATGTCTACTTGTAAACATATGGAATGAGTATGTGTTAGGGATAGCTTTAATTCTGGGCATGATGCCTTTGTGCAAGTGTGATGTAAAACCATTCTAGACTATTCTTTGTTTTGATTAGTCAGAGGCAAGATATGAGATTTGATTGCCTAAATCATGTTAATCATGCCATGCCTAATTTAAAGTGTCATTATACCTGGTTGTGTAGAATGAATGTTGTTGCATATTTTTGACTTGATTGACTCCACATTTAAGGAATTGTATAAAAAATGATCATATGTGCATTTCTAGGCTTCCATACTCTTCTTGAATTGACTATATATTTGTCTTTACTTGCCTAAGTGTATAATGCCTTCGTAACGACATATCACTTTTCATGAATCATTTATTTATATTCTTCTTATATATATATATATATATATATATATATATATATATATATATATATATATATATATATATATATATATTCTCATGTAAGGTCTACTAATCCATTTTTATATATATGAAATACATTGGGAGCAACGAAGAGTCTCGTTATGAGACTCATCATTGTGATCATCGTCAAATGAAGACCCGCATCCACATTCCTTCCATTCTTGACCTCGGGATTTCCAAACAAATAGGACGAGATGACTTCGTCATCCGTTTTAGTTCCCTTTCATTTGTTTTTCTTTATTTTCGTTATTTTTATTTGGGTCTGTAATAATTATCTAATGCTTGTGTGATTGTTAGGATATTTAGAATAATTAGGCCGATGAAATTGAATTCGAGGTCAGCGGTTTTGTTTCATTGCTGTTTTTAGTTTATTGATTTAAACATCCATGCCTCGGATACTTACTGTTTTACCGTCGCCTTTTAATTAAACATCGCATTTGTGGCCGATGAAATTAAATTCGAGGCCGCGCTTTGTTTCTCTGTTTTTCGCTTCTTGTTTTGAGCATCCGTGCAGCGGATATTTCTTGCTTTTACTATTTTTTAAAACAAATATTGCTTTGCTCGGTGCTTTGTTTTTTCTGTTTGATTCATTGCTCGGTTTTGATTCTTTGTTTTTTCAATTTACTGTTTTAAACATCCATGCAACGGATATCACTGTTTTACCATTTTTACTGTTTTAAACTAAAAACCGCACCTTTCAGACATTGCTTTCCTGTTTCAGTCCACTGTTTCAGCATTCCAATATTCGTTTTACTGTTTTACTATTTTTAAACTAAGCATCGTGTCTTTTCGGAAATTGCCTCTCTTATTGCTTACCGCTACCGCTTCATCGCCATCGCTACTTTATCAAGCCATCGTTACCGCTTCGCCATCGCTATCGCTACGCTACCGCTCATCGCTATCAAGCATCGCTATCGCTGCTTCACAAGCTGTTCGATTTAATTTTGCTGATTTAAACACGATACTACACTGGCCGATGAAAAAATCTCCTTCGATTTTGAGGCCTCCACAGTTGCAAAGACGGAAATATAACTTCTGGGCAATGATGAAGACTTAAACCTTTTTATCCGAGATCAACATGTTTAGTAGGCAAGGTGACTAAAATAACCAACAAGTTATATATTCGCAGCCACGACGTGATTATAGTGATCTTTTCTATTTCACCCGAGAGACCGACGCGTTTAGTAGGCGAGACAATAAAAAATAAACTACATTGGTCATATGTTTGCAGCCACGACGTGATTGGAATGTTCTTTTCAAAATTTAAGTCTGAGCCCTCCGCGATCAAAACATTCACTGTTTTGAATACGGATATGAAGTTATTTGTATTTAACTGTTTCTAACCGTTTGTTCTTGACGACTTATAGGATTAAAGTAAATAAAGGCAATTATTCCTCGGAGTTTATTTATTTTATTTCTTTCTTTAATTCAGCTTTATCCCGCTTTGTATTGTAATATTATTTATCGCACGTATGTAACTATTGAAATGCTTAGAATAGGCAAACTTAGGATTTATTCATAGGTTAGTTAAAGATTTGAAACCCGTCGCTAGCTTATTTATTTGTAGGCTCGCAAACTTAGAAATCCTTCGCTAGTTTATTTATTTTAGGCTCGTCACGCTTATTCAAGATTTTTAAAACAACTCTTGTCATCTTTATTTGCTTCAATTAATTGTACAAATAAGTTTATCTTTTATTATTATTTTTTTTGCAACTTGTTGATTTTTGAAAGATTCGCTTCTTTGGCATTATAAAGAATTTATTGTCACAAATGCATGTTTTCTAAAAACTTTACATGTATCTTTCTTTTTATGTCATCTAAATACGTACTTGTATAAAATGCATCATATTTACTTGTATAAAATGCATCATATTTGCAAACATCTTTTTTTTTACTTGTAAAACATGTATTTTTTAGCAATAATTAAACTGAGTTTGACCGGATAACCGCAAGTTAGCGGATCTTAAAGGATGCCTAACCCCTTCCCTTTAGGATAATAAAGAACCCTTACCTAGAATCTCGCTAGTTTCGCAGACCTTAAAATTGGAGTTTTACATTGCAGCACTTAGTTTAATATTTAGGTGTCCTAATTCACCGTAAAAATAATTAGGTGGCGACTCCTCAACCCTTTTTACCCAGGAATCACCCGGACACGTCCGCGCTCCGCTTTGACCCGAGCGAGGTCAAAATAGGGCGCGACAGCATGGCGACTCCACTGGGGATTTTTCAGGTTCCTAACCATAGCAAATTCAGGTTAATTATAATTGTGCTTTACTTTCACTCTTTGTTTGATGTAATGCTTTGATTTGTTTCCTTTATGAAATTTTTTGCATGCATAACTGCTTTAATTTCTATATTTTTATTGCTTATCATAAATTGGCATTTCGTTCATATTTCTTCCACTTTGGAAAATTGACACTATCACACACTACACGCGAGGTGTGTTTTACGCACCCGCAAATTTCTTTCAATCTACCAAAATTTAGGAGAGTTGGCGTATGCGCGGAGTGACCGGACCATCTGGTGGCCGCGTAGCCTTCTCACTCGAGTAGTCCGCTCGGGAACCTTGTGTCTAGTCACCCAAATCTTAGAAAATATAAGATAGAGCTCTACCACCCTTTATTTTAAGTCATGCATGCATACACCTTAGGTGGGTCGATCCTTGGTATCGACTCCACAATTAAGAAATCCGCCAAAGATGTCTACGGGTCTCACAACCCAACGACCAATCATCATATTATGTGTAGCGTGATAAGGATAGACTAATCCAAGACTAATCATGACATGCTGAAATTGGAAAATGTACATTCATTTTGTCTCATTTCCAACAAACCATTGCGCTTTGCAGCTTGGATCAAATCCTGTCGTAATCCCGCATATCTGGCGTTTAGGCCCACCTCCGGCATAAGGGAGGCCCCATGCATATTAGGATGCGCATTTAATTGTCTTACAATCATTTTGTTATTTTCTACTGCTTTCCACTATGTGTATATTATTTGAATCAATAATTACTCACCTTATACTAATTTGGTTTTCTTCGTTTTTCAGGAGATTCATTTTGCCTTATTTATTTCCCCAAAAGTTGATTCGTGTTGACTAAAACTGGCGGAGCACCCCATCTGTTATTTCCCAATCATGTCTATCCAAATTGTATTAGTACTTAATGAAAAAACGCGATTTAAATTGAGGCCTGAATCACATATATGCATTTAATGTGTTTTGCCTCCATCTTTTGAAAGCTTAAATGACAAATCCACATTTCTTTTGCTATTTAAAAATTTGTTTTGTTTACTAATTTTCTTTTCTCTTTCAGCATGCAAACTAATAAATCTGTCGATAATGTGAATGTGACATGTAATGAAACAAACAAACAAAATCCAAACGATGAACAGGACTTCGAAGAGTATGAGGAAGACTCATGACCGTAAGAATTGTGAGAGGAATTGGAACATTTTGAGAATAAACCAAAGCCAAATTTAGAAGAAAGCGAGGCAATAAATTTGGGGATGCAGAAAATGTGAAAGAAACAAGAATCGGCCCATCCAACGCCCCACAAAGGAAAGAACTGACGGATCTTTTGAGACAATATATCGACGTATTTGCTTGGTCTTATGACGAGATGCCAGGGTTGAGCACGGATATTGTTTCGCATAGATTGCCTATCGATCCATCCTACCCTCGGTGAAACAAAACCAAGGAAAATCAAGCCTGATTTGAGCTTAAGGGTCAAGGAAGAGGTGTCCAAGCAATTCGACGCAAAGGTCATTCGGTCACAAGATACCCGACTTGGTTGGCCAACATTGTACTGTGCCAAAGAAAGATGGAAAGATACGAGTGTGCGTGGATTATCGGGATCTCAACAAGGCCACCGAAGGATGACTTCCTCTTCCAAATATTCACATACTCATTGACAATCGTGCAAAGCATGAGTTACAATCATTTGTTGATTGCTTTGCGGGTTACCACCAAATCTTGATGGATGAGGAAGATCAGAGAAGACAAGATTCACTACACCTTGGGGGTATCTGTTATCGAGTAATGCCGTTCGGACTCAAGAATGCAAAGTGCCACCTACATGAGGGCCATGACTACCATTTTTCATGATATGATCCACAAAGAAATAGAGGTCTACGTAGATGACGTTATTATCAAGTCGCGAAGGACTTGAGATCACTTGACAGATTTAGAGAAGTTTTTGACCGACCGAGGCGGTATAACCTGAAGTTAAATCCCGCAAAGTGCGCATTTGGTGTCCTATTTGGGAAGTCAATTAGGTTTCATTGTAAGTAGAAGGGTATTGAATTGGACCCTCGAAGGTAAAAGCTATTCAAGAATTGCCTCCTCCAAAGAGTCGAAAGGACGTAATGAGTTTCCTTGGTCGCCTCAACTACATCAGCAGGTTCATAGCACAATCAACAGTGATATGTGAGCCAATATTCAAGCTACTGAAGAAAGACGCTGCTACCAAGTGGACATCGGATTGCCAGCAAGCTTTCGATAGAATCAAAGAATACTTGTCTAACCCACCTGTTTTGGTGCCTCCGGAACCCGGAAGGCCGTTGCTGTTATATCTGTTTGTGTTAGAAAATGCATTTGGGTGCGTGCTGGGACAACATGACGAAACAGGAAAGAAAGAGCAGGCCATATACTACTTAAGCAAGAAGTTCACACCGTATGAAGCTCGGTATACTTTGCTGGAACGCACTTGTTGTGCCTTAACGTGGATTGCACAAAAGTTTAGACATTATCTGTCTGCATATACCACTTATCTCATCTCAAGGATGGACCCGCTCAAATACATCTTTCAGAAGCCCATGCCCACTGGAAAGCTAGCAAAGTGGCAAATCTTGCTAAGTGAGTTCGATATCATATATGTCACCCAAAAGGCTATCAAAGGACAAACACTAGCCGACCATCTTGCGGAAAACCCCGTGGATGAAGAATACATGCCTCTCCGGACTTATTTTCCGGACGAGGAGGTACTGTTTGTTGGAGAAGACATATCAGAAGAGTACCCGGGTTGGAGAATGTTCTTCGACGGAGCTGCAAACTTCAAAGGGGTTGGTATTGGAGCGCTTTGATTTCGTAATCAGTCAACACTACCCAATTTCGCAAAACTCCGATTTCCATGCACCAACAATATGGCGGAATATGAAGCTTGTGTACTCGGACTTAGAATGGCCGTTGATATGAACATTCAAGAACTATTGGTTATAGGTGATTCGGACTTATTGATTCATCAGTGCAAGGCGAATGGGCGACCAAGAACGGAAGATACTTCCTTACCGCATTGCGTGAAAGAATTATGCAAAAATTCAGCAAGATAGAATTCAAGCATATCCCACGAACTCAAAACGAAGTTCGGCGATGCTCGACAACACTGTCCTCCATGATTCAACATCCGGATAAGAACTACATTGATCCCATCAAGGTGAGCTTATCGGATCAGCCGACATATTGTTTCAATATAGATGGAGAGTTGGATGGAAAGCCTTGGTACCACGACATTAAGAGATATCTCAAGATAGGTGAATATCCAGAAGGCATAACCAAGATACAAAAGAGGACACTTAGGAGGTTAGCAAACCATTTCTTCCTAAGCGGAGAGATCCTCTATCGGAGGACTGGATCTCGGTTTGTTAAGATGTGTTGATGCTCGAGAGGCAAGCGCTTTAGTTGAAGAGATACACGGAGGCACGTGCGGGCCTCATATGAATGGCTTCACTTTGGCAAAGAAGATTACGAGCGAGGATACTTTTGGATGACCATGGAAACATATTGCATCCACTTCGTGCAAAGATGCCATCGATGTCAGATTCATGGCGATCTAATCAAGGTACCCCCTAACGAACTCAATGTGACGAGCTCTCCCTGGCCATTCGCAGCTTGGGGCATGGATGTCATTGGCCCTATTGAACCTGGCCGCATCAAACGGACACGCATTTATTCTAGTGGCAATTGACTATTTCACAAAGTGGGTAGAAGCATCGTCCACAAGTCAAGAACAAAGAAAGTGGTAGTTGATTTTGTCCGCAATAACATCATTTGTCGATTTGGAATCCCCGAGTCGATTATAATGCATAACAATGGGGCTAATCTCAACAATGTCGATGAATGAGATATGCGAGAAGTTTAAGATCACTCACCGCAATTCCACTCCATCGACCTCGGATGAACGGAGCGGTCGAAGCGACCAACAAAAACATCAAAAGAATACTACGAAAGATGATTGATAATTACAAGCACCGCATGAGCATCCGCCTTTTGCACTTTTGGGATATCGCACTACGCCAGGACTTCTACCGGGCAACGCCGTATCTATTGGTCTATGGAGCAGAAGGCGTGTTACCAGCAGGTGGAAATACCATCTTTGAGAATTATCCAAGAAGTCGAAATGAACGGCGAAATGGATACGTAATCGATACGAACAATTGATGCTTTGATTGATGAAAAGCGATTGAACGCGATCCGCCACGGACAACTTTATCAAAACAGAATGGCCAAAGCTTTCAACAGAAAGTAAAACCAAGGACTTTCGAACCGGGCAATTGGTGCTAAAGCGAATATTCCCGCACCAAAATGAAGCTAAAGGAAAATTCGCACCTAATCGCAAGGGCCTTATATGGTTCACCGGGTGTTGGTGGGGAGCATTAATTCTAGCTGAAATGGACGGTGAAGTATGGCCAAAAGCTATCAATGCGGATGCGATGAAAAGATACTACATTTAGGATTTTTCTGTAATGCATTTCTTGTGTTGTAAAAATTGCGCCCCAGTGATACGCAAAGAACCCATGTCGGGTTCCGCTTCCTAGATTGCAAATCTCCCAAAACACATTTCTTTGTAACATGAACTACGTTATGACCTGATTCCCTCGGCGGGATACGTGGCGCCACATCGGCTTCGGTCCCATTTTAGAAAATCCTTACAATCCCTTTTGCTTGTAATGAACTACGCCACGACTGATTCCCTCATGGGGATACGTGGCGCCTAAATCGGCTTTGGTCCCACCATTAGGAAATATTTTCTCCTTTATCTCACAAAAGACAAAATGCACCCATCCGATCACCCCGATAGGGCGGTGCAAGAAATCTACACAAGTCCGCTCAAAAGATCGTCATTCTCATATATCGGACATCGGGCATTTTTAAGGGATCATCGCCGGATGACGCCGATAAACATGGAAAACCATCGGCAAACTAAGTCTTCACCTGAAGAATTTTGGATAAGACGTTTGCTTTGTTTCACCGCATGTCACCGCCGATGCATATATATATGCAGTAATCCTTATAAGCAAATTATTTTCAACAAACATTTTCATCAAAATTCGATAGAATTTTTTATGTTTCTATTCTTTAAGATGCATTTCTACAAATTGTTTTCAAATGTTTTCATTAACGGCTGGCCAAGACTGGGAAGCAGAGAGGGGCTACGGGTCCGAGTTAGCAGGACATGCAGATACCAAGGCCGAAGCTACAAAGTCAACGCGAATCAACTCCCCCCTCCCAAAACTCATAAATTTATTTTAGTACAGGTTCTTCAGGTCGAAAACAGCAGGGAAGCTGCAACGTTTATGAGCAGATTCGCAAGGGCCTCCGCATCGCAACTCACTACAAGAATCACTTTCCTGTTTGGAGATTGTACAAAGACGTCATGCTAAACTACATGTTCCCAACCGTGTTGTGTCCACGGAAAGAACGGTATTTCGACTTACAGGGTCGCATTCTCATCTACTCAACTTTTGCATCGCTTATGTCCACACATTAACTATCATGGCATGGCAATAGGGCCCCACTTTACATTACGTCAACACGACGACACAAATCAGGCGCCCACCTTCTAATGCGGGTATGTTTTAAATCAGCGCCCACCTTCTAATGCGGGTATGTTTTAAATCAGGCGCCCACCTTCTAATGCGGGTATCTTTTAAATCAGGCGCCCACCTTCTAATGCTGGTATGTTTTAAATCAGGCGCCCACCTTCTAATGCGGGTATGTTTTAAATCAGGCGCCCACCTTCTAATGCGGGTATGTTTTAAATCAGGCGCCCACCTTCTAATGCGGGTATGTTTTAAATCAGGCGCCCACCTTCTAATGCGGGTATGTTTTAAATCAGGCGCCCACCTTATAATGCGGGTATGTTTTAAATCAGGCGCCCACCTTATAATGCGGGTATGTTTTAAATCAGGCGCCCACCTTCTAATGCGGGTATTTAAATTTCAGTCAGGCGCCCACCTCCTAATGCGGGTATTTAAATTTCAGTCAGGCGCCCACCTTCTAATGCGGGTATGTTTTAAATCAGGCGCCCACCTTCTAATGCGGGTATGTTTTAAATCAGGCGCCCACCTTCTAATGCGGGTATGTTTTAAATCAGGCGCCCACCTTCTAATGCGGGTATTTAAATTTCAATCAGGCGCCCACCTCCTAATGCGGGTATTTAAATTTCAGTCAGGCGCCCACCTTCTAATGCGGGTATGTTTTAAATCAGGCGCCCACCTTCTAATGCGGGTATGTTTTAAATCAGGCGCCCACCTTCTAATGCGGGTATATTTTAAATCAGGCGCCCACCTTCTAATGCGTGTATGTTTTAAATCAGGCGCCCACCTTCTAATGCGGGTATGTTTTAAATCAGGCGCCCACCTTCTAATGCGGGTATGTTTTAAATCAGGCGCCCACCTTCTAATGCGGGTATGTTTTAAATCAGGCGCCCACCTTCTAATGCGGGTATGTTTAAAATCAGGCGCCCACCTTCTAATGCCTGTAACGTTTTTTTGATGAGATGAGTTTCAAGAAACACATATGGAATTGCCCTAGCAGAGAATTTATCACACTTCTTAACTTGAGTAGCATAAGCTAGTCACCCAAAAACTCTGATATGATCTAGACAAGAATGAGTGGAAAATAACACCTCAAAAGAAATTTTACCTTTCAGAGTAGAAGAAGGAAGTCTGTTTCTTAGATAAACAACAGTCATTACACATTCACCCCAAAATTTTAATGGAACACAAGCTTGAAATATGAGTGATCTAGAGTATGCAGTATATATTTGTGTCTACTCTCCACCCCCCTATTTTGTTGGGTTGTATACACACAAGAACTCTGTTGTATAATTGTTGACACCCAATTTTGTCCCATCTTTTATGATTTTATTTGTAATTTTTAATATTTTTTCACTTTTAAAATAATTTTAAAATATAGGCATATATGTGTGTATCTTCGTATTATTATTATTATTCGCATATTTTATATCATTTGCATTTTTATAATAATCATAAGTTATCCATAATATTCTATGATATTTTATTTCTCGCAAAATTGCATCGCATTTCCCTTTTTATTAAGCATTAAGCATTTCGCGAATATTATATTTTATTATTATCACATCGTTATGTTATTTTAAATAATTCACGTCTTTTACAAAAAATATATATATATATATAATATCTTTTAATATTAAACCCCTTTTATATTTTTCAATTCCTAACCCATTTTTATTTCCTAAACTCAAAATAATTTCTACCCAACCCAAACCCTCCATTTTCCAAGCCCCACCGAAACCCAATTCGGTCGGCCCAACTCCGTTGGCCCAACAGCCCTTTCCCCTTTATTTCCCATACCCAACACATCAAAATAAAATCCCAACCCATTTCCCTTTAATCCCCAAATTTCAAACCCCCTTTTATTTCCGCCCAACCCCATCACCCACACCCAAGCCCAAACCCAACTGCACTCACCACCACACTTCGCCCACACCCGAACCGGCCCACACCCGAACCCACCCATTTCCCTTCCCCTTTTAATTCCCCCAAACCAACAAACCCTAAAACAAAAAAAAAAAACTTGAACCCCTCTCAAACCCCCCCAATCGCCGCACCCTACGCACCCCTACCCCACGTCGCCGCACCCCTACCCCGTCACTTCACCAACACACCCCCCAAAATCCTCAACACATGCCCCAAAAAATCAAATTTTGTCCCCTTTATTTTGAAATTCAAATTCATTTTTTAGGGGGGTATGAGGGGGGTGGAGGTCGAGTTTGAGACCTATAAAACCCCCTTTTGCCTTTGTTTAGGAGGATTTTTCGGATTGAAAAAGTTTTTTTTTTCTTGCTTAAGGTCAATTTTAATTTGAAATTTAGGTTTAAGTTTTGGTTGTATTGTATTTGTTTGTATTGTTCTTCACTAAAAATCCGAAATCTTCTTAAGAACACCTCTTTGTTCTTGCATGTGTTCTTCAACTTAAAGATTCCGAAAATATAGGTCGAAAATTAGTGGTTTTTGGTGTTGAAGAATCTGAACTTTTAGCTATTTTCACTGCTTTTTCGGTTCGGGTCGGGTCAACTGCCGGTCGGGCCACCGCTGGTCGGGTCGGGTCATTCCGGTCGGATCAAACATCCGAAAATCAGAAAACAGAGTCCTATTCCCAGAAAATCAGAATTCATAAAAATCTACAACAAAATCGGAATTCTAACATTTCCGAGCGGATTCGACGATTCAAAACACGCCTCGGTTAAGCTACGGAAAAGGTTAGACTCGTTCCAATTCTTCTATATTTCTTAAAGCTTATTTGATTGTGTTGTTTATGCTTGATTTAGTATGATATTTTGCTAAGTAATGCAGTCTTGATTAATTAATATGATAATGAGACGATTTTGCTTATATAATTGTATTTATGTTGTTGGGACATTTCTGATTTGGAGTTGATACGTGATAGATGATATTGCCTCGATTTTTTGGTTAACTAATTATTGTCATTAGCTTTAGTAAGGTATCTTGGGTTCATTGTTAAATGCAATACGGATAATGTAAGATTAATATGTGTTTGGAAGAGCTATGGCTTGATTAAATATTCTTAGGACACTTAACGATTTGTTGATATTCAAAATTATTGTATGTTGTAGTTTGGTCGCTGCCTTTAAATCAAACAAATGAGCATACTTTAATTGATTCAAATGACGATATTTACATGTTATATTCTAGATTAATATGTGCAATTTTAAAAGGAGTATATTATCCATGTCTAATATAATAGTATGTGCGTTTGGTTTAAGTTTATGAATGTCATGTTCCTTTAAGATTAAGATTAGTCCAACGTAATTTATTATGTATGTATACATAATTTATACATTAGTCTTCCTTGCCTCTTTTATTCTTGTTTAAATTTAGAACCGGTTGTGTTAGCATATATTCTTTCTTCGGCTACTTTAACGTGCCAAAATCTGATCAAACACATGTCTTTGAAGCTATATTTGTATTTGCTACTTTAGTTTACAATCCTGTTTCATGTGAGCATGTATAAGATGAGATTAGGTATAGAAACCGCCTAGGGACAAAAAAAAAATAGAAATATTTCCGACTAGGTTCTTGATATAGATAAAAAATGCCCATGTTCTTGAATAAGATGCACCTAGACATGTCTAAGCTGCCTATTAAAAATATATGTAGTTTTCTTTGGTTCGTAAATTGGCCTACGTGAATCATGTCTACTTGTAAACATATGGAATGAGTATGTGTTAGGGATAGCTTTAATTCTGGGCATGATGCCTTTGTGCAAGTGTGATGTAAAACCATTCTAGACTATTCTTTGTTTTGATTAGCTGTAGGCAAGATATGAGATTTGATTGCCTAAATCATGTTAATCATGCCATGCCTAATTTAAAGTGTCATTATACCTGGTTGTGTAGAATGAATGTTGTTGCATATTTTTGACTTGATTGACTCCACATTTAAGGAATTGTATAAAAAATGATCATATGTGCATTTCTAGGCTTCCATACTCTTCTTGAATTGACTATATATTTGTCTTTACTTGCCTAAGTGTATAATGCCTTCGTAACGACATATCACTTTTCATGAATCATTTATTTATATTCTTCTTATATATATATATATATATATATATATATATATATATATATATATATATATATATATATATTCTCATGTAAGGTCTACTAATCCATTTTTATATATATGAAATACATTGGGAGCAACGAAGAGTCTCGTTATGAGACTCATCATTGTGATCATCGTCAAATGAAGACCCGCATCCACATTCCTTCCATTCTTCGGCCTCGGGATTTCCAAACAAATAGGACGAGATGACATCGTCATCCGCTTTAGTTCCCTTTCATTTGTTATTCTTTATTTTCGTTATTTTTATTTGGGTCTGTAATAATTATCTAATGCTTGTGTGATTGTTAGGATATTTAGAATAATTAGGCCGATGAAATTGAATTCGAGGTCAGCGGTTTTGTTTCGCTGTTTTTAGTTTATTGATTTAAACATCCATGCCTCGGATACTTCTTTGTTTTACCGTCTGCCTTTTAATTAAACATCGCACACCACCGATGAAATTAAATTCGAGGCCGCGCTTTGTTTCTCTGTTTTAGTTCTTGTTTTGAGCATCTGCAACGGATATTTCTTGCTTTTTCTTGTTTTTTAAAACAAATATTGCGCTGCTCGGTGTGTTTTTTTTCTGTTTCAGTTCATTGCTCGGTTTCAGATTACTGTTTTTTTCAATTTACTGTTTTAAACATCCATGCAACGGATATCACTGTTTTACCATTTTTACTGTTTTAAACTAAACATCGCACCTTTCAGACATTGCTTTCCTGTTTCAGTCCACTGTTTCAGCATTCCAATATTCGATTTACTGTTTTACTATTTTTAAACTAAGCATCGTGTCTTTTCGGAAATTGCCTCTCTTATTGCTTACCGCTACCGCCATCGCCATCGCTACTTATCGCCATCGTTACCGCCATCGCTATCGCTATCGCTATCGCTACCGCTACCGCTATCGCTATTGCTATCGCTCTGCCAAGTTTCTGTTCCGATTTAATTTTGCTGATTTAAACACGATACTACACTGGCCGATGAAAAAATATCCGTCGATTTTGAGGCCTCCACAGTTGCAAAGACGGAAATATAAATTCTGGGCAATGATGAAGACTTAAACCTTTTTATCCGAGATCAACATGTTTAGTAGGCAAGGTGACTAAAATAACCAACAAGTTATATATTCGCAGCCACGACGTGATTATAGTGATCTTTTCTATTTCACCCGAGAGACCGACGCGTTTAGTAGGCGAGGCAATCAAAAATAAACTACATTGGTCATATGTTTGCAGCCACGACGTGATTGGAATGTTCTTTTCAAAATTTAAGTCTGAGCCCTCCGCGATCAAAACATTCACTGTTTTGAATACGGATATGAAGTTATTTGTATTTAACTGTTTCTAACCGTTTGTTCTTGACAGCTTGCAGGGATTAAAGTAAATAAAGGCAATTATTCCTCGGAGTTTATTTATTTTATTTCTTTCTTTAATTCAGCTTTATCCCGCTTTGTATTGTAATATTATTTATCGCACGTATGTAACTATTGAAATGCTTAGAATAGGCAAACTTAGGATTTATTCATAGGTTAGTTAAAGATTTGAAACCCGTCGCTAGCTTATTTATTTGTAGGCTCGCAAACTTAGAAATCCTTCGCTAGTTTATTTATTTTAGGCTCGTCACGCTTATTCAAGATTTTTAAAACAACTCTTGTCATCTTTATTTGCTTCAATTAATTGTACAAATAAGTTTATCTTTTATTATTATTTTTTTTGCAACTTGTTGATTTTTGAAAGATTCGCTTCTTTGGCATTATAAAGAATTTATTGTCACAAATGCATGTTTTCTAAAAACTTTACATGTATCTTTCTTTTTATGTCATCTAAATACGCACTTGTATAAAATGCATCATATTTACTTGTATAAAATGCATCATATTTACTTGTATAAAATGCATCATATTTGCAAACATCTTTTTTTTTTTTTTTTTACTTGTAAAACATGTATTTTTTAGCAATAATTAAACTGAGTTTGACCGGATAACCGCAAGTTAGCGGATCTTAAAGGATGCCTAACCCCTTCCCTTTAGGATAATAAAGAACCCTTACCTAGAATCTCGCTAGTTTCGCAGACCTTAAAATTGGAGTTTTACATTGCAGCACTTAGTTTAATATTTAGGTGTCCTAATTCACCGTAAAAATAATTAGGTGGCGACTCCTCAACCCTTTTTACCCAGGAATCACCCCCATACGTCCGCACTCCGCTTTGACCCGAGCAAGGTCAAAATAGGGCGCGACAATAATCTCTAAGGACTGAACCAATTCTGTCATCTGAGAATTAAAGAACTCACAACCATTATCAGTTCTAAACACTTTGACAGTTGCACCAAACACATTTCTAATCATAGTAATAAAGTTTTTAAACACAATAACTACTTCATACTTAGAGTGTAATAAGAACAACCAAGTGTATCTTGAAAAATCATCCACCAGGATTAAGAAGTACCTTTTTCCATCATATGTAGGTACTCTATATGTCTCCCAAAAACCACTATGTAGAATTTTAAAATATGCTATAGAATTAGTAGTGCTCAAAGGAAATGCCAGTCTAGATTGCTTTGTCAAAGGGCACACAATACAGTGTTCAACAAACTCTGACACTGATACATTTTTAAAGCTGCTCAACATTTTCAAAGTTTGATAAGGAATATGTCCTAATATTCTATGTCAAAGTGTAAGACTTGGTCTAGTAGACTTTATTGTATTTACAGCACAAGACACTACAAACTCCCTAGTATTGTTAATCTGAGGTCTTTGTGAGTACACCTGGCAATCAACATACAACACATAGAGATCATTCTCCAGCCTTTCAATCCTTCTCACTTTCTCATTGAAGTGGTCCTGAAAAATACAGAAATTAGAGTAAAACATAGCTCAACATTGCAATTTTCTTATGAGCTTAGACACTGAGAGATGATTATATTTGAACTCAGGGACATAGAGTACACTACTAATTTCACATCCTTGTAGCACTTGTGAATGTCCTATATGACTAACTTTAGCCAAATTTTCAGTTGGCAAATACAATTTTCCTTTAGACTTCTCTGAAGGTTTGTTTCTATTTAACATAGTTAAGTTCTTCACCATATGTTTGGAAGCTCCGGAGTTAACTATCCACTTATCAAATTTAGTAGGATAAAGATCTTACATTATACCTGCTGCTCTCACTTCAGGCTCAGTGTTGTGATTTTTGCCCAGCAGTTGTAAGATCTGTTTTTATTGCTCATGAGTAAAGTGTGGGCATGCTATATTGTTCAGTTGATCACCTCCTGAACTGCTAGCTCTCATTGTATTCTAATTGCACCGGCCATCAAATTCTGTGTGAAAAAAGTCATCTCTTCATGCTTCAGAGAAATTCATTTAATTTCCTACATAGTGAGCAACATTAGGTGCAAATTGGTTCCTCTTCTTCCTTTTATATATGAAGGGCTTATCCCAAAATATTGAGTTCTGTCGAACCCATCATTGGATCCTTCACTAGATGAGAGCTTTATGCGGCTACTCCCACTTCACCTTTATGGTCCTCCCAATCCTCATAAGAAAGAAAATAAAGATTAAGTCATTTGGATATCCATGAAGCTTATATCAAGTCTCCCTTGTATGTCCTTTCCAGTTGCAGTAATCAAAGTATAGGTTCCCTTTCTTCTGCTTAGAGTTAGAATATAAACCATGACTCATATGACCATGTCGTGAACTAAAAGCTATGTTGCCTTTTTATCCATATGCAGAAGATGTCATCCCTCCATTTCCTCTACCATACTTCATCATATTAGCTTGTCCTCCACTGAAATTCACATCGCCTCTTACTCCAAAGGATTCAGATGACACATTATTATATCTGTTACTAGGACCATCAAAATTCATGTTCTTTTTTCCTCCAAAGAATGCCATAACTTCATTCATTCCTCCATTGTCAACATAATTAATTTTTTTCAAAATTCTTTGACATTCCTCAGCAACAACTAGAGAATAAGCTTTGTTCACACTAGGTGTAGGATACATCGTCATAATCTGACTTCTACACTGATTAAATGGCTCATTCAATTTCATCAAAATCTGCATTAACCTTTGATACTCAAAGTGCTCAACTTCTTAGACTCATGGCAGGGGCATCCAGGACAAGTCATTAGGGAGTCAAACTCCTCCTATAGTTCCTTCATTCTTGAAAAGTAAGTTGACACAGAAGAAGTGCCTTGTGTCAATGTAGCAATTTCTTTGTGCAGATAAAATATCTTAGAGCCATCAACTTTATCAAATCTCTCCTTTAAGTCATTCCACACTTTTTGTGCACTAGATGCATACACTATTCCATTAAGCAATTCCTTACTCACCGACACCATAATCCATGAGAGTACAATTGCATTGCACTTATCCCATAGATCATGCATAGATGCATCAACTCTTTCCTTAGCACATTTTCCATCTATGAACCCTAGTTTACCTTTTCCTAGCAGTCCAATTCTCATATATCTACTCCATGAAGCATAATTCTCAGAACCAGCTAATTGAATGGACATTAGAGAACTACCTAGAGTATCACATGCCTGTAGAAACAATGGATAATGATGATCGATCATAGTCATACCCTCACCAGTTGCATTTGCATGTGCTCCAGTTGCTCCGCCGTTGATTTCTAGGTTCCATTGATATAGATCGATAGCAATTAATCGAGAAACTTCACGAATCTTCCAGTATTCAACTTGCAATTTCAACTAATTTCTGATAATTCGACAAATCAACTACTTCTATGGACGATGAACTAATAATACATTGCAAGTAGCTTTTCTCTTCGAATTGCTCAACAACACGAAGCGCAATTCGAGCTCAATCAATCAAAAATGCTAACCCTAGATCTGATACCATGTTAAACAACATCAATGTCACAGTCGAGAACATTGATAGGAAGAAGAGAAGAGTTTGAGAATTCTTTCAATATGAAAAATATCAACTGTCATCGTACAAGAAGGCTAACTACCGTATATATACACTTTTAACTACTACCTAACTAACAGAATCAGTTACTAACTTAATTTTGTTACATTTAGATATCTCAACTTGTCCTAATTACACTTTAGCCCCACTAGTTCTTCTAGTACTTCAATAACAACTCAACAATACAAATATTTTTATGATAATACTTTTTGCTTACGTATCAAATACAACAAAATAAATAAAAAATCAACTTATTTTCCAAAAAACATTTTCATGAAAAATATTTTCCGTCGTACCGAACACATTCTTAGTTACTATCTAAACATTTTTAAGGGTCGGCTGCAGCCGCAGTTGATGGAGGCGGAGGAAGGCATGTGACCGTCCAATGTGTCGTGTGCTTCAAATAATTAACTATTAGGAGGCCATGAGTGGGTTGGTGATGGGCTATCTATTAACTTCTTCAATTTTGGGTGCTTTATTTAGCTTTGATTGCCCCATAAAGGTCCCCAATTTATAAATTTAGTAATAATAATTGGTATGCATAAGGGAGCACTAAGAAGAATCTCCAACATTCAGGGGAAAGTAAGGTAGTACTATTTTTTATGTAAAAGTTTCTTAAAGGTGTTTAGATGTAAGGCAATGCTTTTTATTTTTTTTGAATAAATAAAAAGTGACACTTGAATGAAAAGATTTCTTTAATATAAGTGGGACAAATTTGAGTCAACCTATCTATAGATTATGGTAATAGAAAGAATAATAATTCAACATTGTATAATCATGAATTGCGCTCGATCATTTCTGGACTTTTGTATTTGATTATATGGTTGCTAGAAAAGGGGGAAGAGGAGAGATTTATAACACATTACACTACATTTTTATTTTTATTGACTTAGGTCAAAATAGATATATTTCCAACTTATTACAGTTATTAGCCTTTTTATTGATAAACTAATTATTTTTCTCTTTTTACTCCAAAATATTGTAATGTTGTTTAAATTATTTTGGTTTTTATATATATGATGTTTAGAGAGAATATTTGTCATTGATAAATCCTTTATCTTGAGTATATGAAAATATTTTTTTCTCTCTACTTTTTACGATGCAATTTGAGACCATAATCAGCGGCAAGTGAAGCTTAGTCGAACCAAACATTTACCCCAATTGAGCTAACGAGTTGAGTCGAGGGTAGGGTAGTTCGATGCACAAAGCATCTCGTGTTAGCAGGGTCCGGGGAAAAAGCCGCACCCTAAAGGGTGTGATGTAGACAGCTTACCCTAATGCAAACATTAATGTATGCTTTCACAGTTCGAACCCATAACCTATAAGTTTCTGTAAAGAATGGATTTTGGGTCTAACTCAACTCCAAAAGCTAGCTTGTAAGGTGATGATTGTCCAAGACTATATAAGGAGTCCATGTTCCCATTCCATATCTGATTTGGGACTCTTAACATTCCTCCGCACGCCCAGACCTTGTTAACTGGAGCGTGGATAATATAATTTGGGGGCCCAACATTGGTGAACAAAGAATTGGAATGAGTCTGACTCTGATACCATGTAAAGAATGGATCTTGGGCCTAACTCAATCCCAAAAGCTAGCTTGTAAGGTGAGGATTATTCAAGTTCATATAACGAGTCCATGTTCCCATTTCATATTCGATGTGGAACTCTTAACAGTTAACAAATACAATTTTACCGTTGCTCCAACCTCCCCTATGAGTTGAGTCAAGCTTCGATCAAAATCAAGTTAGCTAAATACAAGTGAGCCAAGCCGTCGTTAGTGCCTAGTCCTACTTTTGCATCTTCAAAAGGTTAGGACGTAATACTTTGTTTCCATGTTCGAAAACTAAGAGTACCTAACAATCAAAGCAAAAGGACAATAGTAACATAAAGCGCATTTCTGGCAGTAATGTATTCTTTGAATTCAACTAATAATGATCTTTAATTTTTGAAAATAATTAACCAAGAAAAGTGCGAAGCATACTTAAGTGCATCTTAAATAAACGAACATTAGCATATGCAAGAAGACCAAAAGTTGATAGGCTGAAGTAGTTATAATTATGGGCACAGTATAGAACTTGCCTATAATGACCTATTTTTTTTCTACTTATGTTATACATGGATAATATAGTTATGCAACACAACCATCCATATATATCTACTATTAATTGAAGTGGAAAAGGCCTAGTCTATAGAGGCGGCCACTTCTAATGGTGGAACTTGTGGCTCCTAAAAAGATATTTTAATGAATTAAATTATCTTTGCTAGAGACATATTCAAGATTTTAAGTTGATAGATTCTTAATTTTAGGACAGGATAAAGATTGAATTCGGATATATTAAGTAATATCGATGAATATAAAATTTTGATCAAATTTATTAAATTATCCCAGATATGTAACTTGTGGGGTAAATCCACCCCTCCTCTCACCTCTTCTTTTTTCTTTATATTTTTCCTCCAACTTGCGTCGAACATTCCCACCACAATTCTAATACATTTCTTTTAAGAAAATAAAAGAAGTGGAGGAAAAGCTAAAATTCATGGCCATCGAGGGTTGATTGTTGGATGTTCTTCTCCAATTTATTAATTTAGTAATAATTTGTACGCACAAGGAAGCATTAAGAAGAACCTCCAAAATTCAAGGGGAAGTAAAATATTCCTTTTTATGTAAAAATTTATAAAGGTGTTCAAATGTAAAGGTAATGCTTTTAAGCTTTTTTGAATAAATATTTATTGATTAGTTTTTCTTTTTATTCAAAGATATTGCAGTGTTGTTTCAAATATTTTCATTTTCATATATTTGTTTTTCAGAGAGAATATTTAGCTATATTACCTTTATCTTGTTTATGTACGTCAAAACATTTTTCTTGATAATTGTAACAATCCAATTTGAGACCATGACTAGCGCTAAGTGAGATTTGTCTTATCAAATTTGATCGAAATCGAGCTAAATTAAATTGAACTTTGATCGAGATTGAATCGAGCTGAGCTGAAAGGCTAGAATATAATTAATAATCTGTTTCCAGGTTGCCTAGAATACAAAGGAGGAATACCTATAAAACTATCAATCAAAGCAATAGGACAAATTACGAACCACAATTCCTGTTGATAACCTTTAAAGTCATAAAGAAAACTCTTTTTTCCCACCTTCAGACGAATAAAGCATAGGCATTTTTATTAGTGTTAGAATTTTATGAAAGGTAACTATCTCGGTTTCATAGATAAATTTATATAGAATCTTTGAAAAAGACTTTCTTTAAGATGTTAGTAGCATCAAAGCACATTTTTCACAGAAGTGTATATATTCTTTAAGTTCAATTTATAATGATATTCAACTTTTTAAAATAATTAACAAATATACGAATCATATTAAGTAAAAAAATGAAGATCGTTAATTCCCTAAATGATTACCCATATTTTGAAAATTGCCTCTTAAAATCACTTTTATTTCTTCTCGAATTAGAATATCACTCAACTATCATTATTTTCATCAGAATATACTAAACACCACAAACTTCTCATTCTCTCCCGGTTAAGATATCATGTCACATCAAAACTCTATTTTCTTATAATGTACTTAGTGAACTCATAGAAACTCATTCAACCCAACCAAACCTATGTCTTACACCCAAGTTAGACCCGGTTAATAAACATCCAAAGAAGTGATTTCATACCCGATGGAACCATGGGAAGGCACAGAGCATTTAAACCCGATTTTATACTCGTCATTTTTGCGATGGCAGGGGGATTTTGGACAGTGAGCAGAGGTTTCCGCAACTTCTCTGAAAATTATGACAAACTTTAACAACCAAACTAACTAGTACATAAATTATTTAATCTCCGTTCTCAGTTCTCGATTAGATTTCAAATACCAGATAGCTAGAAGAAAAAAAACGTGGATCGAATTTATCGTAAGCAAGAAGCTGCTAAGGAAAAATAAATTGATCAGAACTTCATTTTTCATAATAAAAGTGCATACAAGTATATCATAAAAATGTTGAAACCGCTAATAAGAAGTTGATGTGTTAGATAAAAAAAAGTGATGATAAGTTGTTCTTTGGTTAAAATGATTAAAACTCCTTAAACATTTTGCAAAAGTTTATAAATTTAAAATTTCTTGTAAAGAAAAGGAGGAACGACATATACAGAATGGAAAGGAAGTTAGGAGTTTTGTTTTGGGAAAGATATTTTGAGAATTAAAAAAAATTAAGAATAAAATAGTAAATTACTTGGTCAAGCCAAAAGTGTTTATAAGTTGAAAAATCATAAGTTGGGGATGACTAACTTATGACTTTGAATGATTTTAGCTTATAAGTACTTTGGTGTTTATGAAATGCGTAAATATATAAGCTAAAAGTGTTTATAAGCTAGCTTGATCAGCTTATAAATTAGTCAAACACCTTTGTAATATAAATGTATGCAATGTTAAAGGACCGCGTGAATAATGTTAGATGTAACGTTTTATGTGTGCACAAATAGTTTGAAGTGGCCTATAAATTTACTATTTTACTTTTGTAAATCGATTATCATCACGAATTTTATGATTTTATTTTTGCTTATAAAATATTAGAGTTTATAGGAAAAAGTACAAAACCAAATAGAGAAGTATTTTAAAACTTTGGATTAAACTACTCAAATATTCATAGTAGTAAATTAAATTTTTCACAACAAGATTTAAAGTAATGTATTGCAAATACATGACAAATATCTTATTAGCTTAAATTAGTTAAAGTTGTTATTTCTTGTAAGAATACTATACTATAAATAACTACAAAAAAAAAAACGGCTGACACTATTATTTTGCATATGTATGTGTATATATATAAATTTTATTTAAAAGGTTTAAGGTCTCTTATGAAAATTGGTCTTAGGCCACTAATATAGTAATATTTTATTAAATATAATTAATGATTCAAATAATCCAAATATTATTTGGGTTTTCTAGAATATGATGAGTTCGTATGTGATAGAAAATTGAGAAATTTTAACCAAAAAAATAAAAGAGATTAATAAATAAAAAAGAAAATAAAAGGAACAATAATGTTATTGCATCTTCAGAATTACGCCTCTCTAGTCTCCTCTCTTAAAAATCATTCACTTATTATTATAACTTCTCCAAAAGATCTGATCCTTTCAGAAATTACTCCCTCCTCCTATAAAAGGTCCTTTTATTTGTGAAGGGGAAAGTCCCGAAGGCGAAATCCCACGTGTACCAGAGGCCTCTTGGTCAGGTGGGATGTAAATCGAGGGATATGCGCGAGTGGCAGTCCTGCAAGGGGAGGACCAACGAGACACGAACCCAACAAAAGCCCTTGTAATATTTCAGCAAAGACTGTCATCACGCGAATTTGAATCCGCAACGTCGGAGTGGTTGTATCCCAATCACCTTGCCACTTACCAACTCGCCTGTGTCCGTAGGGGCTATAAAAGATCCTTTTCTTATTCTACAAAAATCATAAAGCAGACAAAACACAGTCTTAAATTAGCCATGGCGGGTGATGGTTGTAGGGTTTATGCTATCAAAATCAGACGATTTTGTTGGTGATGATACCCACAATTTTAGAATTCTTAAAGGGTAAGCAACTCTATGTGCTTGGGTAAGTGCATTTGTGTTTTATAAGTTTTCAATTTATAAAAATGATTTCGGCACAAACAAATTTTTTTCTTTAACTTGTGTGCTAACTAGTTACTGCTAAATGATTTATTTTTTGCTTTTGAATTTTTTGAATTTTCTGGACTGCTTAAGTTTTACTTTGAATTTTGAATTTTCAAGATTGAATTGCCAAACCATTGTATCTACTTTGAGTTGGATAACCATTTTTTTGTCTCTGTGTTGCGGTAAACACTTTAAATTTGTACGCATTCTTGGTTTTATCTTAGTTTTTACTTGCTTTTCTGCCTTACCATTTTGTCTGATATTTTTTTTCTTTCTTTTATTTTGTTTTGTGAAAGCAGGTGGTGATGATGGAACATAGGTAACTATGGATAAAATGTTAGTCAAGTCTGTATTTTCAAATCTAATTCATTGAGCATAATATCTTAAGATGGCTTACTCCGAAAATGAATTCCATGAGATGACAACTTTTTTTTTTTTTGCTAATTACCTCCTTATTCAATGGCGTATGAAGAGGGTCCTATCCGACTTTTAAATTATGGAAAAGAGTCCAACGAAATGTAATACTAAAGGATTTGACATATATTTTTTTTTCACTTTTTCATACCAATCTTGTTATTTGCAATTTGATTTGGAAAAAACAAATTGGGATTCGAGCTTTCAAATTATAACCTATTTTCAACTTGTCTTCTCAGAGTTATTGTATTGGTGTGATTGAACTAGTTACAACTTACGGGTGTATTCAATTAAGATTTTAAAAGATTATTTTGAGATAAATAAATTTAATTGATTTTAAAAGACTATTTAGAAATGTAATGACTTAACAGATTTTAAAGGACAATCAAAAAAATTTATGTTTGGATTTTAAAAAATTTATCATAAGATCTATAAAGATTTGAAAGGATCACATGAGTTTTTTATGTCAATTTCTTTAACAGGTATTTCAGCGAACAACTTACATGCATAGATTTCTGAGACCTCTTCTAACATTCTATCGTCCGTACAATTTCAAGCGTCCCAATTGTTTAGGTCCCATAACGAATGCAAATGCATTAATTGACTCCAAAGATAACCTTCTAATTATTATTGTTATTCAATTTTATATCAGAAACATGATATCAGAATTCGTCATATGTGCTTTGGTGTACTAGCATGTTTCTGTTTGGTTAACAATTCCAAGTTACTCATCCTAGTGTGCACTCTATGCACCAAAGTTTTTTTTTTGGTTTGAGATGGATCGAAGCCAAACCAAAAAATTGGTTGACTTGTTTTCATCTTTGCCAACCTTCGATGATGCCATTGCCCAACAATCCTTTCAAAAGATTGGAATTCAGAAGTCACACAAAATTTGATGGGTTTGAGTGAGATTTTTTATAGGATTTGATATTTATACCTCCCACTAAAAAGTCACACAAAATCTGGATTGTTTAAAATCCTAATTGTTTAGCAAATTTTTGAATACCAAAAGACTTTTTGTTACTTCTTTAAAATCCTGATTGAATACCACTAAATTTGGACACCCTCTTTAAAAAATCATAATTATCTTGATTAAATACCACAAGATTTATTTACAATATTTAAAAATCTTAATTGAATACTATAAAACTTATTTAGATCAAAATAATCTTTTAGAATCCTAATTGAATACACCTCTACGATTCCGACTTTGATATAGAAGAATATAGAGAAATAAAGAGGGAACTTCACGTGATGTACTTGTTACAAAATGATTTTCTTTAATTAAAAAAACTAACTTTAACTTTGTGCTGAAGTTACTCATTCCCTTGTCTTTTCAATATTTATTATCCCTGTTGATGTTTTAGTTTCATAAATATATATTTCACTTAATCTTTTATACTATTTTTTAATTTTAAACAATTATGCTTTTCAAATCTGTTTAATTCAGAATTTAGAATCGTCATGGTTAAAAGTCTCACATCGAAAATAAAATGAGAAAATTGACTCCTTATATGGATTTGGACAATGATCATCCTACAAGTTAGCTTTTGGGTTGAGTTAGGCCCAAGATCCATTCATTACATGATATTAGAGCCAGACCTATTCCAATTGTTTGTTCATCAATGTTGGGCCCCCAAATTATATTATCTACGCTCCAGTTAACGAGGTCTGGATGTGCGGGAGAGTGTTAAGAGTCTCACATCGTAAATGAAATGGAACATGAATTTCTTATATAGACTTGAACAATCATCACCCAACAATGTAGCTTTTGAAGTTGAGTTAGGCTAAAAATTCATTCATTACGGTCATTAATGTATAGAACTCCTTCTACATAAAGACTAATCATCAAAGAACTAGTAACATCAAATAATCAATTTCTTAACTAGATTTGGTTAGTCTGACAATTTGACGGGTCTACCTAGAAGCCCCCAGGTATTACTTAAGCTCTTAACGATGCTAACAAAGCGGCCTTTTATTCCCTTGTTTCGTCGTGGCACCCCTCCCCCCCACCCCCCCCAAGCACCCCGGCTCAGGGGACCAACATAATTCTTTTAAGCGCCTTATCAAGTGCTTCGACGGTGGGCCTTATGGAGAAGGGCCAACCGAATAGGGACAGCACACCCCCACCTTGTCTTACTTTAACCTATATATACCTTACAATCATTTCTAGCTTCTTTTTGTGGAAGTTGGGAATTTTTGCTTTCTAGGACTGGGGTTGAGGCTGCATTGTTATTGCAAGGCTTTTAAATCAGCGGGCACCCGTTCTTTCGCTCCCCTCTTTTTTCTTACTTGAAGTCAATTATAAATCCACCCGATCCGACCTCCATTCCCCCACTAAAATAAATTTATAATTCTAATGAATATTTAAAATCGTTTAGGGATTTTTATTTTTAAGAAATTGATCAAGTTTGATCGAAATCTTGACATCTAAATTTTGAAAATAAAACCCAAAAAATAGAGTAATTGACCTATTAGATAAGTCATTTTTGCTGAGATTTTTTTTGGCAAATCAACCGATGCAGTTGATTTATTATTTAATATAAGTGAAAATTAATTTTCAAGCTACACCTATTTATTTCCATGGGTCACTAGTTGACGGGTTAATGTTAACTTTATGAGTATCTATCCAATTTTATAAAAGTCTATTCAAGCTAGTCTATATTCATATGGTCATAAAAAAAATAGCAGTACACATTTAAATCTGTGACTGATTGGTATCCTTAAAAAGGCCTTGTGGAAACTACTCTGGCTAAATCTTAAAGCGCATACTAATTTTGCCGAATCAACAATTGGTATCTTTTTCCATGAAGAATTCTGTAAGGTTTCTCGAAGACAATTTGCGCTGAGACTTCTGATGTGCTGTCAAAGTTGCAATATTAGAACTACATAAACAAATCCATACATCCAAGTGAATTTTGTGTGAATGGAATAGATGATTCTTTTGTCTCTCAGGTAAAGATAAAGAATGTACTAAAGCAAATGCCATTATTTGTGTCATTTTGCATACCGGCTCAAATATTCTAGACTTAATTATGATGTATGTTAATTGAGGTAATAATGGTATCAAAATTGATTCACCTTTTTTAATCTTACAAAAATTGACTCAGCCTCCTATCTCTCTCTGCCGCCTCGCTCCGTATATCCGTCGTCGCCGGAGAAATCCTCCTCTCCTCTCTCCTCTCTCCGCCACACCGCTCCCCCCAAGAAATGGGTCAAAAAAATGGAAAGAGCCCCTTTAGCGATAGGGGCGACATTCTTGTGGTAGTAATTGCGAATGAGCAAGTAGTGGGCGACCACTGCACATCCTTCGCCGCCTGCCAGAGAATTCTTCCTCCTTTCTCCGTCGAAACCCTAGATCTATTTCACCGACGCGAGACACTGTTAGTAGCCTCTCTTTGTCTTCTCCACTTCTTCGGCGAATAGGAGCAACCTCCGACCACCACCATGTCGCCGACAAACAACTATTGACGGCGAACGAGAATCACGATGTCGCTATCTCTTTCCCCTTCCAACCCCGGAGAAACCACAACCAAACACCATTGCCCACACTCCATCTGCGGGCATCCACACTTTTAAGTGAACTGGCGATTTCAAGCGACGGCCAAAAATTATGTATATATGTGTACAAATGTGTATAAGTGTGTATTTTCGTGTATAATATTATATAATTATTTATTATAGTGTATATACCTACATATTATACACTTTTATACACCTATATACATAATATAACTGTTGTATATAATTGTATAACATTGTATAATAATATTTTTGGGCTAAAGCTTTGCAATGTAAGTTGTGGGCTATATTTTTGCAATGTAAGTCACCAAATTGTATATTTATAAAATTTTCCCAATATTCTAAGCACATCTAGTTACATCAAATCGAAAGAATGAGAGCGCGAGTATTTTTTTGAACATCAATTAAGTGTTATTTCAACTAATATATATTCTTTCTTCAGATAATTCAACATTTTTGTTGATTGTGAGTCAATTGTTGAGCTAGCTTTTAGGGTTGACCTAGATCCAAATTTTTGTTTGCATGGTATCAGAGCATGACCTATCTTTTTTTGTCCCATTTTGAATAATCTATAGTGTTTTCACACTTTCCCTCCAGCTTGACTCGAACTCTGGACCTACCGGACGTGGGTGGAGGTTAGGTTTGATCTTAATTCTGTTATCTAATGATGGGCCCCTATATTAAAATTGTACACATCAAGGATTTACAGTATGAGTGGTTACGTTAGATGGTTTGGGCAATCTTCATCCCTTGAGATAGCTTTCGGGGTTGAATTACGTCAAAGATCCATTTCTTTAAATTGTATTAAAGCCAAACTCAATATATTGTTTCATCTAATGTTAGGTCCCATCATGTATTGTCCACGTTCCAAATGTCCGGTATTGGGGTGCGGGGGTGGAGGAGTGTTAGAGTCCCACATTGGTGTGCTTAGGGCGCATAGTTTCTTTATGATATGATATCATTGGACATCACTCCATCGAGGCCTTTCACTCGTAGCCAAGCAAAGGAACTCCAAGCCTTGCAAGCAATGGTTGTGCAAAGAGGAGCATTGGAGGTGCTTGAAGAGCAAGTTACAAGAGTGTACAACATATGGGAAATTGCTTGGGAGGGTGATCAAGATGAAGGCATAAGATTGGAAGCTACAAAAAGTGGTTAGGATTGCAATTGGACGTGTGAGATCCAATTTGTGTTATTTTTGCAAAAGGTCACTTTTGGATCTTAGTTGTAATAGGCAAGACTATACATAGTTGTCTTAGTGTTATTTTCATTCCATATATGTTGAATATTGATGATAAGCTCATATGAGTGATAGTTTGCTTAGTTTAGTACTTAGTTCTAAGAGTGATTTCTTAGTTGTTGACAAACCATTTCCATTGATTTCATATAGAGATTGATCACTTGTGGATTCATTTGAGTCTTTATTTGAATTCAAATAGTATAGATTCTATTGAAAGGATTTGGTATCCATTTCAAGTTTGCCCATAATTCCTTTACTAATTGGGTCTTGCTTTTATCTTAATTTTTTTTTGCATTTTAATTCCACATTAGATTTCCTAGAGTTTCCATTTAGGAATATTATCACTTTATGTGATCTTGGACAATCCTTACCTCATCATTCGGATAGGAAAAGTGAACAACTAATAGTTAAATTGTGTTAATAAATAAATGGTGATAGTTCAGGTATGAACTCACACAATAGTTCAAGTAGGAAACTCACAAAAAAGTGATATCATATGTGTTAAAACTCAATTTTTCTTGGTTATTGTGTTGATTTAATATTGATTATTTTTGCTATTAGTTGATCTTGAATCAAATTCCCAGAATCTATGAATTGGATGGTGAACAGGTGTTAACCCTAGTTAATGGAACGTAATAATACTTAGGAATTGATAGGAACTGGGGTTAATTACTTTATTTTCTTTTGTTCACTATTCAAGAACTTCAATAAAATTTAACACACGAATATCTTGTGCTGACAAATCATATGCTAGATGGAAATTAAGGGACACAGAACAGTTGACAAACTTCACAACTTGTATAACTGATTCTAGGTAGTTCTCAACTACCATAAAATGATAACAGATTTAACATTCCACCTCACTCCAATAAATTCAATATTTAACCGTCAAACCTATGATACGATACACACAAGGGAAAAAATTGTTAGTAATATTTTATGGCCAACAACACAAAAAAGAACTTCAATCACTAATATTTTATGGCCAACAATACAAAAAAGAACTTCAATCGAAGTACAAAACAAACAGTACGAATAACTTGCAAGAGAGAAAAATTATCAACCTAACTCCAGTATCATTGCCTGGCAAAAAAAAAACTTGAGAACGTAAAAGATAAAACATGGAAACCACTTTCCTCATTTAGTGAACGGTATAAGAAGAAAAAAGTTTTTTTTCTTATATATATTCAAGTATGGGAATTCCTCTGCGACAGCTTTCTCAACATCTAGCCAGGAAAGTTAATACTTGAAAAACTCAAAAAAGTAAAATAGTACTTTCCAAAATTTAGTTCCAAAATTATATAGCGAAATATGATTATGAATTAACTATACAGTAAGATTGATTCCAATCCAGCCCTCTGCTTTTAGCAAACAATTTCACGGAGATCACTGGTAACTCCCAATTCCCAACCTCAATTGAAACACAACTTGAAATCTAACATGGTATAGATATTCATGTTCATGCACAAGAAAAAAGAGCAAAATATCTTGACTTCCGATAGGTGCTTAATAACAACATCACATGCATCATGTCACCAACCACGGTGTTTAACCTAAATCAACGAATTATGCACAAAAACCTACTGCTGATGATGAAGATATCCATATGTATGTGACAACTGCAAAACAAAAAAGCATCACACAAACAAAAAGCTACTCAGTTTTAAATACATTGCCGGAGATTGTAAACATGCACATTCGTGATAGCACTAATTCCTGGTGAAGCAACTCAGTATCATGTCAGTCCACCAAAACAGCAAAGTTGAGCCAATTCACACAACTATTTAGAGCACTCGTACATCGTTGCTTCACTTCCAAGAAAAGACAGGTCCTCATCTGCTTTCAGTAAGGAGACCTTAAAGCAGTTTGAACTCATCTTAGTTCCTCTGTGTTGAATTTATTCCATGCTTCCTGTTGTCAAATTCAGAATCTAAATTTAGAACAGCATCACCGATGGTCCCTGTGCATATCATACCATATAACAGTAGTCACTCCACACTAGAAAAACACATGCCAAACTGAGACACAGACTACCAATTGGCACATCTGAAATGTAGTACTAGAACATGAGTGTATATGCTACAAACAGACTGCTCATCCACTATTTTTCCTTTTCTTTTTGGCTGGATTCAGTTGGTACAAAAGGAAAAGATGTAGTAGCTACTTTCCAAGAGATATGGAAGTAATGTTAACCAAAGGAAAAGATGTAGTAGTTACTTCTGAAGAGATATGGAAGCACTGTAGAAGTGATCAGTGATACCTTTCTTTTTGTTTGCCCCCCCTAATCATATAAAGGAGAAAATGTTTGGTGGACACCAAAATTCAAACCATTCCACTCAAAGAGTTTAGGCTGAATTAATTGTGTGGATTCCACAGTATTCTTTCCATAAGGAAGGTGCAAATAGTGACATATACAGGCACTAGACTCTTTTATCATAAAATTCATTAGAACAAAAATTATCCCGTTTGAACTTCCAAGTAAACTGAGCGTTTATTTTGACATATTTAGATGGAATCCCTAGGAGGTGTCATTTAAATTATAAAGAGGAATAGCTCTTATGAGTTGGACTGCTCCTCAACCTTTGCGAAGAGTCAATCTGCTTTTCTTTCTTCAGTAAACTCGATATATATCTCTGTCCAAATTGAGCAGCTAACACTTATCTCTACTCTCTGCCAAGAGGAACTTATTTTGACTTATTTAGATGAACTCCCTAGGATGTGTCATTTGAATTATAAATAGGAATAACTCTCATGAGTGCAACTGCTCCTCAACCTTTGCAAAAAGTCAATCTGCTTCTCCTTCTTCAGTGAACTCTGTGATATCTCTCTGTCCAAATTGAGCAGCTAACACTTATCTCTACTCTCCTCCTTGCTGACCAGAGTCCATGCCTCTCCATTTCTCAGGAGGAAAAAGAAACTTACCCCTTAGAACTTTCTTCCCTTGTTTGATGTTTTCTATTGAAGTCAATTGTTGCTATTACTCTATTTCATATGGAAGTTTTCAAACATATGACTTGATTTTTTGTTCAAATCAAGCTCCGACTTCTCTTCTTCAGTATAATGATTATCCAACTTCATTCTCTGTCAAACAGCAATTTTAAATTCTATATTTTCAACCCTTTACATTCGTTTGCCAATGCAAGCAAAAAACAGATCTTGAGCTGCAATATCTAGATCTGAACACTAATTATAAAATAGATCAACTATATCAGTCCCCTTATCCGTTTATATCCGTTTATACTAGTAGTCGCAGTATTGCTCTATAGTTTCTTGTCCTTCTTGTACTTGATTATCTTATCACTCTGTGGTAGCTACTACTCCTATTTTTCCAAACGGCTTATTCATTGTCGTTATTTTCATTTTCATATTGCTTTGAATTGTTTATCCTTATCTGATTTTTTGTGTGCTTTCAGTATCTTAGGGGTAAGGTCTGCGTACACTACCCTCTCCAGATCCCACATTGTGGGATTTCACTGGATATGTTGTTGTATACCAGTCCCCTTATACGAACAATGCTACAAGTGCAGTCATTATATATATGCAGTTAACCAAAAGATCATAATTACCCAATAACATACCAGTGTAATTCCACAAGTGAGGTCTGGGAAGGATACAGTGTACGCAGACCTTACCCCTACCCAGGAGGTAGAGAGGTTTCCGATAGAGCCCCAGCTCAAAGAAAAGCAACCCCAAGCCGTCCGGAAAAGGAAAGAACGGAAGTAAAGCAACTATGGATAGATAAAGCATGACAAAGCAGTTTGGGAAAGAAAGGAGCAATACTGTAACTATCACAAAATCATACGATAACCGAAGTACAAGAAATAATAGATAATGACAGAAATCACAGGACAAGACACTACAAGGGTAATACTACGACTACAAGTATCAACTACCTACTAGCCTTCTACCCTAATTCGTGTCCTCCAGAACCCCCTATCTAAGGTCATGTGCTCGGTGAGCTGAAGCTTCGTCATGTCCTATCTAATCACCTCTATCTGATACTTCTTCGGTCTATCTCTACCTCTCCTGAAACCGTTCATTTCTATGTGTATCATATATATCACAAGACTTGTGATAAGAGAAAGTCATCCATAGCCAACCTCTCACACATATGCACTGGAGCAACCGTGCATCTCCTCTTCACATGCCTGAACCATCTCAGTTTCGCTTCCCTCATCTTGTCCTCCACCGAGGACACCCCCACCTTGTCCCGGATATCCTCATAATTATATTGCATTAGCAGCATCTCTTTTTTTGGGTCAAAAGTAGAAGCATCATTTGGTTAGTGCACCTAGTATATTAAGTGATTTTCTTTCCCAATATTATACTTTAATCATATCAAACCTAACGATTGAGTATGGACTTTTAACAGGACCATACCAAAATCAATTGTCTAATCCAAAAAGGTGAACTTTCTGAAAATTGAGTTGGTTGTGATTAAGTATTTTTCTTTTGGAGAAAAAGAAAAATGGTTCACTCCAACACATTTTTGGAGCCTTTATTATTACTAAGGGCTTGTCATTTCATGTACGTAATATGCTCCTCACATAATTTACTCATGTAGGGGCTATTTGTTTGGATCAATAGTAGAAATCATCCCTTCAAAAGATTTGGCATAGGTAATATAATGTTTGGTTGGACGCATAAGAAAAAATAGTTAATGCAGTGTTTAGTTGGCAGAATAGTGAAAAGCAATCCTCGCATAACTAATGTGGTTTTTGATTTGTAGTATTAAACTTGCTACGAACATAATTTATGAGGGAAATCATGCATTAATTTATGTGTGATAGAATATGAAATAACAATATGTATCAACAATACATTGTTGTATAAAGATTATCTAAAGACAAAATGTTCTTAAAGTAGCTAATCTTTGGAAATTTTTTTTATGTATTATTATTCCCGCTTAACAACCGTGACATTATTATTTACTGCATACCCAAATAACTAGTACGTGAACCAAATGGTGAACATATACAAGTCAGAAATGAGGATTAAAAAAGTGAGTGTCAGCACTTGTTAACCATATAGACGTAGTACCTTGAGAAGATCAAAAACCTTCTCAGCAATATACTTCTGCCTAACTGTGGCCCCTTTTTGTTGAACTTTGTCTGGGTGGACACATAGGGTTGACTTGTGATAAATTTTTTTGACAGATGTAGAAGTGATCAAATCAGTCAATGAAACTGGCTGCCAACCGCATTCAGGCCACAATACCTGCACATCATTCAACAGTTGCAAAGGATTACTTCATGACAATAGATACAATATCTACAACATTGCAAAAACTATGGTCGTAACTATGTAAACCTTGCAAAAGCCCGTAAATACTGGCGATATTATAAGCTATCAACAGAAGAGACATGTATGAAATATAATTGCCTTCTCATATTTGCAGTGCAGCTTTGTGCACAAAGTTCCATGAAATTTAAACTGAAGAGCATCAATTTCTTAAAGCAACAGCTCAGAAATAACAGATTCAACCAACCAGATGGCATCACAGATAAAATATAGGTAATCTAATGAATGCTCTAATGACGCAAAAACTAGAGCAAACATCAAACTGGCAATAAGGTAAAAAGACTCTGCATAAAATACTATAATAGTGTCAGGGAACTATTCCCATCCACATTCGTAAGAAACAAATCTAAGCAATTTTGCCCAGCTTAATTCCATTTTTACCCAACATGAATTCAAGTGTCGATTACAGATCAATCAAACTAAGTTGAGAAAGTATCTGAACTGCCTTGATAGAAAACAGTAAAACTCAGATCTAATTATATCTTGAAAGTTTCCAAACAGGTCTAAAAGGACTTTCAACATTTGCTGATTACATACATGTTGTAGTGACGACAGCAATGCCCGGAGGTTGCCTTCCTTTCCAGTAGCCCAACGTTTTATATCATAGTCCAGTGTCTCAGCAAGCCTCTGCAACAAGCAGTTTGTTCAAAATCAAAGAGAATAAGCTATACAGAATGTTCGAGCAGGTTTAAAGTGTGGTCTCGATTTAGATAAAAAGATAAAGCAAACTAGAGATAAGGAGATGGGAGAAAGCCAACAGGAAACTGGGGGAGGACAATTTCCATGCCCAATCATTTTCCTTCCTTTTGCTTTCTCCCCAAGAAGAATTCGTGCAACCTGTGAAAAACTGAAAATCAGTTATTGCCAGCTCCAAGCAATCAGCAGAAACTTACATGCTTCTCTTCCTGCTCATTCTGAGACTGAAGATCACGCTGAGTCTTCTCAGCCAAAGCCTTAGCCTGATCACATAAAGAAAAAGAATCAGTTATGGTAAGAAGTTACCCAATACAAATTCAATTCAAAGTAACATCTTGGAATAGCATTCCCATTCTTTTATATATACAACCCCATGCACAAGCATTCTGAGATGCAAATAACAACTGGACTAGAAGTCAGATTTGTCGTCACCTAAACTTTAGGATTTAGGACATGAATAGAAGTATGATTACAGACCTACCGGCTAAGTTGCTCGGACTCGGGTGCGGGTGTCCGATACAGGTGCGGATCTAGAAGTCGGATCTTTCATGATCTAAATTTTAAGATTCAGGGGTATAGATCTAGGTACGGACACGAGTGTGGGGATTCGGCTAAAAATAAATCAAATATCTAAATATAGAGTTATATGTTATGTGGAAAACTTACAAGGTATTCAGAAAAAATATTGATTCAGAGGAGAATCTCAAAAGGAGATATAAGGAAAAGACTGAAATAGAAATTTCTATATACAATGTATTCCATTTTCTTCAATTTCACCTAAGCTTTTGTTTTTGTTGATTCTCCCACATCGGTTTTGGACTCCTTATATGGACTTGGGCAATCCTCCCCTCATGAGCTAGCTTTTGAGGTTGAGTTAGGCCCAAGATCCATTTTTTACATGGTATCAGAGCCAATGGTTCAATCAATGGTTCGACGAGATTCAAGACAGGTTTAAGCCGGCTTCAAATCAAGTTGCAACCAATTTCACGATAATGAAGATTTTGTCCAGAGTACTACATGTGGAGATGAATTTTCAATCATATTTTCAACAATCCTGCTGCAGCGCATCTTTAAAAACAAAAAAGTACTCCCTCCGTCCCAAAAAAATTGTCCTAGTTTGACTTGGCACGGAGTTTAAGAAATAAAGAAATTTTTTGAAATGTGTGATCCAAAACAAACCTTAGATATTTGTGTGGCTGTAAATCATCTCATAAAGTTAAATTGTTTTTAAATATAGAAATGTGTATCTTTTTGGGACAAACTAATAAGGAAAGTAAGACATTTTTTTTGGGACAGAGGGAATATATTTTTAACCTCTGCTTATTTTTCATGTTTGGGCTCCAATTTTTAACTCATGCTTACTTTCTTAACGCATGAGCTCCAATTATTAACTCTTGCTTACTTTTAACGCTTGGGTCAATTTCAACTCATGTTTATTTTTAACGCAAGGGCTCCACTTTCAACATGTGCTCACTTTTAATGCACAAGACTCAAAGTTCTAACTTCTAACCCATACCTACTTTTAACCATAGCAAGCACCAGTGATGAAGATTATGGGAAGGAGGATGAAGATTATTTCGCTAGAAAATTCAAGTCAATGGAAAAGTTATTAGGGGTTTTGCCCTGATTTTTTTATCATATTTGAGTTTTACTTCTCTTGAAGGAAAGTCAAAGTATTACCATAATTGTTTTTACTTTTCCTGAAAGGAAAATATAATTCCCTTCCATATTTGGTCATTGTCTTGGAGGAAAAGTTTTGGATATCTATAATTGAAGACCTCCTTCCATAACTACAACACAATAGCATCCACAATATAATTTTTTCTCTCAATAGTTTTTTATGCTTTTATATTAGTTTTTCATATGTAGGTCACATGATCATGTACCATATTAGAATATTATGTCTCTTTTAATATGTTTTCTTTATTGTCTGATTTATTGTTGATCAAGGTTTGCAATTATTAGCTTCCGCATGACCCCTGATTATTTCGACCCCAACAATTGGTATCAGAGCATGGTCATCCCAATTCATTGTTTACCTGATGTTGGGCCCCATCATATAATGTCCACTCTCCAGATGTCCAGTCATGAGCGTGCAAGGGAGCGTTGATTCTCCCACATCGGTTGTGGGATGAAAATTTGGACTCCTTATATGGATTTGAACAATCCTCCCCTCATGAACTAATTTTTGAGGTTAAGTCCATTATTAACAGTTTTGGTTACATAAATCATTGTATTTGTCCCGAATTTCCCCGTGATTTTGGTCAAAGTACCCAAAATCAGTTGACCATATCTGCTACAGATACCACACCTGCCCCCATGTTGTGTCGACACGGGTGTGGCACCAAAAGTGAAGAGTCCGAGCAATTTAGCCTACCGGTGCTTAGATATGGCTAAAATTTATGTTCAACTCCTAAAACATAGAGCTGTTAAAAATGTAGCAACAAATATTGAGAAGACTAAAGCGGTCAATTATTATTCCACTTGATTTTCTCTAGTTGAGCTCGTTTATTTACTTGTCTATTTACAGTGGTTTTCAATTTTCCTTAACTCAAAATGCATATATTGGACTTCTTTCCAGAAAGCAAAAATGGACTTCCTTGAGCCTTTGGTGGCTTCTAAAACCTAAACCCAATAAATCAAAGCATGCACGACTATCAGGGCTTGCGTATCGTGTTGGCTGAAGAAACATGTTTTAACCAAAACAATAGTCGACACCAAGTCCAGAAGAAGGGCACATCTACTCCAATTCGACAACATTCCAATCTGTAGCCCCACATAAAAAGCCCTCTTTTTGTATTTCTGTTCATTTCTCTAGCTTTTCTTTGTCAGGAAGGTTTCACGGTTCTCTGGTTTCAAAATCAAAATACATTTCATACAGAATTCCTTTCTTGTTTCTCTCTTAATCTTCAATCCTCATGCTGACTAAAGCCTCAACTTCCTTTCCTTTTCTGTTATTTTCTTTGTCACTTCAGAAGGCATCAAGATTCGTGATACCGGTAGATCTAGAGCTTCGGATTAGCTTTCTTCAAGGATGAGCAAGCCACGAGGGAAGCGATTGAGGGGATAAATAGCTAAACAGATGGTGCCAATGGACCAGGTTTGTACTTTTTGTTCTCTCTTGTCATCTTCTTCTCCGTCGGTCATCCTTCTATTTTCAACTCGCCGCCAATAGAGGATCCTCCCGACCTGACAGGATTTTATACGAATCCCGTTCCACCACTGGTGTAAAATGTTGGATGGACACCATTTTCCATGAGAGGAAACTAAGGATCCGTGTAACATAGCAAACGACTCAAGCATATCAAAACAAAACTAGACACCACATTGGCAAAATCCAAAATAGAACTCCAACGGTTAGTTAAAGCCCATTTCTATACACTCTAAATTACACAACATTGGGAAAAGGTCAAGGGCAAATGTATTGTTTACGGCACAGATTCGTCAGAACCTAGTAACTTTGGCCCAAATATTGAATTTATCTTAAGAAATCTATTTAATATGTACAAATTATAAATTTAGAACCCATTAACTCCAAAGGGCTAGAATCCGAACACCATAAACTTCAAATCCTGAATCCTCCTCGAAAAAAAGTACTACCTCCGTCCCAATTTAAGTGTCTTACTTTCCTTTTTAGTTTGTCCCAAAAAGAGTCTCTCTTTCTATATATAGTAAGTTTTGGGAAGTTTTAGACCACACTATTTAAATGACTACATTCATCTTTAATTTAAGACCACAAGATTCAAAAGTCTCCCTTTGTTTCTTAACCTCTGTGCCTAGTCAAACTAAGACACTTCAATTGGGACGGAGGGAGTAATATAAAAGCTTTATGAAAACATAGGGAAACAATCTTGAGAATGTGCCTCATCAAACAAGAGACTTTGCTTGCATGGTTTTAGAATGCTTACTTGTAAACTACACCTTGAACCCATCTCTCAATTTGCCAACCAACTGGGAAAAAAGAGCTTATTTTTTGTTTTTTTTTGCACTACCAAGTTCCAAAGAAGGATACTACCATTAGGCATCAAGTAATCAATGTGTTGTAGTACTTGAACAAAGCTTCTTCCTCTCTCCCTCTACAGTCTGATCCAATGCATTAAAGAGAAAACTCGGCATCTAAGGGGAAATGATAGTTAAGGAGACACCACATCACAGGCCAAACTCACCGCCCAGGAGTTCTTCACACAGCTTTTTCTACTGCATCTAATACATCTTTAAAGCTTCTCAGTTTAATGAGAAGCTCAGGCAAACATTTGACCAACTCACATACAGATTTTTCTTTTCTAAATGTAGCTGAATTTCTCAAATAGTCATACATCAAAACCAACTTAAAAACCATTCACTTTCAGCAGAATCAAGATGATTTAATACATCTAAAAATAGGAAGGTTATTGCAAGTTACGCGGACATGTTAGCACAATACTCATCCAACGATAAGAAGGTTATTGCAAGTAATGAAGATAACATAGCACAATACTCAGTTAAAAGGACAGTTATAAGAAAGATTACCATGCGCTCTTGGGTCTTCATATGCTGTTTCAACCTAGCATTTCGTCTTTCTTCACTTTCTCCCTCAACTTCCTGAAATATCTCAGAGGAAGGAGCAGAGTCTGCATATACACAAAGGCGAATAAGTAATAACAGGAAATGGTATAATATATTAGAATTAAGACGAATGTGAAATGCTGGTATTAATAAATTCTAATGCATTAATTCCTAAAAAAATTAGTATCTTCTTTTACAGAGATGAAGTCACCTCCAAAAAACATTAAGTCATCGACAAAGTTTTTCACAGGCGACACGTTCTTTTTACTGAATGATGACTTCTTTTCTTCTGGCCTTCCCTTCTCATGGAAACCTGCAGACATATGGCTCTGAAAGAGGAAGCGTATAGGGGAGAAACATGACAAGGAACCGAAAAGGTTAGTTCATCAGATCAGTACACAGAAAAATCTTGGGACCCAACAGTCTTAATCCAATACCTCAGCTGCAGATTTTGGGTTTGTCGTCTTGCTCAGTTTGTTGATTGTCACTCTCACATTTTTGGACTTCTCTTGTGCTCTGTCCACAGGCTTCTTTACAGAAAAGTCCTTTTTAAGAGCATGTGGTTGTTCAGTTGTATCACTCCTAACCTTAAAATTGGCAAAATCTTCAAGTTCGTCAATTGAAGATGTTACAGAGCTAACTCCAGGATGATGTTCCGATGATTCTGAAAATGGCCAAGAAGAAGCATTTGCCAAACTGGTGGATGATTCAAAGACTAAAAATGGATCATCTGGCGAAGAGGAGCTTGATTTAGAAGAATTTGACTGCTGAGGACTTCTCGGGTCTAGTTTTTTGCTGTACAAACAGAAATATATGTAGTTTTAAACTATGCTTCTGGAGGAAGAATAGAGTGATACAAAATGGATAAAAAACAATAAAGAGCAATTCAATAGGACAACTACTTTTGGCACTAACCAAAGACAGGCAACAACAATAACAACATACCCAGTGAAATCCCACAAAGTGGATCTGGGGAGGGTAGAGTGTACGGAGTCCGATAGAGAGGTTGTTTCCGGTAGACCCTCGGCCTAAGGACAAGCAATAAGCAAAGATATGCATGGATATCAAATAGCAGACACATTAGGCATGACAAAGCTAGTGCCCAAAAGGAGCTACATTATGTAGCAAAAGTTAGTTGACTCTATTGGTTTTGCAAGCCTTCCCCTTACTGTAGGTTTGAGTTACACATCGATACAGCTTTGTGCATAAATTTGAAATGTTCATTTCGCAATGTTAGTTATGTCAAAAGAGAGGTCACGTCCTAATGTGAGCCACTTGGGTATTAAGAAAGTAATCTCTATTTTTTTCCTCAACGCGACTGGTATCTCCTGAAGCAGTTCCAAGATAAAATTGCTAGTGAACTAAAGTAATTATAATTTGATGGACACATGGTAATCAATCGAACAAATGAAAAGTATTTGCTGAGAAAAAAATAGTAAAAAGGAGATCTATGTAACATACTTTATAGAAACTTTGAGCCTCTCTCATACCACCTCTAAATTTTCTCACATCTCAACTTTCAACTTGCAAGGTCATACACATTTCCAATGTTATAATGAGCTCTCAGCTCATACTAGATATCTATATAATGAATTCTAGCCTAGAATTCAGTTAACAGTTGCCTAACTTACATAAATATACTCTTCCACCATCTAGTTTACTAAACATGGCCAAAGTATACACTACCTATACACTTCGAATGTATAAGTAGTGTATAGGTATGTATAGTATATGTATATTTAGTACTCCCTCGGTCCCACACAATTTATGTAATATAGTTTGACTGGGCACGGAGTTTACGAAATAAAGAAAGACTTTTGAGTCTCGTGGTCTAAAACAAACCAAAAGATATTTGTGTGGTTATAAATTATCTCGTTAAACGTAAAAGATAAAGTTTAAAGTTAAATTGCTTTCAAATAAGGAGGATCGACTAAAAAGGAAAGTGTGTCATATAAATTGAGATAGAGCGGGTATAAAGTATAACACTTCCTATACCCTAGGTACATCTTTTGTAAACTAGATGGCCGAATAGTACAAACAACAACATACCCAATATATTCCCACAAATGGGGTCCGCTCCTACCTTGGGAGGTAGAGATGCGGTTTCCGATAGACCCTCGGCTCAGAATAAAGCAAAAACAAACAAGTAAATATAAAGCATGTCAAATATGTAGTAAACAATTGAACTAAATATATACCTATAACTTGGGGAGCTAAAATCACCAAATCCAGGAATCAAATCATCATTTATTGACCTCTTTCCAACAGGATCTTTCTTCGAAATATTCGATTTCAACCCCAAATTTCCAAATAAATCATCAATTGAGTCACTCTTCTTTGTTTCCATACCAAACAAATCAAAATCCTCATAGTTATTTTTATTAGTTGAACCTCCCAACACTGATTCAATATCCACATTATTATTCTGCTGTTTTGAATTTGCAAAAACACCCCCGAAAATATCATTATTATCATAATTCTGTGAACTCTTAGACCGGAAAATTCCATCAAGATCATTTGCAAATGGATCGGAGGTGTAACCCGAATTAAATCCGAGATTTGAAGGAAAGCCATTGGTGGAATTAGTTTTGGCTTTCAAATTGGCCATCGGCGTTGACTTTCCACCTTGAACTTTGACCCCATATCTCTCAACCAAAACGCCAAATTCATCCATTATTTTTTCGTCAAGCTGAAATTGGTAATAAAATTACAAAGTGGTGAATATTACAGTAATATGTATATATCAAATCTGATAAAAGATAAAGAGGAAACACAATATGTGTGTATATTACAAAAAAGGAAGGTGCAGAGTGATGAAAATTGATGATGATGATCAAGAAGAAAGGCGTCGGTTGGTGGGTTACGTATGTACGTGTAATGGTGCAAGTATAAGATGTCAAATTGTTGGCAAAATACAAGTGGATTTGAGATGGTCCTTGCCAAAAATATTTAACACGTTGTTTACTTAATTAATTAATTCTCATTCATTTTAGTTTTAAAAAATAACATTATTAAAATTAAAAATTATATTTAAATTATTTCCCAAATGAAACAGATATATTGTTATTGCGACAAACTAAAAGAAGTGTATCACATTAAAAAAAATTAAGGATACAGGAGCGGAGCAAGTGGGGAAAGGGGTTCATCCGAATACCCGAATTCCCTTCAACGAAAAATTACATTAAATATATAAGGTTAAATTTTATATATATAATAGACATTTACACGCACATTATTATAGATAAATAGTACTTCATTTTGACTTTAGTATACTTAGTCGTTTAGTAGGAGTGATGGGATGAGATATGATTAATAATTTCATAAAATTGAAATTATCCCATATTTGATTGATGGGATAACTCATTTGATATTCCACTCAATCTCATTTATATGGAATAAAAGGTGGGATAAGTTATCTCATATAGAGGGAGAGATAAGTTATCCCACATCCTAGCCCAACCAAACCAATCTACGTAGGATAACTTATCACTTCTACCAAAAGAACTATAAGGGGTCGTTTAGTAGAGTGTATTAAAAAAATAATGCATGCATTAGCTTTGTGTATTACTAATAAATTGTTTGGTACACTTTTTCATCTTATGTATTACTAATGTAAGCATTAGTTATACACCATATTTGGTATTATTCTATCCATAACTAATACCCAGCAAACCATGATATTTGGCCCCGCCCCGATCCCCTAAAAAAAATTACGGTGTCGGGACTCGAAATCGGGACGGGACCTGGGCTCGTTCCGCCTCGACCCGCCCCAGACTCGACCCCGTCCCGATCCCCCCTCCCCCTTTCAAAACTAGCTGTTGCAACAACAACCAAATTTAGATTTTGACCGTTGTGCAACGGTTCCAACGACCATTTTTGGCCCCCTACCCCCTTAATATTTATTTTTAACCCCTAAGTTTGTATATTTATACTTTAACCCAATTTCTCAACTATAAATACCTCATTTTCTCTTCATTTTATCTCATAAATCTTCCTACAATCTCTCTAAAAGTCTACATTGCCTACTAAATATTTTATTTTATTTGCTCATTTATATAATTGTATCAAATTTCAAAAATTGGGACTGAAGTTGGCAACTAGCTTGAGGATAATCCATCGAGCAAAGTTTCAATTTTCAACTTCGATTACACATCGACGTTACGTCGGCGTTTGGTACCTTCATTCCTTCTTTAAATTATTATTGTTACTTTATTGTAATTATCACAATTAATTTTATTATCTTTAATTATTTATTTGAATAATTTAATTAAAATGATTTAGACGTACGATTATGTGTAAGAGTAAGGGTGCTTCTTCTAGTAGGGGTAACAGGGGCAATGGTACTTCTTCTAGTCAGGATAATTTGATTGATTACACTCATATAGATGCAACTGCTTTTTTTTTTAATGATATACCATTAGATGATGAGATATATTCTGCAACTGAATCAGACTTTAATTTAGACGATAATTTAGATGATACACCCACTAGTGCACCTTAACAACCTCAACCCCAGACTGAGTATCAGCCTCAAACTGAAACTGGAACGCCTCATATTCCCCCTAGTATGAGTCGAGGCCCCACACAACAAAAATTAAAATCAGTAGTACTTCCACCTCCAACTCCCAAAACCCCAAATGAACAACCACCTAAGGAACCAATTAAAGAAGAAGTTTTGTCTAGCATACACGATGAATGCAAAAAAAGTATATACATTACCAACAAGAAAGTGCTAGCAACCAACCAACTTATATACCATCTTCTTCTTCAATACAACTTTATAAAAGACATGTTATTTCTGCGGCTAGTATTGAAAGCCTTAGAAATAGAATATTTAGTGGTTCCACTACTAATCAAGTTAGCAGTTCCACTACTAATCAAGTTAGTGAGTTTGATGTTTTTGTTTTGCAGGGTGTTGTACCGTACCAAGAAGTTCTCAATGAAGAAGGACGTGAAGACTTACTTAAATACCGGAGGAAAAATGAGAAGACATTTATGATACTAGCAAAGATGGCCCGAGATGTGTTGAACATTCAAGCTTCATCAACACGTCTGAAAGCGCTTTTTCTGCCGGAAGATTTCAAATAGGAAAGTACAGACACTCATTAGCGGGAGACAGCTTGGAGATTGCAGTTTTATTCAGAGATTGGATACGAGCGGAGCGTAGAAGGTGCGGTCAACCAGAGAACAACGAAGAAGACTATTTAAACTAGAACAAAATCTTGTCCAGGGAACTGGAAGCGACGTCGACCAATTTGACCAACAAATTCCAATTTCAACCGAAGAACCACAAGACATTGTGAAGAAATTAGAAAATGTGTTTATAACTATGTAATTTTTTAATTGCAATTTTAGTATGTGATTTGCAACTTTTGAACAACACCACAAAGTTACAATTTTGAAATTGTATTACAAAAAAATCATATTTCTATTAAATAATATAAGAGGCACAAAAACAGCATTGAGATGTTTTTATTACACTATCTTGTTCAATTATTTAAGTGTTTATATTCACCGCATTAAACAGACCTCTTGAATTCCTTATATATTCCTAATGTCATTGATGTGAAGACACAATATTTATTAAGAAATATCTATAGCAAATTAACTTGGAAGTGTTTTTAGGTAAGAAATTGTATGCATAATTTTCCTACACCGTTGGTGGTTCATTAGCCAGCAACACTTCGATAACTAAGACAGTAAACGAAAAATGAAAAGACAAATTATGTTCAGAAATAGCGTCAAGTGCAATAGGATAAGGAAGTTATAGCTGATAAAGGTAGCGGCAAACCTACAGTCAGTTCAAACGTCAAAAGGGATAGCCTTCCAATCAATCTACCAAGTGCAGATAAATACCAAATATTCAAAACAAGTAAAATCTGTAAAAACAAAATTGAGTTGTCAAGAAATGGCATCCAAAATGAGTTTTTATTTCACCATTGAACATTCTTTCTCCGCTTTTCATAGGACTATTGCATTGTTCTAGTACATTGAAGTCTTGTTCATGCAAACCTCAGCTGAATTTTTAGAAAGGAACTCAATATTAGGATAAATGAATGCAAAAACAAAATGAAAGAGCACAAATAATGACAGTTTTGAGATATTTGAAGTTAAAATAGGCATTTTGCTAATGTAAACTAGGGGTGGCCAGTGGGACGTGATTTGGGGGGACGGGATCGGGTTTGGCGGGACAGGGCAGGCCGGGATATTGGGGACCGGAAGAGGTCCCGTCCCGTACCACATCCCGCCGGCAGAGGGGATGGGATTTGGGGGGACGGGTCGGGCAGGGGGATTTGGGGGGACTTTAATTTTTTTTCTTGACACTTAATTTTTAAAAAAATATATATTTAAACACTTAAATAATTGAACAAGATAGTGAAAAAATATCCCAAGGGGGATTTGGGGGGACTTTAATTTTTTTTCTAGACACTTAATTTTTTTTAAAATATATATTTAAACACTTAAATAATTGAACAAGATAGTGAAAAAATATCCCAAGGCTAATTGCCTCTTATACTATTTAAAAGAAATATGGTTTTTTTTGTACTACAATTTCAAAATTGCAACTTTATTTCGTAGTTCAAAAATTACAAATCACATAATAAAATTGTCATTACAAAAATTACATATTCAACCATAGCAAATTGTATTTTATCAAGGATGTTTTTAAAAAGTTTTAGGCAATCATTTACAACTAAGTTATAAATATGACATGCACACCTAACATGAAAAATATGGGGAAAGATGGAGTCAATCGAGTTTTTAATTTTTTTACAGCATAATCAGTAGCATTATCTAATGTAATAGTCATAATTTTATCAGTAATTCCATAATATTCACTAATTTCATGAATATTTTTTGAAATAAAAACTCCAGTGTGCCTTTCATCAATATATCTATATGCTAATATACGTTTTTGCATAGACCAATTGTGATCTATCCAATGACATGTAACAGTCAAATAATCATTATCATTAGTATTATGGCCTATGTCAGAAGTGATAGTCACTTTGCCATTAAAATGATATAATGCATACCGTAAATATTGTTGATATTCATGCGCAAATTTAAAAATATCTCTTCTAATAGTTGATCTAGGAAAATCGTTAAAAGCAGGATTATATGTTTCTCGAATGTAATGAATAAAACCATGAGAGAAATGAAATGAAAAGAGAAAACCCTCCACAATAACTAATTTTGCTAAATTTTCCCGATCTTTGTATAACCCCCCGTACTTTCGGGCAATAGTTTGAGCAGCTAGACGTATACAAGTAGACCCGAGCCTTGGAGAATTTTTGGTCATATTCACGTAGGCAATGAAGAGCTTAGTATATAAAAGAATGCGGTCCCGAAAATAATTTAGGATTTTAATAAGGTGACAACGATGACTAGTAATAATATTTTATGTGTACCGAAACTATGGACTAGTGTTATATCACATGATTATGAAAATGAGTGTATGAATTATTTATCGATTAAGTGGACAAATCCCGTATAAGCATTGACATGTGGCAACAAGGAGGTACACTTATGCATGCACATAAGATTAAGTGGAAATTTTAAGTGGTGACTAAGCTAAGGGTTCAGCAAAAGCTTACACATGAAAGGGGTATCTTATCCTATTTCCATGTACTTGCTATTTTATAGGAAATCGCGTCGGAAGGGAGAGCACATACTCATTCGTATGAAGCAACCCCTTAACATTTCATTTTGATAAACATTTCATTTTGTTGGAGAAGTAAGACAAAAAACGTGAACAGTAAACACACTTAGCATTTTCACTTAGCCAAACATAGTAGTAACATGAAAACTTGGAGATGAATCTTTGTGGAGAAGAAAAAACGATTCAGCCACATACATATATACCGCAAGAACGTCTAATCATATAGATATAAAATTTGAGTATTTCATTTGATGAGTTAAGTTTTAAACAACAACGTAAATTCAAGGGCGGGAACCCGTGATGCTAGTAGATCGTAGTTTCTCCTTTTTGTTGTTGATTTAGGAGATTTATTTGAAGTGAAGCAAGCTCGGGTTTAGAGCTATTTTGGGTGATTGAGAGTGAGGTGCCTTGAGGATTGAATACGATATGTCAACAAGTAGGTCGACGAAAGGTATGTTAAGGTAAATCCTTCCTTCTTTTGTCATGTTCCATGTAACGAAACGTGAATATAATACTGTCCCATAAATGATTCTACTCTTAGTAGTTATGGATGTTCATGTTATTCATTCCTATGTTCAAAGAATGTCTAAATATTTCCCTAAATCCTTATTGAGGTATATGGAAAAGATGTTAATATTCACAATGTTAATCGGAGGTGAAGCGATGTTACGTCACTCCGATAAGTTCAGAATGTTTTATTATCATTCATGCATTATATTCATGTATTACCCTTGACCCACATGTGTTATATACACTACTATATGATATGCATTATATATATGTATGGGATGGGAAAAGGGATACGACGTTATATACGCACACCACCTGATCAACTGGTATATGATGATGATTATGCTCACAGAGGCTGAAATGATATGATGGGAGACAACGTTATATACGCACATATATATGTATGACCGCATTATGCATGACATTTAGGCATATTATGGCCCTCAGAGACATTCTACACATACATGATACTTAGACATATTATGGCCCTTAGAAGCATTCTCTACTGATTCGTTGTTTCTTGTCTCAGTTTACTTTCATGTCTCTATTATGCTATTCTTCATGCCAGACATACTCGGTACATTAGTCGTACTAACATCTTTTTTGTCGGGGGACATTGCGTTTTATGCTCGCAGGCTCAGGTAGACATGGTGACAATTCACACTAGTAGGTTGCTAGTTCAGCGGATATTGGAGCACTCCATTTATTCCGAAGTAGCAGGCTAATCTTCGTACGGTACTTTTGCATATGAGTATGGTGGGGAACTGTCCCGACCTTGTGATATCACGTACTCTTTTAAGGCTTGTAGACAGTTGTCTTGTATATAGTAATCGTGTATTGCCCTATCGACCTTGATGTGTATGTATATAGGTTGGGTCCTTATGGTTGTGGGATTTTACATAACTCTTTTCCAATTTACTATTTTCATATGTCAGCAGGGTATCTCGTGGCGGCCTTGTGGGCCATGTGAAATTACGGTTATATGCTAAATACATGATTAGTAGTACTCGGCAAGTAAGGTCCGGGTGCCCATCATGACCCTCCGATTTGGGTCGTGACACTTTGTGTTTATCATATTTCGAACCTATAACTCCCCCCGTCATCGGGTTAATTCCACCTTGTTCTTGGTCGGGAACACTATGTGAACCTTGTCCTGACTCAGAAGGCATTTGTACACCCGCTTTGTCAGCTAAATATTGGTTATACCTTGCTTTGTGAGAATTTTCTACATGTCTCATTAAACCTCATATCCCACCTTGATCTTTTCCAGTTTTAAATTTATAAACTTCTCGACAAATTTTACAAATAGCTAGTTGATTAGGAATGTCCCTTTCAAAAAAATCTCATGCAGATGATTTCAATTTTCTTTGTTTTTGTCCTCTTCTCATACTAGGGGGAATAAGAGGGATTCCAATTTCAGTTTCAGCCTGAGACTCAGTCTGATCCTGAGGTGGAGGTGCACTAGTGAGTGTGTTATCTAAATTATCTTCTAATTCATTTTCTAAATCAAAGTCTGGTTCAGATGCAGAATATACCTCATGATCTAATGGTATATTAATATTAACATTAAAAAAATCAGTTCATCTACATGAGTGAAATCATCGCAATTAGGATTACTGGAAGATGCACCCTTACCCCTGTTACCCCTAATACATCTACCAGAAAAATATCCACATCGTTCCATTATAATTATGCAAATAAATAATTAAAGTTAATGAAATTAAGTAACAAGAATAGTTTAAATAAAAGAAAGAACGAAGGTACCAAACGCCGACGTAATATCGACGTGGAATCGATGTTGAAAATTGAAACTTTGCTCGATGTTCCTCAAGCTAGTTGCCAACTCCACTCCCAATTTTTGAATTTTGATAGAAATTAGCAAATGAAATATAATATTTAGTGTGCAATTTAAACTTGTATATATAGAGAGAGAGATTAGAGAGATGGTAGGAAGATTTGTAATAAAAATGAAGAGGAGAATGAAGTATTTATAGTTGAGAAAAATAGGGTTAATGTATAAATATACTAACTTAGGGGTTAAAATTAAATATTAATGGGGTAGGGGGGTTTATAGGGTGGGAGGTGGGGTGAGGGAATGGCCGTTACTAGCAGTTACCAACGGCTAAAATTGGAAGTAGATGTTTGTGCAACAGTTAGTTTCTGCAAAAGGGGGTGGGACGGGGCGGGCCGTGCCGGGTCGGGGGCGGGATGGCGCGGGATCGGGACGGGCGGGACGAGCCCTAGTCCCGTCCCGAATTCGAACCCCGCTACCGATATTTTTTATCGCGTATTTGAAAAGGGGGGTCGGGGCAGGTACCGGGATGGGTCGAGGCGGGATCGGGCCGTCCCGTCTCACTAGACTGCTTTAATGCAAACAAGTTGTATTTCTATTTGCAGTGTAGTGAAAAACACAAAAGAATACCCCTGCAGACCCGTTGTTACAAGCGTCGATCATTTAGGAAGCGTCTCAGCTAAACTTGAATGCCGAATTTCAACGATTGACACTGGTTTGACTCAATTTTATAGTTTTTACTCAGTCTTCTTACCATAACGCTTTGAGTTTACGTTATGTGCACGTACTGATAATATATTCTTTGTTATGATAACCTGTAGAAAAGGGTATTAACCTACTATAGTCAGTTAAATTGCATGATATTAAAAACGTTTTTATACTGTCAGTGTATGTAACTTTGATCCTAAAGTATTTTCTGATTTTTCACCTTAATCCCCCTTCTCTTTTTCCTTCGACGCTCTATTAATCTTAGACATACAAACAAGTACTAATGTGTTCTCAGTTTTAGTTCAATTTAATTAGAGGCTCGCGACCTGCCAGGAGTACTCTATTAAACTTGCTCTCACAAGGTTTAGTTGGACTAAGGATTTAGGAATCTATCATCGGGCTATATATCACCACGTAATGAATCTTTTATTACATCAGCATCTTCAATCCAGTCAATAAGTTTGTTATTTTTCTGAACCAAGCATAATTGTATACTAACACTTCTGTTTTCTAAACCAGCAACTCAAGATCTCAGGAGAATGAAACAAATGTCAAGGTAAGTAACTATTTTTTATCGAGCGCATTATTTCGAGAACCATGTAAATTTTGGAGAATAAACACACCTTAATTTTCTTTAACAAATCATAGCATGTCATAAAAAACTAAGAGTGGCCAGTGGGCCGGGCTCGGGTTTGGCGGGCTGGGTCTGGCGGGGTAGGGGTCGGGGCGGGACTGGAGAAGGGGTCGGGGTCGGGGTCGGCGGGCTCTGGCGGGGTCGGGTCTGGCGAGACTAGAGCAAGTCCCGTCCAGATCCCGATCCCGTCGGTATCGGGGCGGGGTCGGGCTCGGGGAGGGATACGGCGGGTTTTCCTTTTCTTTTTTTTTTTAAAATAACATATGTATAAAAAAAACTCAATAAACAAAACAAGATAGTGTAATAAAAACATCTCAATGCTGTTTTTGTGCCTCTTATATTATTTAATAGACATATGATTTTTTTGTAATACAAATACAATTGCCTAAAATCTAAATTGCAACTTTGTGGTGTTGTCCAAAAGTTGCAAATTACATAATAAAATTACAATTAAAAAAATTACATTCTCAAAAAAACATGTTCTAATTGCTTGATGATTTCATGTGGTTCTTCGGTTGGAATTGGTATTTGTTGGTCAAATTGATCCACGTCGCTTCCACTACCTTCGGTTAAGATTTCGTTGTAGTTTTCATCATCTTCTTCGTTGATCTCCGGTTGACCGCACCTTCTCCGCTCCGCTCGTATCCAATCTCTGAATAATACTGCAATTTCCAAGTTGTCTCCGGCTAATGAGTGTCTGTGGTCTCCTATTTGATATCTGCTGCGAAAAAGCGCTTCGACACGATTGACGGCGCTTGAATGTTCAAAACATCTCGAGCCATCAATGAAAGTGTCGGAAAGGTCTTCTCATTCTCCCTCCAAGATTTCAAAGAAGTCTTCATGTCGATCTTCATTGATAACTTCTTGATACGATGCAGAATCCTGCAAAACAAAAATATCCAACTCGCTAATTTGGTTAGTAGTAGAGGTACGATCAAGACATTCTATTTCTGAGGCTTTCAATACTAGCCGCAGAAACAACATGTCTTTTGTGAGGTTGTGTTGAAGATGAAGAAGATGGTATGGAAGCTGGTAAGTTACTAGCATTTTCTTGTTGATAAAATCTATATATATTTTATTGGTGTTCTACGCTAGACAACACTTCTTCTTTAGTTTGTTCAATAGGTGGTGGTTGATTTAGATTTTTGGGACTTGGAGGTGGTAGTACTTCTATACAATCGTAAATAGTTTCAATTAGTGATTTAGTACCGTCTATTTTAATAGTAGGATTTAATACAGAACCAATAATATAAATAGAGGGAATAGGAATAAAATATTTTTTTATTTTGAGAAACATTTTTTTAATACTCGTAACGCCGACGTGTAATCGAGAGGTTGAAAATTGAAACTTTGCTCGATGGAAGATCCTCAAGCTAGTTGCCAACTTCACTCCCAATTCCCAAATGAATAAATAAAATTGAATATTTAGCAAACAATCTAGAGTTGTAGAGAGATATATTGAGAAATTAGAGAGATTGTAGGAAGATTTGTGAGAAAGATGAAGAGAAAATGAGTTATTTATAGTTGGAAAATTGGGTTAAAATGTAAATATAATAACTTATGGGTTAAAAATAAATATTAAGGGGTAGGGGGTTGGGGAGGGGAGGGGCTAAAATGGCCGTTGGCCAACGACCATAATCTAAAATGGTCGTTGGTGCAACGACCATTTTTGCAAAGGGGGGAAAAGGGCGGGGTCGGGGTCGGGCTCGGGACGGGGTCGGGGCGGGGTCGGGTCAAGCGGGCCTGGGGCGGGCTCGGGTCTCGCGGGACGAGACATCGTCCCGTCCCGAGTTCGAGTCCCGCCCCCGTTATTTATTATTATTTTTTTGGCGGGGTCGGGGCGGGCTCGGGACGTCCCGATCCACTGGCCAGCCCTATAAAAAATAAAGAGTAAAGAAAAGGTGAAAAAGACCAAACAAAAGACTCTTTTTTTGACTAGGGAGAGGGAAGAATCGACGAGGCGAGTGTTCTCGAAGAGAAAATCCTGATAAAAAAAGCGTGAGGAGAATTCAAGATTCCCATCAAATCTTCATAAGTTATGAAAGTAAATTGTTAGAGCGGGCCTAAAATCTTTAGCTATATGCTCAATTCTGGACAAAAAGACCCTTAAACAAAAAGGCCCTTAAACAAAAAGGCCCTAAGAGGTTCTTCTTTATATATTACATAAGGCCTAAAGTAGGTAGCCCCGAAAGCTGAACTCAAAGTGGATTTTGGCTTGCCCCTTTCTATCTTATTAGTCAAACCTAAACATCCTTATTTAAAAAAAAACAGCGCTCAGGCATACAATAATCTGTGATAATAAGATTAACTTTCACTTCCTGCAATCCATTTCCAGTAAACAAGAACTAATTTTTTTGTTCAAAATTTCTTGGAAAATCAGTGGGAAAATCCAAGAAAAATATAGAAAAATTTAAAATCATTTAACTCACTAACCTTTGCAGTTGAAAGTCAGATAGGTTACGAAAAGCTCCGACTTCCAATTAGATTAAACAAGGTTTCGCCCAAGTATCTTCCATCCCTACTGATTAACCATTTTCATAGCGACTCAACAAAACAGAAACAAAAACCAAAAATTACAGTCCAATAACATAGCAACAACAACATAAAGCTCAGCCTAAAAAAACTTAAAGGCCACCGAAAGCAAGTAATTCAGAGAAGATTGAAGAAACAACGAAGTCGAAACACAGAACGATGACGAAGAAGACGGAAGCCGTTACGAACTAAGGTAATGTTTATGGGCTTCAAGTAAATATGTCCGGCATCTTCAAATTTGAACCTAGAAGGCCAGGTAGATGAACTTGACACCTGAGCCCAACTAGCACACTACAAGATAATTGCTGAAGCTGTTTTTCGTTTTTTTTTCTTTCTTCTGAAGCTGCTTTTGGCTACAATTGTTGTGCTCTCTTTTGCAGATCACTGATGTTTTCTGCTAAAGCTATATTTGGCTGCAATAATGGTGATTAAAATTTTGTTTTTGTGTTTCAGATTTTAGTCACCTAGTTCTTGTTTAGTAAGATATGCAACTGGTATGTCAATTTAATGTCATCTTACCATCTGGTGTTAAATGTGTGAAGAGGATGTTCTCTTAAATGGTGGGCTTGTTCAAGAAATGACACAAATTGCACATGGTCGTGATATAGGAAGTTGCCATAGTTTCTTAGGAAAAAACAGTAGTGTCTCAGTGTGTTTGATGCGGAGGAAAATATTTTCTGAAAAATGTTTCCAATTTTTCTATGTTTAGTTGGTTAAATTATCTTGAAAAATATTTTTCTTAGGAAAATAAGTTCTTAAAATGAGAAAAATGATTTTTCTAATGGAAATAGGAAAAACAAGTCCATAAGTAACATTCCAAGTTCATTGTCTCCTCCCACCCACTCAAACCCCCCAACCCCTTCACCATCTCACCCCCCACCCCCAAACACCCACTCCCCACCCATCCCTCCCCCATAGTATTTTGATACATTACATATAAATATTCTTAGGATAATTTTTTTTGCTTACATACCAAACACTAAAAAATAAGAAATCCATTTGTTTTCAAGAAAATATTTTCTAAGAAATGTTTTCCTTTATACCAAATACACCCTCAATTTCCTTGTTTCTCCGTTGTCAAACAAATTCTTTGTTTTAATAATTCAGATTTGTCTTATTGTTGGAAGATAACAAAGTGGATGTATTGAGTTTGATTGTTCTTGTTTTAGGTGAATGACATTTTAAATTTGGTAATTCTTTTGTTACTATTTTTGAATTGATTTTTCTTGTGATTTTTATTTTTTTATGCTATAGTAGAGTGATTGGTTAAATATGTCGATTAAGGTGAATTCATGGTCAATTTTAGCGGCCATAATAATTGTCACTAAAACATGTCACATTTACCGACAATTATTGCATTTTTTACGGCAATAACAAAGCCGCAAAATGTGTTTGATATCACATTTCTTAGATAGCTTTAGTGGCAATAGTATTTGTCGCTAAAGAAATGCCACTAAAAGTAATTATTTTTAATGGCATTAATATGGGTCTTTATCAACACTCACTATAAATGCCGCTAAAGACTTTAGCAATATTGAATTCAATGACATTTAATCAATTGCCAGTAAATATTTTTGAGGCAATAACTATTGTCGCTAACAGGGAAATATATTGTCACTAAAAGCCTCTTTTGGTATAGTGGCAATTCTCTTGGATAACAATTTCTCATATTGTATCATCTATTTAAGTGAGCATTAATTTAGGGGATTGTAAAGTATTTGGTGACTGATTGGTGATACTTGTCACAGTTTTTCGTTTTCCAAAAAATTCTCAAGCACTCGATACAATTATCATCGAATACATGGAACAAACTCCAGATTGACCAACACCTAGGGTTTTGTTTGTTTACGATGATTAGAAAAATTATTTAGCATAAAATTTGATATTATTTGACCGGGCGTTTGCTTGGAATTCTTCAGTATATAAGCAATATCGAAATAATTTGTACCATAATTCTGATATTATTTTACAATTCAACAATGGATTCTGATACCAAGATTAGCCATCCGTAGATAAAACACCTAAAAGATCAAAATATCTTTAGTTAGCTTTCTTTTTCATACTTATTTTAAAGGGTATATAAACAAAATATTATCCAACTTAAAACTAAACACGTGTTTTTCATCCCTATATATTATATATCTCATTTTCAATGCAATAAATCAATATCCGCCAAAAAAGTATGCGTACTTAAGGAATCAGAAATTATTAATCCAATATTATAATGCTTGTATTTATAATCCTGACATAACTTTATTTACGAGTCCAACGACCCCTTACTATTCTAGACAACAAAATGAAAAGATTATTAATCCAGTGTTATAATTTCTGTATTTATAATCCCAGCTTTATTTACGAGCCAAACGACCCCTTACTACTATAGGCAACGAAATGAAAGAAGAAGACAACATATTTAATAACATAGCTCCCAAGTCCCAACCTCCAAAGAGATGTGTAAATATTGCTACATTTTGAACGCCACGGGCCATGAAACTAAAGAGATGTGTAAATATTGCTACATTCTCAAAAAGTTATATTGTGTAAAAGTTTGCCGTGAAAGAGGAGCCTGTCAAAGAAATTTCGTTACTAATTAAAATAGAAAAATACGTATTAAGCCAACAATATGAACACCAAAACAATGACGAAGCAATAACTCAATCACCAAAATTGTTTTCCCCTATTAAATAAGAGCAAGACTAGCAATGTTGAATACTAACTAAATCCCCACGTAACTGCTACTAATGACACTAAAAAGGTATATTCATATTTCTTCATAGGATCAATTGATCACAGAAAAACCTTTTTCATTTGAAGAAACAAGAGGAGTCGAGAAAATATGTTTGAGTTCTTCACTGAGGCACGTTCTAAAGCTTCAATTAAGTTCTTCTAAGATAAATTTGGTGTAGTTTCCAAATAAATCACTTAAAGGGGAGTGTGAAAAAATAAAATTAGATCTTTTAGAGCTACAAAAAATCTTAAATATTTAGTTGAGCTTCTAGAGTTATGGAGTAATATCTTTTAATATTTGTTGTACATCAGAAACATCTAGAGACATTCTACAGTCTTGCTAGAAGATCAATCTAACTGTTCTCGCCCTGAATTCTGTTCTCTGTCGTTTTATCAATTGACCGTATCGGGAGACAAATTGATTCCTTAACTTAAGCGATTTGGGCTGGAAACGGAATGCTAATTTCCAGGAATGGATTTCCTAACTACTCCAGAAAGCGTTAGGACGGTGGTATGAGTAAAATAAGAGGTAAGAAACATGAATGCAGCTGAGTACAGTAAAGCAAATGATAAAGATAGATAAAAATTGAGTTGTTTGATTGATTGGTTGTGTCTCTATATACAAAGAATGATCCTATTTATAGTACAAAAAAGAAAAAAAATATACAACGTGATCCCCTCCCCTCCCCCCTCCCCCATGTCACCCATCAAGTAATCCACTAAGTTCAATGGCCGACTATGGGGAAGGTGGTGCCGATTTTCTCGCCCTCTACTCCTTTTGCTCAGATAATGACCATTTCTTTTAGCTGTTGTTGGCTGTTACCGCTTCTAGGGGTCCGCAAATCCTTTTGACTTGATCGTTGATGTGTCTTCATCTGAGTGGGTCCTAGTCGTACCTCTAACTAACAAATCGGTTAAGATGCCTTAGTAGCCGATGAAGTTATTGTAGTCGAGGGCTAGGAGTAAATTCGGCTCTGGAGCAGTTCGGCTGTCACTGAATTCGGTTAAACACTTAAATTACTTTTTAGTGTTAACAATTGCCCCTACATTAACTCGAGTGTGACTGTTGAGTTGATGTATCTGAAAGTAGCTGTCGTTTTAGTCTGGCAGCCGTGCATGTCACTTCAATTGTCTCGTTTCCAGTGCATGCAATGATGATCACTTCTTGAAATGTGTTCCCCCTTTAACCGAGGTGTCTCCATTACCACGAATTGGCTCTGATGATTTTCGATCATGCTTTTAAAAATAATAAATTAATCTCAGCCGCGCCTCGGAATGTTATTTAAGGAAAGGTATCCCCCATGGGTTTCTCACATAATCTTTGGCTCTTTTCTTAGTCGGAAACCATGGCTTCATATTTTTTATCTCGAAGAACAGGAAAAATCATTCTAGCCGATAGTGACCTGACCCCTGCCTTGGTCTTTGTTGATGAACATCTGGGTTTGACTCCGTACGGTGGACCCAAACAAGGTGATTCTCTCTTATTTCAGTACCTCAGCCCGATAAACCATGACTCTCTTTCTACTTGTGACTGGTTCACCGACGGCCGTTGTTTGGCTAACCTTCATACTTGGACGACTAAGGTCGCTCATTATTCGGGTTGGTTGGATCGAGTGAAGTTGGTCACAGAAGCCGAATGGAGGCGCATGGGTCCTTTTGATGCCGCCGCACTATTGGAATTTGATTTCCACTATAACGCCGGGCTCGGGTATTTGCGGCGCCTCTGTTTTTGTGCTTGGTTTAGTTGGATATGGGAATCCATATCCCACCATTTAACTTCAGCATTGCTCTCAGCATTCTTGAAAAAATTTAGAATAAATCCCGCATATTTGATGGGCCATTATCTTTGACCACTTGGGATGGCATTTCTTTGCCTGAGCAGTGCGACCAACCTTACGATACATGCGTGTGAAAGAAATGACTTTCTTTGTATTTTGTGACCGGGCAGCAAGTTCATAGCTGTCATTTAGCCATACATCTCCCGTCGGAGGGAATTAGCTTATTTCGTACGACCATGCAGCTGGTCTATGGCTGACGTTTATTCTTACATGCCCCAAATCAAAGGATAGTACTTTTTTAGATACTTGCAGTTTACATTCCTGTCCATTTCTTCGTCATGCATGTTTATTAGTCGATATGCATTGTCGGTGATCCGTTGACTTACTACGAAAGGTCCTTCCCAATTTGGTGACCATTTACAGAATTTACGATCTTTCATCCCAGTCGGCAAAATGATTTTCCAAACTAAGTCTCCTTCGGCAAACCTTTTAGGTTTAACATGTTTGTTGTATTCTCTAGCCATTTTACGTTTACTGGCTTCGATTTTCTCTATGTCCATCAGTCGATCTTCATCTAGCTGGTCTAAATTCATTAACATGGCCTGTTGATACTCTTCTAAACTTAGAGAGTTCTGCTTGGCCACCTGTAAAGGTTTGACATTAATTTCCAACGGCAACACTACGTCTTGGCCATAGGTTAGTTGATAAGGTGTCGTACCGGTAGCTTTAGATTTAGAATTTCTGATCGCCCAAACGCTTCATCTAGAGTGAGATGCCACATTCCTGGTTTATCCTCCACGTTCTTACTAATTGTGTTCACAATAAGTTTGTTGGTTGCCTCGGCTTGCCCATTCGCATGTGCGTAATAAGGAGAAGTTGTGATCATCTTGATACCGAACTTCTCAGCAAAGGTTGCCACTTCAAAACCAGTGAACATCGTCCCTTGATCGGTGGTAATCATCTCAGGAATACCATATCTGTATATGATCTGGTATTGGATAAACTGAATGACATCTGTTTAATGGACCCTCTTCATCGGCTGAGCCTCCACCCATTTAGTGAAGTAATCGGTAGCCACGATAATGAAATTATGGCTTTTAGCCAATTGTGGGTAAATCTTGCCGATAAGGTCCACATCCCATCCTCTGAAGGTCTAAGGTTTTACGACTAGGTGTAGCAACTCGGTTGGTACCCATTGGATTGGTCCATGTTTTTGACATTCTCCGCATCCTTTTGCATACTGGAAGCAGTCAGCTGTGATAGTAGGCCAATAATAGTTGTGGCGATAGATCAACCACTTTATCAATGGCCCCGCTCTGTGTGATCCACATACTCCTTCACGGACCTCTCCCATGACCCTCAAGGCCTCTGCTTTGGCAATGCACTTGAGTAGTACTCCATTCACGCTCCTTTTATAGAGGTCATCATCAATGAACACATATTTCAAGGCTCTTCTTTTAATCTTAAGGTCCTTGCAACTGGAGGGATCTTTTAGGTAGTCAATTAGTAAATGCCTCCATGAGTCGATTTGATCAATGTCTAACACTTTGGCTGGTAATTCATCGTGCTCTAGGGTGAGTAGAGACTTCCTAAAACCTGAAGCTTCTTGTGCTAAGTTGTTAGCCTCAACATTCATGCCTCTGGGAACATAACTTAACGTGGATGATGCGAACCCACTAAACAACCTGCTAGCCGTCCTCTGACGGGCCAGCGAATTTGGGTTTTTGCAGTCATATTCCCCGGCCAACTGTTTGATCACCAGCTGAGAGTCTCCTCGAATCTCGATGCACTTCTCTTCATAGAAACTAGGAGTTTGAGTCCCATGATGAGAGCATCATATTAGGCTTGGTTTTTTGTAAATTCAGGATCTAACCGATAGGAGAACCTCCACATTTTATCTCTTGGATTTGTTATCATGACTCTGGTTCTAACTCCTTTATGGGTTCTAGACCCGTCAAAGGTTAGTACCCACGACACGACATCTATACATGCAGTAGGATGGACGCATGGATCCTTCATGTATACACAAGGGCGTTCTACCAAGAAATCGGCTACTGCTTAACCTTTAACGACCCTGAGTGGCCTATACTCGAGAGATAACGTGGTAAGCTTGATGGCCTATTTCATTAATCGACCTTGCAGGACAGGTCTATTTAGTAAGTACCGAACAATATCAACTTTGCACAAAACGTATATAACGTGAGGCATTAGATAATATTCGAGTTTTGTGCAAGCATAGAACAAAGACAGACAAAGCTTCTCCAAATGAATATATCTAGTTTCAGCATCATTGAGCAATGATCAAAGGCCTCTTGCTGTTTCGGACCCCATACTAGCTCTTCTGACTCTTTAAGTTTGAGCAAAGGTGAGAAAGCCTTCATCTTGCCAGTCGAGTTAGATATGAACCTCCTTAAGAAATTGATCTTTCCCAATAAGCTTTGTAACTTCTTCTTTGTCTTGGGTGGTACGGATCCCATACTTCCTTGGCTTTGTTACGATCTATCTCGATGCCTTTCTTGTGTACCAAAAAGCCAAGGAAGTTATTAGCCGATACTCCGAACATGCACTTGGCTGGATTCATTTGAGATTATGAATCCTCCTCTAGACATTCATTTGAGGAGTAACGTGTCACAGAGGCGGATCCAGGATATATAGATATTTAATTAATTTCATAATACAAATACAAGATCTGAGCAAAAGCTACTGGATTCACGTGACCAACATATTACCCTGTAGATCCGCCCCATGATGTATCAAGCCATGGCAAACATGCTGAAATATATATATAAGGTTTGAGGGAAGCATGTTTTGCATTAGGAAGAGAAGCAAGCATCAGATAAGAAAAAGAAGAAATGAAAAAATAAAATTTGTTTTAAGTACAACAAAAACAGATACTTCTAGTTTGATTTTGTTAGCTTCTAGCACATAATCGTTTTATGTTTTTATACATGTATTCAAGAAATATGGCTAGAAGCAAAGAATCACACTGGTGTGGAGCATTGCAGGACATTTCCTGGTGTGGAGCATTGCAGGACATTTCCCAATTGCAATGAGTTCTTTGACGATGATCGTCTAAATCAGATTATTGATGACTCTCTGATAATTACAGTATCTATAATTAGCTTTTACTGTTTTTCAATTTGATTACTTCATCTTACAACTAAATTAGCACAATTCTCATATCTCCATAGTGTTGTTCTACTCTTTCATATTTGGTTGCCTCTTTCATTTCTCTCCAGATTTCGATAGATATTGCCTCAGTCGTTCCTTTTGTGTATAACTACAACGAATATTATGGAAATCACAAATAGCTAAGTAAGAGTTTTGAGTGTTCGTCGATCGATCAGGTAGATCTATATATTGGATAAGACTTAAAAGCAATTCAAGATAGATATTTCACATTCCTAGGGGATGCAGCCTTAGAGTTTCCAAGTCAATCTCAATGTACATATCAACCAATCAAAAAGTTGTTGAAATACATATAGAAAAATCACTAAAATTTCAACAAATCCTATATCATGAGCCCGTAATTATAAAGGTGCAATGCATTTAGTAGTATATATAAATCCATCAAGTTCAACTCTTGAATATAACTTCTGCCTCTAACGGAAAAGAAGTAGAGGACAACTATAAGCGAGAAATAAAAATCAGTGGTTGATAGCTTTAACTACAACAGTTGTTATGCATAATCCAACAAGTATATAGTTGATTAAAGATCACAATTAGGCAAAATCAAGAAACCAAAAGCGTTGTTTGATATAAGTAGCTAAGTTTTCTTGTCAGGTTCGTTATTGTACGACCTGCGTAAAGATTCCTTCTTACTTTTTATGAAGGCTTCCGTCTTCTCATTAATGTTGGAGGTCACATTAATAAAATGTCTCCGTCTTGCTGTTGGTGTTGGTGTTGGTATTGGTGATGCTGATGGTGATGGTGTGGCGGGAATTTGCGTAGTTTCACATCTTTCTTGAGTTCTTTCTTTGATGCTGACAAACTTCTTTGGTCCTTTCTCTTTGTTTCCAACTATTTCCAAGTGTCTGAACTCAATCTCTATATCACTTGCCGATTAAGTCATGGAAGATGGTGTTCATTGCCCTTTGATAAGTGGCATCAGCGTTCTTCAGACCAAATGGCATAACTACCCACTTGTAAATGCCCAACGCTCCTGGACATCTGAAGGCGGTTTCGTGAATGTCATACTCGGCTACCGATATCTGATTATAGACAGAGTATCCATCGATGAAGGTCAATACACCATTAGCGGATGCTGAGTCGACTAGTATGTCGGCTATCGGCATGACATACTCATCTTTAGAAGTGGCTAGATTTAGGTTTCTGTAATCAATACATACCCATACCTTTCCATTCTTCTTCTTGACTGGTACGATGTTTGCCAACCATTCCACATACTTAGCCGTTCTGATAAACCCGATTTTCAGCAGTCTTTCAATCTCAGCTTTGATTTGAGGCATCAACTGAGGGTGATACCTTCTGGGCGGCTATTTTTAGGGTTTGAAACCCTCTTTGATTGGCAATCTATGTTCTACCAAAGTACGTTCCAGCCCAGACATCTCATGATAATCCCATGCGAAGCAGTCTTTATACTGCAGTAGAAGGGTCGTTATGCCTTGTTTGTCTTCTTCCTTCAGCAAACCACTAATACATGTTAGCCGATGAGTTTTTTCAGTTCCCAAGTTGATATCTTCCAAAGGATCCTGAGACTCAAAATTAGGCATAACCCTTCTTATGAGGGATTCAAGTTCCATCGGCAGCTCAACTTCATCGACTGCAAGCGTTGGTTCATTGTCGTGGTTCTCCATCTGTGATGCCTCAGCTATCCTTGCCTCAGAACTTAGGGCGGTCAGCCGATGCCACATGTCACATATGATTTGGGTTTTCTCAACTATTTAAATCCTCCAAGGTAAGCCGTGGTTTGGCTAATTGTTTTATTTCAAACCCTCGCGAGGTAAGATTATAGGATTCCCAAGATCCTTCTTCATACTGCTCTGTGATAGCTATAGGAGCCACATAGGGTGAATAGAGGACAACCTCTACGTTCTGAACCCCTGGTTGGAATGGGTTATCATTTACTAAGATGATTTCTATCTTGTCTCTTTCCCAAAAGATGAGCTTTTGATGGATGGTAGAAGGAAGACATCAGCTGGTGAATCCAGTCCCTACCCAGCGGAATGGTATAGGACGGCTTGCCATCTATTACAAAGAAGGCAGACCTGACCGTCTTAGGACATACAGTGATTTCTGCTACTAGAACCCCTAATGCTTCAGAGGCTTCTCCTATAAAGCTAAGCATTTTCATGTCAGTTGGGATGAGATCCTTCTTTGTTTTGTTAAGATCCTTAAAGGTAAGCAGTGACATCACATTCAGCACAATCCCATTGTCGACAAACACCCGACTAATAATTTTGCCGTTAATGTAAGCCTTGACGTAAAAGGGGTTTGAGGTATTTAACCATATCTTCTGTATGTGCACCAAATACGGTGCTCAAAGTGTCCCTAGCCGGGGTATCAGCTATTGTTTCCCATTCTGAGTCTTCTACGCAAACATCTCCTTCTACGCAAACATCTCCTTCATGGGATTAGGCTGACCATTTCAATGTCTACCCACATCTCATTAACCAGGTCATGGCTAAATAAATCGAGGATGTAGTCCTCTTCTTCATCCAATTCGGTTGACCAAAAACTCATATCTTCCATTTCCTGGAGACAAATGGGGATCGGCTGGGGATTCTCTGACTGAATCCTCTGTACGATCTGTGGGATTGCCTCGGTTAGAGGTCCATCTGGTGCCACGTTCTCTTGCCGAGGTTCCTCCGTCAGGTTGTCAGTAAGCTATTCATCCAGCTTTGGTTGACCCGACGTCTCTCATTCAAGCGACATTGCCCCTGAAGCAACTGAGCCGAATGCCCGCTCGATAGCCTCGGCTACGGCAGACTTAGGAATCTCATGATTTTTGGTTGCCTTAGTGTTGGAATTAGATGCAATGTCTATTGAATCTTACGTAAGTCCTTGGCACGTTGCATCCTTCTTTTCTGAGTCCTGGATGCGACTCTCGGTGGTGCCTCTTTCTTTTCGAGTGCCTGATTGAAAAACCACTTCCCCTCTTCTGTGTTGGCGGTTGGTTTAATTATTCTCCGGGGTATCGTCTGTTCCTCATTTCTCGTCGTGATACGTAAGGATGAAACACCCTCATTTATGTTAAACTCGACCACTCTCTGTTTGGTTTTAGGGAGTGGTTCTTCATCTATTCGAGGCATGCTCGGCTACCAGTTGGTTGGCATATGTACTTGCCCCTAAGGCCTATGCCTGGCACCGATAGGGACCCTTCTGAACCTCATGGTTTGTTCCTGAAGTTCTCGTTCAACGTCCCTCGAGTATTTAGGGTGGCCATGAAAACTGCTCTTAGCTGGCTGTCTGTCATCGCGAATGTCATGTAGGCTGCCTAACCGGTTGAACACAGAGGTCCTTGTGGCCTTCTCCTCTTCGGTATGTTTCTTTAGGACCCACACCCTTTTCATCGGCTTTTTCTTTTGGTGTCTCTTGACTCATCGGGCTTAGCAAAAGATACCATAGATATTAGTACCGCAGGAAAGGGGTCGGTATCAATGGACATTTCAGCCATACTCTTGTCGGCTAGCTTGAACCTCCCCTCTTTGATGCCCTTTTAGATCGCCTTTCTGAAGACCACACAATTAGAAGTAGTGTGGTTGTATTAATTATGCCACTTGCAGTACTTCTTATCTTTGAGTTCCTCGACAGGCGGAATCCTATGACTATCAAACAGCCGAATCTGCTTATCTTTGAGAAGATGATCAAATATCTGATCTGTCTTTGTGATGTCAAACGAGTAACTGACCCTGTCATCGGATGAACTCGCCTCCTTGCCTTTTACGGCTTTCAAGGCTGGGTAAGAGTAAACTTTACCCATAACAATCTCGGCTACCATTGCGTCTGCCGCGCAGTCGATTGACTCTAAGTCGGCCTTATCCACTTCAATGATGGATACCAAGTGGGAGCCTTGATTTTGGCTGGCTCTTCTCCTTCTCCTTCTCCTGGACGTACTGCTCTATTTAGCTAGCCTTTTCGGCTAATTGACTTAGGTCAGAGCAGGATTTTCCCACCAATTTTTCCTTTAACTGAGGGTGCATATTGTTGATTATTATGTGAGCACACTCAGACTCGAGAAAGTGTACGGTGCATTCCCAACCTTCTTTCTGAATCTCTCGATAAAATCGACAGCCGATTCATTGACCTACTGCTTGAGATTGGTTAGATCAATCACGGTAACATGAGGTTGGGGCCAATAGAACCTATCATGGAAGCAACCCTCCATATCAGCCCAGCTCTATATGAAATCAGGAGCCAAAGAGGAGTATCATGCGAAAGATGTTTCCGTTAGAGAGAGGGAATAACTGCAACTTATGATACTCATTCTGGCCAGCCTCGCCGCATTGGGCAGTAAATCTACCGATGTGCTCAATAGTGGATTTGTCATCGTCGCCTGAGAAAATGGCAAACTCTGATATTTTGAAGCTCCTCGGCAAAGGTGTTATCTGATCTACCTAATCGGGGTAAGGCTTCTTATAAACAGGCATGTCCAAAGGTTTCAGTTGGATGCCGAAGTACCTCTGCATGGTATTAGCAATAATTTCCAGGTTTATCAGTTGTGACGTCACATGTCGATTCTCGACTGGATTCGGCTGGTAGGCGTTCTGCACTGGCGGCCTCCATTCTGCACTTTGTTGGACAGGGTTTTGAAGGTTGTAGGTGGTCTGCTGGCCATTACCAATAGGTGGGGTAATGCACCATTGCTGCTGTTGGGTATGGCCACCAAAGCCTGCAACCTGAGCTTCTGGAATAGCTAACGGAGCCTGAGGATAATGTGGAACAATATTCCATGGCCGCTCTCCTCGAACGTCGGCCGTTCTTAGAAAGTTTACGCTTTCTGAAAGGTATGGACTGGGTACTGGCAATGACTGCTGGAATGGTATTCCACTATAAACAACGTCACCAAATAGCCGAGCTAAGTTATAGCCAGGGGCCATCGGCTGGCCAACACTATTCTCCTGCATCGTAGGGCCGTTCGTAGAAACGTACGGTATAACGGGCGACAATCCATAGTGTCCTGGAGCCTGAACTGGTCTCCGAACCATGTTGATATGCCCGTACTGTAGACTCGCTTGGTCAAGTGGCATATTTTGCCCCCCAAGGTTCAGCGACGACTATGCAATGTGCTAGTTGCCAGGCGATTGGGATTGTGTTCCTAGGTGAGCTACCGGCTGCTCTTGAGTAGGCACTAACTGATGCACATGCAGCTGAGGAACAACATCGGGAGTCACTGTCTTATGTTGAACAACACCGCTCGTCAGAGGGATGGCATAACTAGCCGAACATTCTCCTAGGTGCATTCCATTGGTTTCCATTTCCATCACTTGCTGAACATCATTATGTACCATCGGCTTCACAATGTCAGCCAACTGTATAGAAACTTGGTACATAATATCGTGGATGCCCAAGTCGATCTGTTGTCTAATAAAATACGTGGTTATTATAGTTGGACCTTCAGATTGCCTAGATTTTTCCACAACTTGGGTTGATGGAGGAAGTAGAGGGGTATCAACCGATGTAGGCATACCTGAGTAGGATGCTGGTTCGTTGTTCCTTCTGGGAGGATTTTGTTTAGGATGTGGATTAGTCTAGGGGTTCATTTTCTTACCGGACCTTAGGCGCATACGCTAAGAATAATCCTGACCTAGAGAATCAAACTTTGCTATTAATTCACCTATGGTCCCACTAGGCGTGCCAAATTTGTTCTCGCCCCGAATTCTGTTCTCTGCCATTTTATCGGCTGACCGTATCCGGAGATAAATTAATTCCTTAACTTAAGCGATTTGAGCTGGAAATGGAACTCCAATTTCCAGCAATGGGTTCCCCAACTACTCCAGAAAGCGTTAGGACGGTGGTATGAGTAAACTAAGAGGTAAGAAACATGAATGCAGCTGAGTACAGTAAAGTAAATGATAAATAAAGTAAAGGATAAAGATAGATAGAAATTAAGTTGTTTGATTGATTGGTTGTGTCTCTATATACAAAGAATGAGCCTATTTATTATACAGAAAAGAAACAAACTGTACAACGTGATCCCCCCCATGTCAGTCATCAAGTAACCCACTAAGTTCAATGACCGACTATGGGGAAGGTGGTGCCGATTTTCTAGCCCTCTACTCCTCTTGCTCGGATAATGGCCCTTTCTTTTAGCTGTTATTGGTCGTTACCGCTTCTAGGGGTCTGGAATATCTTTTGGCTTGGTCGTTGAGGCGTCTACATCTGAGTGGGTCTCAGTCGTACCTCTAACTAACAACTCGGCTAAGATGCCTTAGTAGCCGATGAAGTTTTTGTAGTTGAGGGCTAGGAGTAAATTTGGCTCTGGAACAGTTCGACTGTCACTGAATTCGGCTAAACACTTAAATTACTTTTGAGTGTTAACACCAACCAAATTTTTTTTTTGTACTAATGTATCTAGAACAATATCTACAACCATCTATTGACAAGTATAAGTAGGGGTGTTCTTGTGCATTTGTAACTAAGCCAATTCAAGAAATTTTTTTCTTTTACAAAGTTCTCCTATTTAAAATATTTCTTCCTTTCAAAATTTTCACTTTTTTAATTGATTCCTTCAATCTTAATTAACAATCTTGTGCTAGCAGAAAGTGTCTCGAATCCTATTTTTCTTTTGCTACTCCCCTACAAGGTAGCTATGTAACGAAAAACATATAAAAGATTTTGAATTTAGTGTCAATGCTGAAAATATTACTGAATTAACATTAGATCAATAAGTTTAGATCTCCCTTTATTTCGGGAATTACTTCTTTCGAAAGGCTAACTATATTGTAGATCCGAAGAAACATTTTCTGCTAATTATTTAAAAAACATTTTTTAAAAGTTATATAACAAAGTCAGAGGCGGATCTAGAATTTAAATTCTAGGGATTCAATCTTTTAAATTTTTTAGCATTGAACCATTATATTTCTAATGTTATGATTTTATATCTACTATTTAATGTAAATTTAATAAATGTTTACACATAAATTTATACCCCGTATCAAAAATTTGGGATTGAGTTGAACCCCTAGTTATAGTGCTAAGTCCGCCTCTGAACAAAGTGTATTTGCTTCTTGAAATTAAATATTGATCGTTCATGTAGTCATTGAAGATGTTTCATTATTTTTAAAGAAATATGTTTCTTGATTTTATTCATCAATAATGTACAATATATATAGTAGTACAAGAATATCTAAACTAGCTAACTAATCAACCTAATTACAATAGAAAATATAATTCTATCTAAAATAGGAGACCTAATTACAACAGGAACACAATTCTACCTAAAATAAGATATATATATAATTAATATAAGAATATTTGGTGAATATTCTATTACATCCCCGCAGTCGAAGCGGGAGGCTCACGAACACTGAGACTGACTCGAAAATCATCAAACAGTATGCGCGAAAGTCATTTGGTGAAGATGTCGGCAATCTGATATCTAGAAGGAACATGAAGGACACGAACTTGACCACGAGCTACTTTTTTGCGAACAAAATGAATGTCCATCTCAATGTGTTTGGTGCGCTGATGTTGGACGGGATTGCCGGAAAAATATATCGCACTAATATTGTCGCAGTAGACCAGTATTGCCTTTTGAATCGGGCATTGAAGCTCAAATAGAAGGTTACAAATCCAAAAAGACTCCTACACCTATGTACTCTGCTTCGGCACTGGATCGAGATAGTGTAGGTTGTTTTTTGGAAGACCAAGACAATAGGTTATCTCCGAGAAAAATATAGTAACCCGACGTGGAGCGTCGAGTGTCAGGACATCCACCCCAGTCAACATCAGAATAAGTAGTGATACCAGTGAGTGTGGATATGTATAGATGTAAGCCGAAGTGAAGTGTGCCCTGGACGTATCGTAAAATACGTTTGAGGGAATACATGTGTGCTTCTGTCGGATGGTGCATGTGCAAACAGATTTGTTGCACGACATATGATATGTATGTTCTCATGAATGTGAGGTACTGTAGGGCCCCAACCAGGCTACGTTAGTGAGTCGGGTCTGAATACGGAGGGTCAGAATCAACGCTGAGCTTGGAATTGGTGTCCACTAACGTGTGGGATGGATTGCAAGATGTCATGCATGTACGGTCAATGATATATTCGGTGTATTTCTTCTGACATAGAAATAGGCCACCGGTGAGTGACAGAGATACCCAAGAAATAACTTAGGGGCCTCAGATCCTTCATAGCAAACTCAAATGAAAGGAGAGACATAATGGACCAGCGGAGGGCATCAGATTTTGTGGTGAGGATAATGTCCAACATATAATAAGAGATAAGCCATGTCTAGACCCTTGTTGTAGATGAACAGGGAATAATGAGATTTGTTGTGTGAAAAACCGATAGAGGAGACATAATCGGTGAAGCGCTGGTACCATGCTCGAGGATCCTATTTCAGTCCATAGAGCATTTTCTGCAATAGACACACATAATCAAGATGAATAGGATCCTTGAAACCCATAGGCTGATGCATATATATCGTTTCATGAAGATCCTCATGTAAGAAAGCATTCTTGACATCAAGTTGATGAATGAGCCAAGACCTGGATAGGGAAATATTGAGAACAGTCTGGATGATTGCGAGCTTTATGACCATATTGAACATTTCATCACAATGCACTCCCACATGTTGAGACCTGTCATCACCTACAAGATGGGCCTTGTACCTCTCAAAAGAACTATTAGATTTCTTTTTATGTCTAAAAATCCACACAAAAATGAATAATGTTAGCATCAGGTGGACGGGGTACTAGGTCCCATGTCTTACTATCAACAAGAGCATTATATTCGTCAATCATTTCGGCTTTCCAATTTGGGTTGTACAAGGCATCCTTCGGAGTACGAGGGATATGGGAAGAGACAACTGAAACAGATAAGTTAAATAGCTGTTTAGGTTTGGAAATTCCGTGCATGGCACGTGTTTCCATTGTTTGAGAGCATGCCTTGGGATGTGGTATGGGAGGAGGGAGGGTGCCACTGAACTGTCGAGAAGAGGAGGAAGGGCAAGAGTGGCAGGATCGGCTAGACGAGGCTCGGTTTGCCGAGAGATAGCTATGGTATCACCCTGAGATGGGTTGTTCTGAGCCACCATCGGCAGAACTGAGTGGGCAGTGTATCCCGAACTGATCATGGTGTATTCGGGTGCCGGGGTCTGGGACGTCGAATTATGTAAATGATGAATTAGAAGGGGGTTCAGGCCATCATTTAGGAAGTCGTAGGAATGTCGAGATGGCGAGTTTAGTGACGCAAAAGGGAATCGAGACTCATCAAATAGAACATGGTGTGAAATAATTATTTTACGGCTAGCAAGAGTAACCACGATGATTGGTGAGGTAATCCAGAAACACACACGGAGAAGACTGGGTTGGAGTTTGTGAGTGGTCAGATGGAAAGGATAGCAGAGACATCCGAAAATACGCAAGTGTTGGTAGAAGGAGTTCCTACAAAACAGAACTTGAGTAGGCAACCGTAGACGTATAGACTTGTTTGGGATTATGTTAAGAAGATAAGTGACCATGAAGAGTGCGTAATGCAAGAATTGAGGGGGAATTGAGGCGTGGGCAAGTAGGGCACGAATTATGTTATTTATAGTTCAGATTTTCTATTTGGCTTTACCATTTTGGGAGGAGGTGTGAGGGTAGGAAAAATGAAAGGTAAGACCATTTTTGGAGCAAAACTGTTTGAATTGGTTATTATCGAATTTCCTGTCATTGTCACATTGAAAACATTTAATACACTTTTCAAATTGTGTTTTTACGAAAGCACTAAATGAGGAAAAAATGGGGTAAACCTGGGAGTTATTACCAATGGGAAAAGTCCATAGAAAATTGGAATAATCGTCCAAAAACAACACATAATATCGATTGTCAGCCATACTTAAACAAGGGAAGTCCACAAATCACTATATATTATATCAAAAGGCACTAAAGTACAATTTGTGGATGCATAAAATGGTAATTTAACATGTTTTCCAAAATACACATGATTCATCTATAAGAGTCTTAGAAATACGATTGCATGGAATAAAATTATTATTCTTAAGGGAGCGTAAAACAGAATCTCTCGGATATCCTAATCTAGAATGTCATGAGGAAGACGAAAGAGCAGCAAATGTTGATGGAACCGAGGCTAGTTTGTTGACGGCGTTTGAAATAGGGTAGAGATCTCCGGTGATGTCACATCTCATTATTTGTCTCCCTGTCGTAAAATCCTTCACAGAAAAAAATAAAAGAATCAAAGTCAAGGGAAACATTATTATCAGTTATGAAACGTCGCACAGAGAATAGATCCTTAATGAGTTTAGGGGCATGAAAGACATTTTTTTTAAATTAGTAGTGGATGTGGTAGGGATAAGGATGAATGACCAAAACCACGAATAGGAATGCCTTGTCCACTACCAATAATAATATTCTGATTTAAATTACTCAAATTGGAATAAGACGAGAATGTACCTTGTGATACCGTCATGTGAGATGAAGCGCCTGTGTCCGTATACCAATTTTCATTTAGAGCGTTTAGGACATTGTGTTCATTGCTGCCTCAATGTTAGTTGGTGCATAAGTTGAGGGTGAGGGGGGGCTGTTCTGTGTAGGCTTGTTGTGGACGTGCACCGAGTATGCCAGGTTGGGCCTGTCGGGTCGGAGGTGGAGTTCACGAGGATGTCAGATACAAGCAACAAGGAGAGACCCATGACGGTGGAGCCCACACAGATCACGACGAGTAGGCAGCCCACGGTGGAGGTTGTTGCCACTGCCGCAGTTGCTGCTGCCTATTTTTTGTTGGTGGGGACTGTCCCTTCCCACCGCCATTGCTGCCGAAATTCCATCTGTCGCTGCCTTTGCCGAACTGCCTCCGACCTGCTGCGGGTCCTCGGGTCGGCGGTGCTGGCTACAAAAATTGGAGGCCCTGCCGTCGGCGGATGGCCCGAATGTGGTGGTGGTGAAGGCAGCATCTACAACGCTAGCCTGAGTGGTGCTGTGTTTTATTTTTTGGGTTTTCTCAAGAATTAGCTTCGAACGGGCCTCATAAAATGGTGGTAATAGCGTGCATTGCTGAAGGATGGTAGCAACGCTGCCTGCAATAAGTTGCATGACCAATCGTTGATTAGTGACTGGTGCGCCAACGTTGGAGACCTGATCGGCAAACATCTTGAGTTCTTGATAATATGCAAATACGTTTGGAAAATTGTCCTGATGAACGTCCTTGAACTGATTTTCAAGGTATAATGCACGTTGAGTTTTGTTATCGTGAAAAATACTTTCCAAACTTTCCCACTTTTGGCGAGCAGTGCAATCGATCTCAATGATTGTGTGCAATAGATCATTAGAGATTGTGTGCAATAGATCATTAGAGGTCGTGTCGTATATCCACCGGAAGACAGTGGCATCCAAATGAGACCAAAGTGCATCATCAGAAGTCGAAGTTTAGGGTGGGTCTGTGAACTTCGATTTAGGAGGGATGATGTGGTCGATAACTTCATAGACACGATAATGTATTTTGAAAAGTTTCGCCCACGAGGAGTATTGACCCTTTTCCATCTCAAGAGTCATAGGGATGAAATTTTTAATGTTGTTGACTGCAAGTGCAGAATGAAATTTGGTTTTGTCAGCCATGGAAGATGAAATTTAGGAGGAGAAGAAAGAGGGAGTGGCCGAAAAAATTAGTGTTTCGTCGTGTGTGTGTGGTGGTGGGGGGGTGGGGCGAGAGGGGATCGGCAGCGTGATGGGTATTTTTGTGTAGAGTTAGACTAATGATACCATAAAAGAATATGTTCCTTGACTTTATAAATCAATAATGTACAATATATATAGTAGTACAAGAATATCTAAACTAGGTAACTAATCAACCTAATTACAATAGAAAATATAATTCTATATAAAATAGGAGACCTAATTACAATATGAATACAATTCTACCTAAAATAAAAATATACAATTAATGTAAGAATATTTGGTGAATATTCTATTACTTTTATTTTTGAATTGAAAGTCAAGCAATTGTTTCTAGATCTGCTATACCGGATCTACCACGAAAGAACAAAGGAGTAGAATAAGGGCTATGGTAGAATGGATTAGATTCCTCCACCTTTGATAAAAAAAATTCATGTTTGAGCCTCGGGAATGGAAAGACTCTAGTAGAGAGTGTTTACCCTTTATGTGCCCTACAACTTACATGATGCGAATTTGGATTAATCGGGCCAGTAAATTTCAGATATCAGATAATTATAAAAAAATACATATTCTGTTGTATTTGAGAAATGGATATGTTTTTTTTAATAAGAGATTATTAATTAAATAATATCAATAAAATATCATCTTTAAAAACTAGGAAATGAGCATAAACTAGAAGCAAGTACATGCACCCTATACGTATTCATTATATTAGTCAGCTATAGCAACATGTGAGGGAGAGCACAAACTTCTCCAAATGGAAGGGCTAAAATCAAACAACTAGCTACTTCAAATTCCAATTCCTCATGCAATGAATGTTGGTTACATGATTTGCTATTTTAAATGACAATGATCTATCTATCCTGGATTCTTGGCAATTACTTCCACAATCATTTTCATTATTTTTTCCTGTTCCAATGTATGTAGTCACTAGTCAGTGAGACTGCAAGTAGATTTTGAATGAGTATTTCATTAGTCTCATAAATGCTAGTAATTTTCTATTTAAATGGACTCATATATTTAATATAATTATTTATACGTATGCTATCCATTAAAGGAGTCTATATTAGTGATCTAATAAAGTATTGTTTATATGGGCTGTAGAAATATTAAGTTATAAGTATGAACATTATTTATGCATAGAAACATATTTACTTTTAATTATAATTTTTTTTTTTTGATAATTCAGGTCTCCAGGCTTGCGCCGACTACGTCCTGGAGGTAATAGCACCGGTCCTTCAACACTATTATCAGGTAAATCGCGGGATGTGCTCCGGTGGCCAATTTTCTGAGAGCGTACAACTGATCAATGAGACAAGGTCAAACTTTTAATTATAATTGATGGGCCTTATAATTGAAAAGGTAACTCTTCTAAAGAGGCATATATAATTAAAGAGTTGCCCTTGGAAGAGATGCCAGAATATAAATATTGTGGTCCCTAAGTCTAGACACTATTTTTTTTCTTTTATCTCATCTTAGAAAAAACAAATAAAAAGTGTACTAAGACTTAGAAGATCTTACAACTAGTTATCATTACAACTAGTTATCAAGTGAGAGGAGATCTTTAACAAATTATCTCTGCACATTCTAGTTCGATCATTAGATGTGATATAAAAGAGTTTATGATCTATGAAAAGTATTGCAGTTTAAGTTTTCATTGATTTGTGGATCAAATTCTCTCACACTGTTTCAGTCTTATGAATTTTTTTTATTAACAGTTCCATATCGGATATGAAATGAGAACATGAACTCCTTATATGTACTTGTACAATCCTCACCATACAATCTAGCTTTTGGGTTTGAGTTAGACCCAAAATCCATTCTTTACAAATTTTATATGAGGGTGTATCAAAGATTATTTCTGCCAATATTTTTCCACTGATTTTTGTGCAATCCTTTTAATTATAATAAATAAAATAAAAGTGAGAAGGATTTACAATATCATGATGGCCGAATGCCGAGTTAGAGATTTCTGTTGATTTTGCCGAAAATGGAGGATTATTGTGGCAGAATGCTATTGCACTTTAACTCTTCATTAATGGAGCAGTGATTCTTTTTTCTTGATTAACAAGAATAGGGAAGAAGTGATGTTTGATTTTCACTATTTTTTTTCTTTTTCTAAAGTCTGTTTCTTGTTTTAAAAATGTAAAGGAAAATAAAACCATGTTTTCATCAAGTTTCTTGGGGCAATATTTTCCGTTTAAGTTTTAAATATTTTTTTATGAGTTCGATCTTTAAAAGTTTTAATATTAAATTCATTATATTTTTTGAAAGTTATGGTTTTATATTTGGATTGCTGTTGAATTTATTATATTTCTTTTGGAAACAATCGCTTTACCTATTAAGCTAGAGTAGTCTGCGTACACTCCATCCTTTTCAGACTCACGTGGAATTTTGGATATGTTGTTATTGTTGTTTTGAGCAATAAAGACAATTTTAGTTCCTCGGGATCAAGAAGTAAGTTACTGGCCTAGTAAAAAAAAGGATTTTTAGAAGTTTTGATAGGATATTAAGGAAATTATATCATTCTTATGTTATGCAGTAGATGTAGTTTGGTCCTTCTTTGTGCATATCCAGTTTTGCATATTTTTTTTAAGTTTATGTAATTTAAAGTGTTATAACAATAATATATTCAGTGAAATCTCACAACGTGGGGTCTGGAGAGGGTAGAGTGTACGCAGACCTTACCTCTATCTTGGTAGATAGAGCGACTATTTCTGAGAGACCCTCGGCTCAAGACAAAACACAAGCACAAACGAAGTAAGACAAACAAAGCGACTAAGCCATGATAGCGACTTCTGAAAAAGAAGCAATAACTAATGCTGGTAAATAAGACAAACAAAATACACATAGCAGCATAAATCAGACGACAATGGACTATAAAGCAATATTGTGCCTACTAGTATGATAGGCTAAGCGAGCTTACAATAATAACACTACAACTACCAGTTGGTAAGTGTAGGTAGGACTACGTTGGAATACCTACTACCCTAATCTGTATCCTCCATAACCCCCTATCTAAGGGCATGTCCTCAGTGAGTTGCACATGCGCCATATCCTGTCTAATCACCTCTCCCCAATACTTTTTCGGCCTACCTCTACCCCTCTTTACTTGTCCATAGCCAACCTCTCACACCTCCGCACTGACATTTGTGTCTCTCCTCTGCACGTGCCCGAACCATCTCAACCTCGTTTCCCACATCTTATCCTCCACCGAGGCCATTCCCACTCTGTCCCGGATATCATCATTTCTGATTATATCCCTCCTTGTATGCCCACACATCCATCTTAGCATCCTCATCTCCGCAACTTTTATTTTTTGGGTATGTGAAGTCTTGACCGGCCAACACTTCACCCCATACAACATAGTCGGTCTAACCACCACCCTATAGAACTTGCCTTTAAGTTTTGGTGGCACCTTTTTATTGCACAAGACTCCAGATGCGGGCCTCCATTTCATCCACCCTGCCCCAATACGATGTGTGACATCGTCATCAATCTATCCATTCCCTTGGATAATAAACCCGAGGTACATGAAGCTTCCTTTCTTTGGAATGACCTGAGTACCAAGCCTCACATCCACGCCTGTCTCAAGGTCGCTCCCGTTACTGAATTTGCACTCAAAGTATTCTGTCTTGGTCCTACTCAGCCTGAACCCTTTAGACTCCAGAGTATGTCTCCAAACCTCCAGCTTAACGTTCACTCCGCTGCGAGTCTCATCAATCAGGACTATGTCGTCTGCGAATAACATACACAATTTAAAGTGTTATTTTGATTTAATTTATTTTTTACTTAACAGTTTAGTTGAGATAAATATTTTAAAGGGCTAACCAAAATAATTTGGAGGATAATTTACTGTCATAAATTTTTTCCATATCTAATGAAGTTTTAGGAATAGTCAAGACTCCCTAAGACCATAAAGTATTAAGTTCATAAGATTTCATATGGAATCTGAAATTGAAAGTAAAGTATCAAAGTTAAGAAAATTTTCGTTAAATATAAGATTTTATGTATTGCAAATGCATCCTAAAATCATAAGGTATTAGATTGTGAAGAATTTTCATTTAGAAAATAATATTAAAGTAAAGGACTAATGTCATGAAACTTTCTTAAATCTAAGATTTTAGTATTGTTAGCGCATCCTAGAACTATAAGGTATTTGATTTTAAAATATTTCAAATGGATTATGGCATTAAAACAATATCATTAGTGCCAAAGGTTACATGTCTACAAATTTGAGAGTAATCAAAACATCTTAAATTTGATAGTCAAGATGTGTCAACCTTATAAAGATATGATATTAATATTGCAATCAATTCATTAGGTAATTAGTCAGTCGCTCAAAGGTACGCTTAATATGAGGGAATTGATTGGGGTAGAATGAGACATCTAAATATTAAGAATGATTTTTTCCCCGGTTGCCCAAAGGTACGGTAAAGTTCAAAGTTCTTTTTTTTTTTGTATTAAATTGTTTCAGTTCTATAGCTAGTAAGTTCCATGCTGTTTGCAAACTTCTGCTCAAAAGTAATGTTAGAATTTACTAGTGTCAAGTTCACTTATCCCAACTTTATGAGATTACACTAAGTATGTTATTGTTATCTCTCTTATACAGTTTGGTTTCTTCTTTTGACTAGTAACACTTTCAAATAAGAAGGGAAGAACGCTCTTAAATAGAAAAATATGCAAAACCCTTCATCTTGAAAATAGCAAGGTGCTTCTTATGTCAGAAAATGGACATACAAGAAGTACTTCAAGTACAAGTAATGAACTGAAAAGAAATGACGATCTTCAAATTTTACTTGTCGAAATCACTTCTATTAGATGGTCTCTCAAATTCTGGTGGATTGATTTTGGTTCTCAATCTATGGGTAAATATCAAATATGATTTTGTAAACTTAAGAAAGCCATAAAGAAATAAAGAGAGTCAGTAAAAGTTTTTTTTTTTACTATGGGTAAATATCTAATCACTTGCATATGCTATTGTTGCACGCGAGAGCTCTGAGTCTTGGACGTGGTTCCTTGAGTTGGTGTGGAGACATGTTGTTTGTGAGAGAAGAGGAATTGGACTTATTTCTGATCGTCATCAAGACATCTTACAATGTGTCCAAACACATGAATGGTTGCAACCATCATTTACACACCATAGGTTTTGTGTTCAGCATTTGAAAAATAACTTTAATAAAAAGTTTCTCAATAGTGACCTTGAGAACCTAATGTGGTTGGCGGCTACAGAGCACCAGAAGAAGAAGTACAAAATGAGGATGACACAAATCAAAAAGTTGTCATTTCCAGCGTATCTATGATTACAAAATCTTCCGGAGGAGAAATGTACATTGATTAAGGACGATGGTCATAGGTGGGAGGCTATGACAACGAATGTCTTTGAGTCTTACAATAATTTATTGAAGAAAGCTCATAGATTGTCTGTTACTGCCATGGTCCGTTTGACGTTTAAAAATCTGTTGATCGGTTTGATCAAAGAAGCTCCCTTGCTGCTTTATTGACTGCGAATAATAAGCCTTGGCAACTCGCTGTTGAAAAGAAGTTCCAAGAATATGTGGAGAGAGCTCAAATGATAAGAATTTGACAATAATGTTTGACTCAAATGATTAGGGAGGTGCCATGACTAAAGGGCCACAGTATATGTCTACACTAATTATTGGTTGTTGTTATACTTATATATGGTACTCAGCTCTAATACGCTAAGTCGCTAACTAACGACATATTTATATATATAAGATGTAGCGATTTGTTTGAAAATTTTAATATGCGCAATATCTTTTTCAGGCCCTTCAAAAAGATCTAGATACTTCAAGATTTAGTTGTCTATATTTCCTTTTCGGTAAAGTGGCTTGTACCGGTAGGAGAAATGGAGAATGTTTGGCGTGAATGAAATAAAATTAAAGTCTAATGATTAGATTTTGATTTATCAATTTAAAAAATTAATGTACGTAAAACACCTTCACCCACGACTGGTAGGTTCTGGATTCGAGTCATGCTTCTGGGGAAGTGTGAAAACACTATAGATTTGGGTAAAAAAAAATTAATGTACGTAAATTCACTTCTAATTTACAACGGTATATGGGTATTCTGCTTATTTCACGCTTGAGAGATAAAGTAGATGTACACACTCAGTTAATTTAATTTGTTATTAGGTGAAAGAATACCCATAATAAATAAAAAAAACCATAATCGAGAACCTTTGTTGTTGTTCGATTATTTTATGTCATATGATGTATTCTATTGCGACAATATACTATTTCATAATTGTCCAAAAGACTTACTACGTAAGAAAGGATTTCTCCAAGAAAAATTAACTAGCCAAAAAAGTGTAACAAAATTAAAAGAGAGTATATGTTGGGCTATTTAATTAACTTTTTTCACGTAAACCAAACATTTTTTGGGTTCTTACGTTTCAACAAAGAGGTAGTCAAACCTACAAATGATGCTACATATGGTAAAGGTTTGCAATGTTCAAATCATTCTATTGTACTTTATAAAATTCAATTTTCGTCTTACCGTTCCTAGTATTCATTCCTCGCTTCTCCCAAATAACATGGAATAACATGTTCATTGAATTTTTTTGAATAGAAAATTCTTATTTATTCCTTCTCACATTTTTTGACTTCTCATAAAATAAAAAAATATAGCTGACGGGTATATAATATAGTATGCATTATGTATAATATGAGTATATTCTTATATAATTAGTGTATAATTTAAGTATAACGGTCAAAAAAATAAACAATGAATTCCCTTCTTTTTTTAGTGAATTATTTTACTGATGGACAAATGGTTAAGTACTAAAAGTACCCTCAATGAATAGTACAAAATCCAAAAATATGTTCTTGATAAAAGGGTATATAAATGTATATTTTATGCGTATCCATCAATAATGTTTTTCCCGTGTATCCATCAATGATGAACTTTATTATTCGGAAAATCAGAATAAAATCAAGGGTGTACCAAATATCAAGTTTTAAGTTGCACAAATCTGAACCAGTTACAGATCATTATGATCTAACATGTAACCATATTTGTTAACATTATTTTACTATAATTCTCTTTCTTAAAAAAGAAATACCCAAGTTTTACTATAGCAATTTCCTGGCGTTGACAATTTATTAGTATTGTATTAAATTAGGGGTTTGCTGAAAGCTTTCTTTTTCTTCTCTACAATAAAAGTCATCATCTTCCTTTGCCCTAAAACTACGCCTGCAAATTAGTGCAATTTACTTTATTCATGAGATTGCTTACATGTAAAATTATGACCTGTGTTTAAAATAAAATAATAATAATAATAATGAAGTCAAAGGCCCAGGACGGCAAGATAAGCTGTATAGTCAACATATGATTAACTGTGAAAAAAAGTCAACATGATTAACCGTTGTAGTCGGCAGTCATCTTACGATAATTTATTGGTGAAAAAGAAAAAAAAATTGCATAACGTTAACGATTTTATGTTATGATTAATCAAACGAAAATGCTCAGAAATGGTCATTAAAACGTCAGCAAATATCTAAACTAAAGAGTAAAGATTTCATTTGCATGCGTATTTCGAGTTTTAAATGTCACGTCAAGGCTAAATTTAGAAACATTAATGATAATTCCATTTTCTAATTTTTTTTATGCATTTGACTAACTTCATGTTCTTAAATTTGAAATCTCAATTTTAAATATAAGTACCTAAAAGAATATGTTCCTGATGAATGATTTACAATATATATAAGGTTACAAGAATATTTATTTTAATACAAACTATGTAATTAATTAACCTAATTACAAAAATATTATAATTTTACTTGAAATATAAGATATACAATTAATACAATTAATGAAAGAATATTGAGAAATTACTAATATGGCCAAGAGAGATATCACACCAATATGGCCAAGAGAGAAATCACTAATGAAAGTTAATAAATATTGTGTCACCGTCCATTTACCTTACTTACTCTTAAGAATATATTGTTTTAAATTTGTTCTTTAATTTTTAAAGTTTGACATTGAATAAGGGGAGACTATTTTTTGGCTATAAAAAGGGTGTTGTCAATATTTTCTAGACCATCAAACTGCTACAATCTCTCTTGTTGTTACTATCTATTCTCTATTTTAGTCTCTGTTTATTCTTCTTTGTGTTTGTTGTTACTTCAAAATGATGACTACTATTCCGGTGATTGATTTCTCAAAGCTTGATGGAGAGGACAGAGCTCAAACTTTGGCTCAGATTTCCAAAGGCTGTGAAGAGTGGGGATTCTTTCAGGTATTTTTTGCATTTTGTTTTTGTTGTGAAAGTTCATGCATGCATATATATATATATTATATATATATATATATATTATATATATATATATATATATGTGGCTTGTGTTTCTATAATTTTATTTCTATTGATCATTACACAAGGGACAAATTCAATAAAGGGGCCATCATCTAAAGGTGTACATACAAGTAAAAAGAAAGTTTCTTGATTTCTCTCTTCCCCAAACTCAACAACGCAACCCCTTCTTAATATTGATAACATTCTGCTGACCTCAACCACGAAAATGGACTTAAAATCTATATTTTGATGGTAAAAGAAAATGTTCTTCATCTTCTTTTTTTTTTCAAAATTCTTTTCTTCTCAAGCCTGGATAAAGAAAGAGGATTACAGTAGGCCGATAGTCAGTGTCAAACTAGTCAATTCATGATGAATTCTTACAATGACGACATGATCGGCTAAAATTTAAATAGCCGATATATCAACTTGCTTGGAATCGAGGGATATTATTAATTATATTAGCTGCTATCTTTTTGATATTGTAATGTATATGAAAATTTATATGCAGTTGGTGAATCATGGGATTCCAGTGGAGCTGCTAGAGAGGGTGAAGAAGGTCGGTGCAGAATGCTTTAAGCTGGAAAGGGAAGAGGCTTTCAAGAACTCAACGCCAGTCAAATTGCTTAATGAGTTGGTGGAGAGCAAGAAAAATGGAAAAGTTGAAAATGTGGATTGGGAAGATGTCTTCCTTCTCACTGATGATAATGAATGGCCCTCCAACACTCCTCAATTCAAGTAATTATCAGTTTATAAATTTCCACCATTTTTTTTATAATTCCCCCATTTTTCATTATCTTTTCAAATGTTTTGAAGGAGTAAAATAAAAACAAATCGTACTTTTACATTTAAATTTCCTCATTTACCCTTTGATTTAGTAAATGCAGTTTTGGTTGGATTTACAAGATGTTGATCCATCCACTGCCAACACAATTTCCTTTAAATTCAAGAAAAGGAGTATGAAATATTTCACATATGGGTACTAAATTTTATCTAGTATAACCATATATAAACTTACAAAACTAGTTTTTGTCACATTACTGAACTTTATCTACTAGTATAACAATAAGATCTCAAGATTTTTTTGTCATATTAAAGTACTGAACTTTACCTAGTATAACAGTAAAATTACCTTGATGGGTACGTTTTGTTATTGTAGTGGATAAAATTTTAAAAATGACAAAATAATTGTGAAATTTTATTGTTATAATGGAAAATTTTTGATATGTTGAATTAACTCAGAAAATTTATTGCGTGATAATTATATGAATTTCTTTAATTTGATATTTAGGTTAAAATTTATGACAATTTTATTTGATGTTAAATAACAGGGAAACGATGAAAGAGTATAGATCAGAGTTGAAGAAGCTAGCAGAGAGAGTGATGGAAGTAATGGATGAAAACTTAGGTTTACCAAAAGGGTACATCAAGAAAGTCTTCAATGAAGGAGACAATAATAGTGCTTTCTTTGGGACAAAAGTAAGCCATTACCCACCATGCCCACATCCAGAAAAGGTGAATGGGCTAAGAGCTCACACTGATGCTGGTGGTGTTATTTTGCTGTTTCAAGATGATCAAGTCGATGGCCTTCAAATCCTCAAGGACGGCCAATGGATTGATGTTTTGCCTGTCCCTAATGCCATTGTTATCAACACAGGTGATCCTTCTTTTTTTTTATATATGCATTGACGGATATAAAAATTAATCATGTTTAAGTTATATGCATTGATGGGTATAAAAATATTTATACTATACAATCATGTCACTTATAAGATAATGATAGGTACAACTTTCGGTGTTATTTACTTGTTATGTTTTTTCAAAATAATTATTTCAAATTACTTGACATTTTTTTTAAAAAAAATTAGTCTTAAAGAAAGATAAATTAGTCAAGTAATTTTTATTATTAATAGTTTCTCAAAAGGGGTATAAAAGGCTGATATGACGAGTCAATAAGAACGGCAGGAGTAAATCTGTAGTATAAGGATTAATTGATAACCGGACGGTAAAATACTAAATATTAAACTGTCATCACAGATTTAAACTACATTTATAGTGTAAAAACTGTTTACACTATCAATATTTATTAATTATACCTATTTTAATATTAGATCATAGGGACATTTCAATTTTCCTGAAATGTAATGTCTCATTACAAATTAAAGAGGGAGAGGAGTAAAAAATACACAAAATCTTAATTTCCAAAATCATTGTAAGCTCATTCCCTATATTTTTATACGCAGGTGATCAAATTGAAGTGCTTAGCAATGGGAAATACAAGAGTGTTTGGCACCGTGTTTTATCAAAACCAGATGGAAATAGGAGATCCATTGCTTCATTTTATAACCCTTCATTGAAAGCAACCATTGCTCCAGCACCAGAGCTGCTTGTGGAGAACAAGGATATTATGAAGAAAGAAATGGAATTAACTGGTACAACTTATCCAACTTTTGTGTTTGGGAATTACATGAATGTTTATAATGAGCAGAAGTTCCTTCCTAAAGAACCAAGGTTCCTAGCTGTGGGTACAATCTGAATATGTCTAATAATTACGGTTACCTACTTCTTTACCAGTTTTAGATTAATTTTCACTTTTGTTGTTTCGTTATCTTCACAAGGTTGAGGTAAGGTGGGTACATATTACCTTTTCCAAATCCTAGTTATGGGATTATACGGGGCTTGTGGGATTATACGGGGCTTGTTGTTGTTGTTTCATTTGGGATGTTTCAATCTGCAAATAAATATATAAAGGCAGTACGTATTACCTAATCTTGTGTCTACTTTTTATTTAAATGTTTATATCCATTCTTTGTCAACTTCAACTCTCATGGATTTGCTTAGTGATCCTTTTTTTATTTAATTAAAATCGGTCAAAGTTTTTACATGTTGTTGTAAAATAAGAGTGAAATATACAAATACTGAACAAAAAATAGAGACAAGAAATATGAGAATTAATGCCTTTATTATTTATTTCTTCTATGTTTATAAAAGGATGAAAAATATCTCTTTTATAAGATATGAAACCACCGAATGTTACATATTTTTATGAGAGTATTAATAAGATAAGTTAGATAACAATTAATACCATACATGTATATCTAAATGACATCCTTCTCAATTAATGAATACAATGAATTCATAACACTCCCCCTTGGATGTCCATAGATAATGTGTCTCGTTAAAACCTTACTAGGAAAAATCCAGTGGGAAAAATTCTAGTGAAGGAAAAAGAGTACATATTTCTAATAATACACATTTTGGCTGCCTCATTAAAAACCTTACAAGAAAAACCCAGTGGGATAAAATCTTATATGGAAAAAGAGTACAACATGTATTAACTCCCTCTTATGAGAACTTCAGTCCAAATATTTGATTCTTCGCATTCCAATCTTGTACACCATATTCTCAAAAGTTGCAGCTGGTAGAGACTTAGTGAACAAATCAGCCATATTATCACTTGAACGAATCTGTTGCACGTTGATATCATCATTCTTTTAGAGCTCGTGTGTGAAGAACAACTTTGGTGGAATGTGTTTTGTCTTATCTCCTTTTATGAATCATCTCTTCAATTGAGAAATGCATGTTGCATTATCTTCATATAAGGTTGTGGGTATATTATCACATTTTAAACCACATTTATTTCCAACCGATTCAAATTAATCCTAACATCAATTGAATTTATTGATATTTCTTCATTTTCTTGAGTTTGCGGCTCATTGATTTCTTCAAGAATATCAGGATTGATCAAATCTTATATTTCTTTGTGATATTCATTCTTAGTGTCATCTTGACCATTTTTTTTAGGATTTCGATCCTTAGAACCCAATGGTCTATCACGCTTCAGGCGTGCTTTGGACTAATTTGCTATGACACTAGTAGATGGTCCTACAGGGACATCAATCCGAATTGGGACATTCAATGTAGGGATATGTGATTTGGTAATCCTTTTCAAATCTGTAAATGTGTCTGACATTTGATTTGTAATTTTCTGTGAATAATCTTTTGGACCTCTTGCTCACAAATAGAAGCATGTGGATCAAGATGAGACAATGATGGATTATTTCACAAAATTTCCCTTTTTATTCATTATTCTCTCCCCCTAATTTTGGAAAATTTGTCTCATCAAATCGATAATATGCAATTGATCGTATTTCAGTGTCTTCATGTAAGGAAGAAATTATATCATGCTCATAGTTATAGCAAGATAAATAAATGTATCAATTGAACAAATGTATGATACTTCAGGACCAATCTAATTTTCTCATTTGAACTTCTTTTAGTAAGTAGTCTACTGCTTTTCAAAAATTGTTCAAAAGCTCCAATAATATTCAAGTCAACAACTTGCACAACATTATGAAAGAGTTTGACTATCATAAACGGATAAGGATAAATAGAGTCATTTTTGTACCCCTCATCAATAAATATTTATTTAGGTGATTTCAGTACATCAACCTTAGTTCATCTAATCCGTTTATGAATTACAAACAAATTTTTCAATAATTTGTATATGCTTCAGGCATTTTGAATCCTTAAAAAAATCATATAATTTTGTCACGTAAGCCATATAGGCTGAGACAATTTTCATTTAGTATTTAATTTACATGACATCTTCTGATGTCAGGACTGCAGGTCCAGTAAATTTATCCTTACCAAGATGCATCTACTTGGTAATTATTTCTACATCAACATGCTTTAAGAGACATAAAATTCATATCCTCTTCAATATTGCGCACTATATTGTATCAAAGATATCGTCGACGATATATCATTTTGTATCGATTTGTAATTAGACACAACTTACTAAGATCTTATCACTTCATTTTTTTTCCAAGTACCTGAACCTCATATGTATGAAGTGTTATGTCGTAGGCTCTTCAAGAGCACATTGCCTTCTTATTTTGATCATTTGTTTCTCTCATTTTTTCAAGGATTATTGTATTTGAAACCGATTTGTATACCATGCTTATGTTGTAAACCCTGTCCTTCAGGGACATTTAGGAGCATGTTGCAGCTGGAATATGAAATAGTTGGGTCAGCAAATGCTTCTATCATTTGACTTGAATTATCGCTTGAACGAGGATCATATTGATGATAATTCACAATATATTTCTTAGTTGTTTATTCTCTCTCCCTTTGTGTTAGAAAAACTAACATACATTTCCACCTTCTTTGGGGAATCCATATGTGTGCATCGTGGTAGATTCATTAATCATATACCGCACAACAAAAATTACTAGATGAAAAAATTTGGTTCCTGACCTTGAACCTATTATGAGGAGAGAATTTATCATAATTTATTAGTCTGAAGCATACAAGTGATATTGTATGTAATATATCATATTTCATAACAACACATAAAACTTTGTTCTCATTCGCAATGGTTTAGCTATTTATTGGAGGCATTCAACGCTAAATCAGCTTGAATATAAACTAGCATTAACAAGATCTTGATTACATAATCTGAAAATTTTGCTCTCAACTCAATTATTTTGAGCAAGTAACTTTGTATATGTCAAACTGTGGGTTGACAATAAACGCACATGTGACCATCTTATCGATGCATCTATTTAAGACATCACATTGAGGTGAACGGGCCCTTATTCACCATTTATATTTTTCAGAATTTAGGAAATTCAATCTCAACATTAGCTGGTGTAATCAACTTATCATGAGAATAAAGAAATTAATTCTTGAAGAATCTTCTAGTTCTTTAATATATTCCGAATACAAACTTAGCACATCAGATTTAAATCAGGACAACCAAAATTATCACGTCAATTGATAAAATTATTTGTACTAGTAAACTTCAAGTTTATCATGTCATGTGCTATTTGTTTTAATAAACTTTCGGTCTATGACATGAATTATTTTTTTGTACCAATAAACTTCTGGTTTACCATGACATATGATTTCATCATGCTTATATTTGTGTAGTACAACTTGAAGAATAAAGAGAGTAATCATTCACATATATATTTCTTACCACTATGATTTTGAAGATATTTAATCCTCCGATTAATTATAGCTTCAATATGATATCTTATTTACTTAAGTAAACTTCGGATTTACTACAAATTATGTTTCGATCATAACAACTTCGTATATTACAATTTAGAACGAATTACATAAGAGTATATAAGCTCTTCAGGGCCTCTAATTTATTCTCCATAATCACATATATTTTTTGGACACTATTAGTGACATGGTCTTCTAGATAAATAGTTAGCTCTTCTGGAGCACTTGATCATTAATTTTGTACAACCAAATATTGCTTAGATGCTGCTGGTATCATAAAAGAAATTATAGTTAGACACTATTGATGTCATAAAATAAATAGTAATTAAATAGACATTTAAAGACAACACAATTTATAAATGATGAAAAATAAGTTCTTAACTTTAGTATTTCAGACATCTCCTTCATGGAGAATACCATTAACATTCGAATATTTATCATCAAAGCTGCGACAGTAACCATAATATATCAATGTGGTTATAGTAGATAGTATTCTACACAATTTGTATCCTTTTTCTTTAGAATGATACATAATAAAAAATTTCAAGATGATTTGACGTGCGATGCGTACATGGAACAATGACCTTCATTCCACAAAATAACATTTATATCCTTTGTTATTCAATCTCTGCAGGAGGTGTGTTGTGGTATTTCTTCATTCACTTCGGGGAATGAAATCTGATCATTTAGATGCGCTTTATACATAATTTTAGTAGCTCATTATTTCACTCAACCGCAAGAAAACACCGCTTCAATATATTTCTCAAACATTTTTCCGCTTGTCAAAAATCATACCAATACTTCTAGACCGTCAAAATACATATAAAATCATTCCTTAGTAGTACATTCCAACACTTTAAGAAAATTACAGCAAATTAAATATAAATATTTCCGTCGTTATTTTGTCACCTTATATAACTAAAACTGAAGCTGGCAAGAAAATAAGAAAAACATTTACATGCATTATAAACTCACAACAGATTTTGGGGAGTAAAAGAAGTAAATTTCAAAGTTGAACCCTTTTGAAAGTAAAATTCAAAACCATACTACTTGGGGAGTAAAGTTCAAAGATTTACCACTTCGGGAGTAAATTCAAAGTTCTACTACTTCGGGGGTAAGGTTCGAAATTATACTATTTCAGGAGTAAAGTTTAAAATTCTACTAATACGTGAGTAAATTTAAGAGTTCTACTACTTCGGGAGTAAATTTCAGAGACATACTGCTTCGGGAATAAATTTTGAATTCACTACTTCAAGAGTAAAATTTAAAGTTTTACTACTTTCAAAGTTCTACTGCTTCCGGAGTAGAGTTCAAAGATTTATTACTTAAGGAGTAGAGTTTAAAATTTGCTACTTTGGGAGCAGATTTCTGAGTTTGCTACTTCGAGAGCAGAATTCGGAGTTTACTAATTCATGAGTAAAACATAAAATATTTATAATATTTTTTTCTCAATTATTATACCTCTTCTTGAGGTGAGTCGTGATAACTTCACAATCAAATGCACGTTCGTATATATAAGATTTACTACATATTGTCACATTCACTTCACGGAATGGATCTGTACTTATAACATTTATCAAAAGTTTTCATTCTTCAGGGATGGAACATATCTCAACGTGCCTTAAACATATCAAATAATGATAACTTAGAACTTTTTTTAAGAACTTGCTACTTCAGGAGCAAATCGAGGCATATATATGATGTGGAGAAGTTTTCTCTAACATATCTTCAATACATCCATTCGTTGCGTTGGGGAAAAAAGAAACTAAACATCTCTTTCTAAATCTTAATATATAGGAACGTAATCATTACCATCATCATATTTATATAGTAACTTTGTAAACATCAACATATATAAAATAAAATCAAGCTATGTGTGAATTCAAGGACCATTATTTAATTAATTCGGCACACTCATATTGATGAGTTTCATATATTGAAATCAAACAATTGCAGATATCCACAAGATTGAGAAATCAATATGATACCATTGTTAGAGTGGATTTGTAAAATACATACCCTTGATCTTTTCAAAATAAGTGGTAAAGGCAGAGTCTCGTGCTGATAACGTGTTGTAAAATAAGAGTGAAATATACGAATACAGAACAAAAAATAGAGACAAGAAATATGAGAATTAATGTCTTTATTATTTATTTATTTTATATTTATAAAAGGATGAAAAACATCTTTTTTATAGATTTAAAACCATTGAATGTTACCTATCTTTATAAGAATATTAATAAAATAATAATTAATAACATATATGTATATCTAAATGACATTTACTCTCATTAAATCAATTAATGAGTACAAACACATGGTACTTAGCATTTATGAAAGAGACGTATTATAACTAAATTATTATTTTTAAGCTTTTAGTGGTTAGTGGATGGCATTCGCGCTCTCAAATCTATATTCTATATATAAATATAAAGCTGGGACATAGTCTAGCCTACGTGGCATGCTTAAAAATCACGAATTGCATTTATCTTTTATCACAATTTTTTGGCAATTTCTCCGGCAAAAAAAAGTCTACAAAATAAAAAACAGCGCTTGCAGCACTCTTAAAAACTCTTATTTCTTAACCAAAAAAAAAACCTCTCAAAATCCTATCAAACGCCAAAAACGTTTGGGTTTTAGTTTCTGGTTTCTTAGATGTACTGCAAGTCAATCTTCAGAATCATTATGGATTATAACGACAGTTTTATCAGAAGAAGCAAATTGTGATTAAATGAAGAAGTCAAGAAGATAGTAAGAATATATTTTAATGGTGACTTCAGATTATTTTCAATATATTCTTCATTCGCACATGTCCGAGTTGCCTATGACTGTAACCCAATTTCCATGAGAAATTAGGTTGTGCGAATTCAAAAGGTGCATGAACCTTGATAGCTTTCGACTTCAATGCAAGTAAAGAAATTTCAGTAAATTTAATCAAGTTGGTATTTACTGTCACGATCCAAACCGGAGGGCCGCGACGTGCACCCGGATCCCACCCGCTGGGTACCACCATTCGAATATTTAACATCTAATCGTAACTAATTACGGACTAAGCCGAAAGAAAATTATGAAAATCAGGTAATCATCTTATATATACACATATCCATACCAAGGCCATACAAGACCACTATCCACAAGACACCTGTCTACAAGCCTTTAGGAGTAGCAACATCAAAGGTCGGGACAGGGCACCGCCATACCCATATATACAAGCAAAAGTACCGTACCAAAATTAGACCAACACTCCGAACAATGGAGTGCTCCAAAAATCCGCTGAAACCGAAATCAACTAACGTGAACCGTCACCTTCCTTGATTGAACCTGCGGGCATGAAACGCAGCGTCCCTCGACAAAAGGGACGTCAGTACGACTGATGTACTGAGTATGTCATGCATGAATAATAGCATAACAGGGATAGACAACAACTGAAACAGAAACAGAAACAACTGACCAGCAGTAAATGCCTCTGAGGGCCCTAATACATATGCCTAAATGTTATGCACAATGCAGTTTCCATATACATAAGCCTCATCGGGTAATATAACGTCTTTCCCTTTTCCCATTCCCAGTACATATATATATATATATATATATATATATATATATATATAATATCTATCATATAGTAGTATGCATAGCACAAGTGGTCCAAGGTAATATATGAATGCAATGCAAATAAAAATGCATGAATGATAACACAATATTCCAATCTCAACGGATGACATAATACTTTTATACCTTCGGCTAACATTGAAAAATCAACATCTTTTCTGTATGCTTCAGTAAGGACTTAGAAACATATTTAGACATGCTTTTAGCATAAGAATCAATAACACGAATATTTTTAACTACTAGGAGCAGAATAATTTATGGAACAATATCACGGTTATACTTCGTTACATGGAACATGCCAAAAGAAAGAAATAATTTGCCTTAACATACCTCGATACCTGAAGAACCTGAATCAAAATAAGAATTTTGGTCGAGCAATACACGAAATCACAGAAAGGAAAAAAAAAGGGCAAATTCGTTTTCAAAAGTGACGAAATGTAAGGACTGATTTTATTCTCCTCTCCAAGTATCTATGTTGACAACGTTCTGCCTCAAGTAACACAAGTCACTTTGAGAAATTTATTCTTATTTCAACCCATTTTCTTTGTCTTTTAAAGACATGTCCAACAAGCCATTTATGGCTCTCATCATACGGTCTCCCACTAGCCAAACTTAGCGGTGGGGAGCCTCAACATAACGCCACCTTGCTTCCCATGCACGGTCACTTAATTTAATTAAGTGATCTGCCTCCATATGATTTATCAATTATATACTTAATTAATTTATTGATCCCAGTTCATTTAAATCCTAAAAACTCATAAGATCTTCATATACTCGATGTCATAATTTGTGATATGACACTAGTCAATAACCTCTTCATGAACATACCAAATTTATTTTCGGCTTCCGTCGTCACACTTGTTACGTCCAAAATTATTTCAGGATTTTATCCTTTTATATGCTAAATTTTTCATTAGCACACGTAAATATAACATAAATTTTCGCAACGCTCGGGTCTACTTACAAACGCTTAGCGATTTTACATACGCCCAGCGATTTAAATCGTGACCCGAAAGTACGGGATGTTACATCTTTCCCCCCTTAGAAATAGTCATCCTCGAATGTTGGGGTACATACCTAATCCCCGTTACGTAGCCCAGAAATACAGCTGTTTCTAGTTCCACCAAATCCGCTAGGGTCCAACGGCTACAAACTAATATTACACAATTTCAATAGATCCGTATTTATAACACATCCATATTATGTAAAAAGACCGATAACGTACTTGTAACGACATCAAGTGAGGATTCCTGATCCCGTTATCTCACCAATGCCTAAGTACGGTTCTGTCCCCCACCAAAATTAGTTTCTCTACCCCTACTTCCACTTTAACCAGATAATGTGTGATGACTCTGCCTTGACGGGCGTACTGACCGTGGTGAAGCTGCTGCAGATTCGACTAGCTGAACTCTAACACCTTCGCCTCCTGTCGGACAATCCCGTATAAAATGATCAGGTTCACCACAAGAGTAACATACCCTCACTCAGCCAATGACGATCTCATCTGAATATCATCTCTTCTATAATAAGGCCCTGACACTTGTGAATTCTGACCCGGTCCTGATTGAATAAACCGATCAGCCCTCGATCCTGTAGATGGTAATGATGTGTTGGACACCGGGTAGGATGGGCGTTCATAAGGCTGTGGCATGGGCTCATCTTCGAAATCTCCTACGTCACCAATGGATCGGGCCCTCTTATGCTGTCCCTTATCACGTTCTCGATCTTCCTGTTGTTGCTTCTTACGACCTTCCAAGTTCTATGCATAAGCCTGAATGCGAGCGATATCCAGACTCAGATTCAAAGAAGCCGTAATACACTCATTAATCAAGTGCGGCCCCAAGCCGGTAACAAACCTATGTACCCGGTCACTCATCTCTGCTACAATCGTAGAATCATATCGGGCCAACGAATTAAATTGCAAACTATATTCTTGAACACTCAGGTCACCCTGCTCAAGACGTAGGAACCTGTCCTGCCTGTCCCGTCGAAGTTCGACTAGCAAAAAATGTTGTAAAAAGGCCTCTGAAAATTCTCTCCATCTAGCCGGTGAAGCACGAGGTCTCTTGGATTGCTCCTATGCATTATACCAGGTTACTGCGACATCCCGCAGTCTATACGAAGCAAAATTTACCGACTCGGTATCAGTAGCATCCATTACCCGTAAAGTGCGCTGTACTTGATCCAGAAAATTTTGTGGGTCCACATTCAAGTCTATGCCTGTGAAAATCGGAGGGTCTAGAATGATGAAATCCTGAGCTCTTGCGCTAGCAGCTCTATCAGAAGGATTGGGAACTTGACGTTGGGCCTGAGCGGGCACCAATCATGTCAATAACTGAACCGCACTCCGCATATCAAGATCCATGTATCGAGTATCATGTAGAGAAACTAGGGGAACTGCAGCTCCACTAATCTCCTCTGATGATGATGTACCGGGAGAACCATACGAAGGAGTCATACCGAGGGTCTCACTCTGGCCCTCACTAACGGGTGGCAATCGGCTGGTATCTTCGTCCGCCGTCGTATCCAATGTCCTCATACTCTTGAACTTCTTCCTTATTGTAGGCATCGTTGGAATCATAAATACAAAATGGATCAGGAATGAAATACGTATGACTCAGCTTTATAGCACGATCTATGATATGAAAGAATGGAAACCAATCCTAAATGTCAGGCTGCCTCATGTTTATAAGTATGGTGCACAACATACCCATAAACAAGACTCTACTAGACACGACTTGTAGACTCCCTAGGACAGACATGCTCTGATACCAAGTTTGTCATGACCCAAACTGGAGGGCCGCGAATCGTAACTAATTACGGACTAAGCCGAAAGAAAATTATGAAAATCAGGTAACCATCTTATATATATACATATCCATACCAAGGCCGACAAGGCCATACAAGACCACTATCCACAGGATACTTGTCTACAAGCCTTTAGGAGTAGCAACATCAAAGGTCGGGACAGGGCCCCGCCATACCCATATATATAAGAAAAAGTATTGTACCAAAATTAGACCAACACTCCGAACAAGGGGAGTGCTCCAAAAATCCGATGAACCTGAAATCAACTAACGTGAACCGTCACCTTCCTTGATTGAACCTGCGGGCATGAAACGCAATGTCCCACGATAAAAGGGACGTCAGTACGACTGATGTACTGAGTATGTCAGGCATGAATAATAGCATAACATGGATATACAACAACTGAAACAGAAACAGCTGTCCAGCGGTAAATGCCTCTGAGGGCCCTAATACATATGCCTAAATGTTATGCACAATGCAGTTTTCATATACATCAGCCTCATCGGGCATCTTCCTTACCATAACAACCTCTATGGGCATCATACCATAAAATGGTTAATGAATGTATGCATAATGCAAATGCAATATACTAATGTCCACACATGAATCCTCGCATAACCGCCTCTGTGTGCATCAAGTTATATCGCCACACAAGGGCATTACATCATCACATCATATTGGCCTCTTCAGGCTCTTTCGTGATAGTATGTACCAGCTGCAGGTGGTGTGCGTATATAACGCATTTCCCTTTTCCCATTCCCCATACATATATATAATATTTATCATATAGTAGTATGCATAGCACAAGTGGTCCAGGGTAATATATGAATGTAATGCAAATAAAAATGCATGAATGATAACACAATATTCAAATCTCAACGGATGACATAATACATTTATACCTTCGGCTAACATTGGAAAATCAACATCTTTTCCGTATGCCTCAGTAAGGACTTAGAAATATATTTAGACATGCTTTTAGCATAGGAATCAATAACACGAATATTCTTAACTACTAGGAGCAGAATAATTTATGAAGCAATATCACGGTTATACTTCGTTACATGGAACATGCCAAAAGAAAGAAATAATTTGCCTTAACATACCTTGATACGTGGAGAAAACCTGAACCAAAATAAAAATTTTGTTCGAGCAATACACGAAATCACAGAAAGGAAAAAAGGGCAAATTCGTTTTCAAAAGTGACGAAATATAAGGACTGATTTTATTCTCCTCTCCAAGTATCTATGTCGCCAACGTTCTGCCTAAGTCACACAAATCACTGTTGGAAATTTGTCTTTGGTGGGGTGGTGCGTCCACCCATATTTAATGAATTAAACACTAGTGTTTCGCATATTGGAGGCTTTGTCTCTTTACACATGCATAATCTACTAAGTGAGTAGATGATCGTAGGGCCAAGAATCGTCAAATTTCGTTGAGAAATGAAAGAGATATTGGTCCACAAAGTAAGGTGTTTGAGGCATGGAAATATGGTGTGGGATAAATCTACCACATCGGTGGGAAAATGAAGAATTGCTCTCTTTATAAGTCTCTTAATTGGCTAAGGATTTGGGACTCCAAGGGGTAACCCATGTGTTTAAAGGATGGAGGACCTAGATGTGCTTGGGTTAAAGGCTAAGCCCACACGCGCGTCGCCGCCGCCCGCCCGTCCCGTCCGGTCACGGGTCACGGGTTGTGGGTCGTGGGACTTTCTGATATTATCTCTTTAGACCCAAATTGTTTAAGATTTATAGTTTGGTTCCTAGAGTTTCTGGAAAGTTGAATTTGGGAACGACGGAAGGCGGAAAGTTTCTGCCTACCGTTGGAGTTGATTTTTGGGGCGTTAGTGTGCATTAATCAGCCATTACTTGGCTGATTAACTCCTTCATAATCAGCCATCCTTCAATGACCATAATCAGTCTCCCTAATGATCATAAGCCTGCCATTAACAACCCTTCTAATGGCTATTAACAACCATGTTTTGGCAGTTGAGGAGTCCCTTCCTCATGCTATATATTGATGCCTTTTGGCTCAATTGTTAGTGACGAAAAATATACAAAAAATAGTATAGAAAGACACAGAAACGAGACAACATTTATATACACAGAGACAAACAGAAGAGACACTGAAATTTAGTCCAAAACGTTGGGAGTAAAACAGAAACTCTTCCTTCCTTTTCTATTCTTCAGCAAGTCGTTTCGTATTTGTTTTCTTCGTCAGGATCAACCTATTTGCTTTGTAGTGTTGTTTTATCTTGGGAGACTATTGCCCGCTAACATAAAAACATATATACGGGGCAATCTTGTCATAAGGACATAGTGTCATCACTCGCCTCAGCACACAGTTATAACAATCTAGATTTAGTGTTTCTTGATTTCAGGTTATCAAGATTCAAGACTCAACAAGCTTGCGACAGTTCTGAACATTGCCTATTTGTTTATCCTTTCGAACACTTGTAATATTTATTTACTTCCCGTACTGCTTTACAATATCCAACAGTCACTTTGAGAAATTTATTCTCATTTCAACCCATTTTTTTTGTCTTTTAAAGACATGCCCAACAACCCATTTATGACTCTCATCATACGGTCTCCCACTAGCCAAACTTGGCGGTGGGGAGCCTCAACATAACGCCACCTTGCTTCCCATGCACGGTCACTTAATTTAATTAAGTGACCTGCCTCCGTATGATTTATCAATCACACACATAATTAATTTCTTGATCCCAGTTCACCTAAATCCTAAAAATGAATAAGACATTCATATACTCGATGTCATAATTTGTGATATGACACTAGTCCATAACCTCTTCATGAACATACCAAATTTATTTTCGGCTTCCGTCGTCACACTTGTTACGTCCAAAATTATTTCGGATTTTAATGCTTAGCGATTTTACATACGTCCAGCGATTTAAATCGTGACCCGAAAGTACGGGACGTTACATTTACTTTCAAGTGCTAAGCGGAAGATGTTGTGGAAATTCCATGATATACAATTGCATTTGCAATAAATTCTGGGTATAGATTGAAAAAGTATATCTTTAAGATTTAGATAATTTTAATAGGAGTATTTTATTTTGGTTTCATGTTCGCCTTGTATTCATCTGTGTGTTTCATGAACTTTTGATTCATAATGTAACGGTTGTATCATCTTTAAATTTGATCTCTGTTTCCTTTTACTGGTGTTATGTTCTTTCTTAAAGAGAAAGATTTATGATTTCTGTTTTCCCTTTAATTCTCCAGTTGTTGATGTTCATGTAATCTTCATTATAAAACATATGTATTTGATGCTAATCACTTGAATGATTAAATTGTTGTGGTTAGTTATAAAGTGCATTGATTGTTGTTTAGTAATCTTTATGCATTTGTAGAAGCTTACATTTTTTGTACTTTGTTTTTATCCTTTGAAGTGGAGGAGACATATAGGATACTAGCCCCTTTCTTTTGATTGTTTGTAATAATCATACGCTGACTCAATGTGTTGTTTTGAAATGCAATAATTAGGAAGCCATTAAGAAGTGTAGATTGAATTTTCAAGTTGTTTTAGGTGGATTTAGATTATCTTTATTCATAGTCTTCTTTTAAGCATGTTATCTTTTCTGAAAAATCAAGAATTGGCGGTCAGAATCTCATTTCTTCATTCATTAGATCTCTTATTTTTGGCAAGTTTGATGATAACGCGTTTGGAATTTATAGATCTAGATGATACTCTTTATCCCTTTATCACTGGTCTGGCAGTAATTGTTCGCAAGAATCTTGAAGGTATACATGATCTGTTCTTCAAACTTCTAAAAATAAATACCCTTTTAAAATAGTTATTTGATGCCTAATCAACATGCCTACGCAGATTATATGATTGGAAATATTGGTTTGATTCTTGTATAATGAAAGTTGTTCTGTTTCTTCCTCTTATTCTGATGTTTTACCCACTTTCAGCAACTTTAAGAGCAGGCTAAAGATTTTAGTTCTCATCTAGATGCGTCAACATATTCCAAAGTTTTGCTCAAGGCTATGGATAATCAATCTGGTGGTACATAGCGAAATGTATCCTTTTGCAAGTGTTTTAAACTTCCAAAATAGACTTTCATCATCACTATCACAAGTGGCGGAGTCAGGATTTCTTTATCAAGGGAGTTTAAAAAAAAACACGCTAATAGTATTGACAAATGAACGGATCGGGTCAAATAAGAGCGGGCTAGAAAAAGTTCAGGAGTGAAACTTCCTTAATTACCACTTCGACAAATGAAATTAAGTTATCTCGTAAGTTATCAACGACTAGAAGTAACATAACATACAAATATGTGGTCAGGTTTATTACGGGAGAGTAGTTGATTAAATATTTTTAATTTATTCGGAAAAAAGAATTTGTAAGGCAAGGAATGTTAGCAACTTGCAAATAGGAGCAAGGAAAATTCTGTTGGAACGAAGACACAATTCATGAAAAATCAAATCTTTCCACATAAATATCTTGTAAGATTTAAAATCTTCCTTTGGGAGCTTGAATGGATAATATTTTGCAAGATTTAAAATCTTATTTTGGTGGCTTGAATGTATAATATGGTGGAAAGAATAGAGATTACACAAGGAAAATACCCATAGAATGGACTGTCAGATTGGCCCATAATCGTAGCTAGACAGTGGAAGCTAAGATTGAGAAAAATGGTGTCAGATGGAATCGAACCTGCTGCAACACAACACGAAAATTGAACACCCTTTTTCATTGACCCAAGTTTTTGGTTTGTATTAAAAGGGTTCAATATTAAATATATACATATAAATCAAAATTTTAATCCGATATACAACGTAATTTTCTGATGAACCCTTGAGCTCCAGGTAGATCCGCCCCTGACTTATCACTAATATGGCCAAGAGAGATATCACACACTTCACAACAGAAAAAAAAAATATCACAAGCATATGATTACCAATCTTAGAATACATAATCTCCACATAGACCCTGTTTCATCCTAAAATGAAATCTATCTATATATCTATACTTCATAAAGCATGGAATTGAAAAAAATGACGTGACACTCCCCTAAGCCAGGATTTGGACACATCTTTTTTCTGAGGTTTTGCCTTTACCTTTTTCACTATTATTTCATTAACCCTCTTAATTCAACCTCCCTCTCTTCCTTCTCTTTCTGTTAATCATCTTAATTACACCTCGAAGCCATCAAGAAGCAAATATGGTTTCTTGGATGGAGGAAAGGACAACGGCTTGATTATAGAACATAAATTGTGGTTTGTTACGTGCTATGAAGAATAGAGATCGAGAATAATATTACTATTTTTTTAGGTAAACATATGAACTATCACTTTTTTATACTAAAAATTTTCAACTAAGCTGTATTTTTTTGTCTTCACGGTTATGAAGAAACTTCTTGGCATGTGTTTATGATATCTTATCTGGTACGCTTTTTAGACCTACCAGAACCTTCTCATTTGTTGATGTTAAGAATTCCAAATCGGAAATGGAATGGCAACATAGACTCCTTATATAGACTTGGACAATCGTCACCTTACAAATTAGCTTTTGAGATTGAGTTAGACCCAAGATCCGTTCTTTACGGTTTACTTCTACCAAGTTTTATTATCATGTATTAACTTTTTCTTGCTTCTGAAAATACTTTAAAATCGATCCCGAAATGTATACACGTATTCTATTGATGTCGACAACCTTGTGTGAGTTGGAAGGCCTCAAGATTAAATTCTTGATCTCTTCAATAAGGCTTACATTAATCTCATTTGACGTTCTAACTTACGGGGCTTTGAGAAAGACAACATAATCGGGAGGGTGTCCATATGATCAAGATGGATGCTTCATAGTCAATGGGAGTGAAGAAGTTCTGATTCACAGGAGAAAATGAGCAGTAATGGCACATATTTGTTATGATTCTGCTAAGAGCGAAATGATGGAATTACTTCCTCCTTCCTTGGAAGAGGTTTTTGTGATTCAAAATCAGCAAGCATTGCTCTAGGATTAGTTCCGTTCCAAATTGACATAATAAGGTAGTTAGTTTCGTTTCCAAATTAAGTATCTTCATACTCACATCTGGCTCATTAGATCCTATGTTGTCCGCTTTTGCTTCACTTGCCTGGCTTTCAGCTAACTGTTCTGCTCAACCAGAGCAGTTTTTGTCACTGTTCTACAGTTTCATGTCTTGCAATGTTGGGATAACTCATCTACTTTTGGAGAGGTCTCAGTTTAATGAATTTAGGAGAGGTCTCAGTTGACAACACATTTTGATAGGCATTTTTATTCCCGCTGTTTTGCATGATCATTGCAGAGGTAGAAGAGTATCGATGCTTCTTGCTTTATTCCATTCGAAAAATATATTGAAGGTGCTCCATTTTTTAACTTCTATGAATTTCTCGTACCTAAGTATGAATTGGTTCAGAGAAGAATGCTTTTTCTTTGAATTTGCTGCACAATTCCTTGCCTTTGTTTGGGTGAAGTTATGGTTTCCACTTAATCATAAGAACTTTCTTGTAATTAAGTGTGTTTGCTTTCAATATATCTTGGAGAAGATCAAATGCTTGTTGTAGTATGCAAATCCCATTCAGCTGCCAGAGCTCTTGAAAATTGTCAAATGGATGGTAACCGGTGCTCTTGACATATTAGCATCTAAGTTTGGAATATTCGTCAATGGTCGATGTTTGATTATATGCCTGGAGGTACGGTAAAAGTATTTCTTTATCTCATTCTTTTTAATTGTTGTGATTTAAGATTTTCGATCCACTTAACACATTATGTTTTAGCGATGTGTAAGGTGCTTGCTTTTTCTTTCAGGCCATACACGATGAGGAGTTAACAATGATCCCCAGAGAGAACTTTCTCTTTTGCACTCTACTTTATCAAATGGAGAAACAGTTAATATGATATTCCTTCCTACATAGCAATAGCATTTGCAGTTGAGAACTGATTTCGGGAGACATTATCTTATCATCTACGAGTCTAGAGATCACCTTTCATGGCAAGTTCCTGGACAGAAGATGGTGCGGTTTTCCAGAATTCCAACCAGTTGTTGAAAATCAAATACCTACTAAAAGTATATATATGTATGTATTTACTGATATATATACTAAAGATCATGTATATATGAGATGTTTTATCATTCCCATAGTGTGACGGGCGGTGTGTACAAACGGGAAGCTTTCCCTTTGAGATTGAGTCCTTCGTTTGGAACTGCTCTTTTCTTTTCCAAAGTGGAATTCTTGTTGCTAACCTAAGTAAAACTACTATGATATTGCTTACTGATATTATATATTCCTTCTTGATTGATCAACTAATGTTGATGTACGAAACGTAAAAGACTGAACAACGAAAATGTAATTCTTCTAAATTTTTTATTTGTATTGTGTCAGTTTTACATTTCTTTGCTTTGCATTTCATTTTCTGTTATTCGAATAGAGAATTTAGAAAAACACATGTCTATTATCGAATAAAATAAATATATCAAATACTTAATACACATTTATTCGATAACAAGTATCTAAGAGATTCGTGTATTAAATTAGCGCTCATACACTGAGACATATTTCTTTAAATTTTTTTTTTAAGAATATGCTAATGAGAAATTCAGTTCATTTAAGTTATATTTTTAATAAGAAAATTACATTTGTGATTTAACATACATAATTTATTATAATGTGACTATACAAGAAATTAAATATATTCTAACCCAAAAATTTATATTAGTATCAATTATTATAAAATTACTAATGTGGTTCTATCCCAAATAAATTTACAACAACGTCAATTATTATAAATTATTAATGTCGCTTCGCGCGGGCTATTCACTAATTTCTTTTAAAAGTTAAAAGAAGTGTTTGGAGTTGAGTTGTATAAATTAAAAGGTCACACAAAATAATGAAATTTTATGTTCTCAGTTCATGTCATCTCTCGAAAAGATTTAAAAGCGAATTGATGCATCGGGATCCAAAATTGAAGTTGGTTGTTAAATAGTAAATGATCAGGCATGGAAAAAATCAACAGGGAATTAATTAGAGTGTTGACCAGTGTTTTAAAAGGCCAAGGCTTAAGACAAGGTGTTTTACACATACCTCACCGAGACGTAAGCTTCGAGGCACGAGACGTAAGCTTCATGGGTATTTAATATTTAGTAAAAATATTTTTAAATAGATAAAATTATAAAAAAATTATAAATAAATGATATATATATATATATATATATATATAACAAAAAACTAATCAAAGCAATCTATTATACGCCATTTACAACTTATAATTATATATAACATAATTTTACAAGAATAAACAAGACAGTGAAATAAAAGTTATTATGAAATGCAAATCAACTCTAACATCTTAACTTTGAAATAATGAAAAAATCACAATCTCTTAAAATAATATTATTATCATAATATTCATTTTATCTCTCTATAAGCAAATAATCAATAAACTTTATTAATATTATAATTAAAACATAACTCCTCCATGAATAAAAGTAAAATTACTTTCAAATAGCGAAATAATAAAATATGATAATTTTTATACATAGAATAAAAGATCAATGACAAGTGAAATGTACAATTCGGCTATGCATTTTTAAAAGAAATATTAAGTGATATTCACCCTCACGATGTTCTCAAATAGTAAATATGAAATACTATGACTTATTATTTGAGTTACACCCAATCTTCTTATATCTATAGATGAAAAACTATTAAGTATCATTCATGTGTTAAACAATTATGAGAGTCAATAAATTTTAATTAAGGAATTTAATATATAATTTGTGCAAGAAATGTTAGGCGATCCCCGAGCGTTGGGCGTAAGGTGTGTCTAGGGCATACAATCGGGCGCTTAAGGCATAAGCCTCACATGAACTAAGCCCCGCACGTGAGCTCGGGCGCATTTTAACAGTCCCCCGCCCCGAGGCGAGTCTTGAAACTGCCTTATAAAACACTGACTAGCAAGGTGTGTACGAAAGGAAAAGGATTAATATTATTTTACGGTGAAACCTCTCTATACCATTATCGTTGGGTTCGAAAAATTTTGACTGTTATAGAGAACGTTTGTTATACACCTATTACAACATTTAAATAATAGTTGACTGTTATAGGAAAAAAAGATGCATACAATCCAATTTTTTATTTTTATGTTATAAAAATAACAAAATTATTTAAATTTTAAATCTCAGAGATATGCATACTTCATTAACTAAACATTAAAAAAAGTTAATACAATTTCAATAAATGCATAACCGAATGTGTAAAGTTTTAAGCTCTAAGGTACATATTTTAAATATACTTAAAAATTAAATTCTTTCAAGATTGATGGAGGAAATTTATAATTGTAGCTTGTTTTAAAAAGATTAGAAGGAATCAAGTATGTGTCTCTTTGCTTGCTCTAAAGAATAGAATTTATACTCCTTATTCACATTATTTTTCTTTTTGAAAATTATTTATAAATAAAAATAGAAAACACTGATATTTTTAGATTGTATATTCATATGTAATATTTTGTCATAATTATAGTATATTAAAGTATCAAATTAAATATTTGATCAAAATATTTATATTTATTATTGATAATTATAAATATTCTATTTTTATAAAAATGGTTAATTATACGAGGGTAATTTTACAAAGAAAGTATTGTTATAAAGTTTGTTGTTGTTATCGATTTCGAAAAAGCTTAGTTGTTATAAAGAGGTGATATTATATGTCAATGCTATTATAAAAAGGTCTTACTGTATAAGGGGGTGAAAGGGTTTTAAGAGTATTCGAGTATTATTTACTCCCTCAAAGAAGATTGCAGCTATTAAAAGAAAACTATCTCATTTTCATTCTGAAATTTCCCCATTCAAAAAGACTTATTTTCTTACGAAATCTCTAAATTCTTCAAAATCAAATTTTCTACTAAACAAATTTTACAGAATATTGGGAGATCCTAACGTTCTGCCCTTGCTCATGAAGCCCTCAAATAACTCATCAGACAAGTGTGTTCTCTTGAGCCGTGACGAGTAAATCAAACAAAACAAATACATAATTTTTAATTGTTTGGTCAAAGAAAAAAAATACATACATGGAATGAAAGAAGCAAGGAGAAGAAACCTAAGTTTGAGAAGGAAGAAGAATAAAAAGTGCGATCGGAGGCGAAATGCTAAAAAATATCTAAGGGTTTGATAAAAAAAAGGAAAAAATATATCAATTATAATGTTCATATTCTTACGAATTTCAAAAGACCAAGCAAATCACTCTCTAACTCCACTTTCCAACCTCATCTGCCCGAAAATATATTCTAGAGGGTCACAATTCCTGCAGTCGGAAATCATGAGCGGCCTAAGTAAAAGGGATGCCCAGATCCAGTAGCCAATGCGACATACATGGAGCTCAAATACTGCTTACACTGAAGAAGAGATCAAAATTCAATTTTCACATATATAGGAAGACAATCAGAATTTTAACAAATACTTACATATGGAAAAAAATCCCATCTTTTGAACGTGATATACCTTTTTTTTTTGTACAATAAAATCTACACTAACACAGATGCATTCTGGATCATAGCCTCACAACAACATTTTAGTTGCATAAGCATGAAGAGCAGATGAGCTTCATTCTAAATGATCACAAATTGGCTTTTCAAAGTGGACCAACGGTAAAAAGACAATTACTTACCATCAATATTTTTCTTATAGTTAGTTTAAAATGCTTTTATATTTATTAGCAAATGCAAATTATTGATGTTTGTCATCTTCTATATATATATATATATATATATATATATATATATATATATATACACACGTAGACATGTAAAAAATAGTGTATACATTTTTTTCATAATTATTTATAATTTAGTATTATTACAAGACATTAATAGAAATATTGTTATTTATACAAAGAAGAGTTAATTCAAGCTAGTAAGATGTTAATCATGTGCTTGCAATACATTATCTTGGATCTTGTTGTAAAAACTTTATTTACTAATATGAAGATTTGAATAGTTTAATTTGAAGTTTTAAAATATTTCAATGGTTAGAAAGTAGTCAAAGTTTCTTTCTTTCTCTTTTAATAAAGGTCTTGTATTTTTTCCCTACAAATTTCAATATTTTTTAAGTGAAATAAAATCATAAAACTCACAATTACAATTTTTAGGGCCTCAACATTTAGAGGCCTAAGGCAAAGGCTCTATTAGCCTCATTTTGAGCCGTCCTGTACACACGATTTTCCAAATAAGATGCCTTGAGAGGAACTATATGTATTTTTTATAACAGGGTATTTATGTAGATTAAAAAAGGCAGTCCGGTGCACTAAGCTATCTATGCGCAGGTCTGGGGAAGGGCCGGACTGAGTATATATGTAGATTATTAGTAATATATTTTTTATGCACTCCATTTATTATAAAGGAACCCGAGTACAACGAAGGGGGATATGGCCTTACCTCCTAAACACAAAGCAGAATTGTCCAAAGACAATTTCTTTATAGATGGGAAGAAAGAAAGATGATGACAAAAAACACTAGATATCCCTCTCCTATACATAACATAATCAAGGAACATCAAAGAGGTATCTGTTTTCCATCTTTCTATCCCAAAAGATGGTATTCTTGAGTTGCTTCATTATGAAAGAAGGAAATTGTAAAATATCCATTCTGATTTCTCCTTGCTACGTCACACTATGAAAGTTTGAAAAAAGGTCGTGGAGATGAGAGTGAGAAGAGTCGTGTCTATTTTTGAGATCAATTTAGATCCATGTCGGGGTGTTCGACCACAGAAGCCATTCATCTTATTAGGAGGTTGGTGGAGCAGTATAGGGAGAGGAAGAGAGACTTATATATGATTTTTATCGACCTCGAGAAGGCATACGACAAAGTTCCTAGGGAGGCTCTATGGAGATGTTTGGAGGTTAGAGGTGTATCTGTGGCGTACACTAGGGCGATCAAGGATATGTATGATGGAGCCAAGACCAGGATACGAACAGTAGGAGGAGACTCAGAGCACTTTTCAGTGATGATGGAGCTGCACCATGGATCAGCTCTTTACCCATTCTTATTTTCCTTGGTGATGGATGGACTGACACGATAAATCCAAGGAGAGGTGCCATGGTGTATGTTATTGATGAGACTCACAGCGGAGTGAACGCTAAGTTGGAGGTTTGGAGACAGACTCTGGAATCTAAATGGTTCAGGCTGAGTAGGACCAAGACAAAATACTTGGAGTGCAAGTTCAGTAACGGGAGCGACCTTGAGACAGGCGTGGATGTAAGGCTTGGTACTCAAGTCATTCCAAAGAAAGGAAGTTTCAAGTACCTCGGATCTATTATCCAAGGGGATGGAGAGATTAATAACGATGTCACACATCGTATTGGGGCAGGGTGGATGAAATGGAGGCTCGCATCTGGAGTCTTATGCGACAAAAAGGTGCCACCACAACTTAAAGGCAAGCTCTATAGGGAGGTGGTTAGACCGACTATGTTGTATGGGGCAGAGTGATGGCCAATCAAGACTTCGCACATCCAAAAGATGAAAGTTGCGAAGATGAGGATGCTGAGATGGATGTGTGGACATACAAAGAGGGATAAGATTAGAAATGATGATATCCGGGACATAGTGAGAGTGACCTCGGTGGAGGATAAGATGCGGGAAGCAAGGTTGAGATGGTTCAGACATGTGCAGAGGAGAGACACAGATGCCCCAGTGCGGAGGTGTGAGAGGTTGTATATGGACGGGTTCATGAGGGGTAGAGGTAGGTCGAAGAAGTATCGGAGAGAGGTGATTAGACGGGATATGGCGCAGGTGAAACTTACTAAGGACATGACCTTAGATAGAGGGTTGTGGAGGACACGAATTAGGGTAGAATGATAGTAGGTAGTCGAGCGTAGTCCTACTTACGCTTACAAAATGATAGTTTTAGTGTTATTACTGTAGGCCCGATTAGCCTATCACATTTATAGGCGCAGTATTGCTTTATAGTCCCTTGTAGTTTGATTTATGCTGCTATGTGTCCTTTAGTGTACTTTGTTTAGCTTATTTACTACTTACTTTTTCGAAATGTGCTATCATGACTTATTCGCCTTTGATACCGACATTTTCATACTGCTTTAAATTTTTTTGATCGTTTCTCTTGCTTTTGCTTAGCTCTTGTGCTTATGCTCTGTCTTGAACCGAGGGTCTCTCAAAAACAACCGTTCTACCTACTAAGGTAGAGGTAAGGTCTGCATACACTCTACCCTCTCCATACCTCATGTTGTGAAATTTCACTGGATATGTTGATGTTGTTGAACCAAGTTAGTTGCCCCAATTTCAATACATGATTTGAAAGACTGTCAACTTTATTGCATTCACTGTAGCAGTGAGATATAGATCATTCTTTCACAAGTATGATATTCATGTTGATGTTGGTAATTGTACTCCCTCCGGATAAAAAATAGTGTTTACTTAGTCATTTACACACTCCTTAAGAAAATATTAACTACTAAAAAAATAGGTTAATAGGGACAAATTTAAAAAAATAAAGTTAATTCTTTCTTGATTTAACAAGTGGACACTCTTTTAGACTCAAGAAAAAAAGTCTAAGTAAACACTTTTTTATCTGGAGGGAGTATTTTGATATTCTAGGGGATTTGAGCCTTTCTTTTAACCAGTTTATTATCATCATAGACAGAGTCCATTTCAATCTCCACTGCTAAAGCTTCTACCAGGTTGTTATTGTTATTATTATTATTACTATTATTATTATATTATTATTATTATTAATTGCATAGTATTTGTGCCAGTAACTCGAAGAACACCAGAAAAGACATCAAGGAAAAGAACAAGAGCAGAGCTGAAGGATTGGAAACATTGAATTCTCGAGTACCTCACAATAGAAGGTCCTCACTTAAAATTTCCAGTATTGTTAGCTTCATGTAAAAGGCATAACAAGTTTGATGTAAAAAACAGAAAACAAAAAGGAGAACAAAAAGTCACAAAAGCTTCTCACATTTTAATCAGGTAAGTTCAACTCTCTAGATGAGGACCATGACCAAGTAGCGGAAATATCTCAGCCAGATGTGTAAAGATTGGAACTTTGTAATTAACCATGTAAAAATAGTGCTGTAAAAATTTCTTACTTTGAAAAATAAACTAAATAAATTAAGACAGCTGAAAAAGAGGGTATAACCTAACTGTGTATATCACAGCCAGACAGTAAAATATAACCATATACTCTTACTATAGTAATTCTTTTGCTCTTACCTATATGACTGTACACTGATTTACATGAACGAGAGGAGGACTAATCCGATAGCTTCAGAGTGCTTTCTGGTCTAGTCTTTCGTTCCAATTCAGACAACGAACCAAGCTATGAAACCAATCACCTGTCTGATCAGACTTGTTAACTGTAGGTAGTGGATGCTCACTCATATATATGCGAACAGAATCTCCTCTAGAGAGTTGTTGCCTTCTCTTCCCATCAAAAGAGACCCAAGCATTGCTACGTGCATCCTCTGGTATCTGTTCATATGCAAAAAAAAAAAACTTATAAGATTCTTAGAGAGTGATGAAATGAGAACGACAAAGAAGCAAAGAATCTGGAATAGACAATAGGATTTGAGCTTCCCATGAGAGAGATCTCACAGCAAACACTGCTATACTTGAACATTGTCATGACATGGATATCAAGCAACGGTATGGGCAGTTTGGACGTGTATTATTAAGGAACTAGCCCATTTAGTTGTGATCTAAAATAGTCCTTATAACGATGATTTTTTTTTTTACAATTGTGGTGTCCGGGCCAGCACATAATCCCTGCGGCTCCTGATGATACAGAGGTGCCTAAATGCGAGGATGATCCTAAGTTATGGACAACACTTGATGCCACCGTCCTTCAGTGGATTTATTCTACTATCTCCACCGACCTATTGCAAACGATTATTGAGCCAGACGCTACGGCGATGGCTGCATGGGATAGACTGTGTGACATATTCCAGGATAATCAAAATTCAAGAGTTGTTACTCTTGAACAGGATTTTTCCCACGTCAACATGGAAAATTTCCCGAACGTTTCAGCATATTGCAAAAGGTTGAAGGAATTGGCGGACCAACTCCGCAACGTTGGTGCGCCAATTAGTGAAGATCGTCTTGTTTTACAGATGGTTGTTGGCCTATCTGAGGCCTATAGTGGCGTTGGAACTCTCCTTCGTCAAAGTAATCCTCTTCCAAGGTTCTATCAAGCCCGCTCCATGCTTACCTTGGAAGAAGCCGATTTGGCTAAAAAGGCGGCTACTAATGCTAGTCCCGTGGTCATGATGACTTCCTCCACTAGTCCTCAAAATTTTGGTAACAATTCGCACCAAAACCGATCCCACGGGGGCAACAAGAATGGCCGAAAAAATAATGGAAAAAAGCGCGGGGGCAAACGCTGCGGCACAAGCGGCAGTCATGGTGGCCAAAACAATGGCAGTGGACCCCATCCAGGTTACAGTGGGCCACCGAATCCCTGGTCTCCGCCTTGGGCCTCTGGGCCGTGGGCTTGGACCAGTGGACAGAGGCCCTACGGCCCACCTCCACAGCAGTTTCCAACGTCTGGCCAGTGGGCTTTCAAGCAGCCCAGACGGCCCACTGCCCACTGACCCAGTAACTCCAGTTCCAGCAGTTACGACCCAGGACAGCCCAGTTCTAGAATACTTGGGCCCCGGCCTCCGCAAGCTCACCACGCAGCAGGTCCCACTCTGGCCGATATCGAGGCCGCGATGCACACACTAGGTTTGACTCAACCGGACCCGAATTGATATATGGACGCTGGTGCCACTACCCACATGACATCCGATTCAGGTACTCTCTCATCTTATTCCAATTTGAGCAACCCTCGCGGTATAATTATTGGTAATGACAATTTTGTTCCAATTCGTGGTTATGGTCATAAAACATTGTCTCCCCCTCATCCCCCTCTTATCTTGAAAAATACCCTATACGCCCCCAAATTGATTATAAATTTAGTCTCTGTCCGTAAATTCACTACTGACAATTCCGTTTCTATTGAATTTGATCCATTTGGTTTCTCTGTGAAGGATTTCAAGACGGGAAGTCCTCTCATGAGGTGTGATAGTAGGGGAGATCTTTATCCTATCACACCCGGTCCCGATCCCGGTCCATCGAGTCCAGCCCTGCCATTCGTTTCTCCTTCCTTGTGGCATGCTCGTCCTGGTCACCCGAGGTCCTCTATTTTGTCAGCTTTAGTTAAATAGTTTTATTTCATGTAAGGGTACGAGTCGTACTCCAATTTGTCAATCTTGTTCTTTAGGAAAAATTATTAAGTTGCCGTTTGTAGACTCAAAATCTCATACTTTAATGTCATTTGATATTATTCATAGCGACTTATGGACGTCTCCCGTTCCTAGTTCTGTGGGTCATCAGTTATGTTATCTTTTTGGATGATTATTCTAAATTTCTATGGACGTTTCCAATAGCGAAGAAATCTCAAGTTTTTTCCATCTTCCTAAAATTTAGAGCATTCATCAGAACCCAATTCGACCATGAAATAAAAAATATTCAGTGTGATAATGAAAAAGAGAGACAATGGGGTGTTTCGGGAATTCTGTGCTACTAATGGGATAAATTTTCATTTCTCTTGTCCTCATACATCTTCACAAAATGGGAAAGCCGAACGTAAAATTCGTTTCATAAATAACATTATCCGCACTCTATTAATTCATGCTTCCGTACCCCCATATTTTTGGCATCATGCTCTTCAAATGGCTACATATCTACTTAACATAACTCCTTCCAAAGGTTTGACATATTCTCCCCCCCCCCCTCCAAATTTTATACAATAAAATTCCTTTATATTCACATCTTCGGGTTTTTGGGTGTTTGTGTTATCCGTTATTCCCGTCCACCACAATTAACAAACTTCAGGCCCGGTCGACTCCGTGTGTGTTTTTGGATTTTCCAGCTAATCATCGTGGCTACAAATGCTTTGATTTATCCTCAAATAAAATCATCATTAATCGCCACGTCATTTTTGATGAATCCCAATTTCCGTTTGCTAAAAGTCATACTCCCGTGCCTAGTTCGTATAATTTTTTGGATGAGCAAATATCCCCGTATATTATTCAGCATTTTTCGGACATCTCCCGCACCCAAAATTCTCCAACAGGCCCACTGCCCACTGGCTCATCTCGGTCCTCTCGCCCGCTTTTCATCGGGCTGGGCCAAGAATTGGGCGATCCAGCCTCAACATTGAACCGGTCCAGCCTCGCTTTCCGCTGTTTGCCCAAGAGTTGGGCCAGTAGGCCCACTGCCTGCTGGCCAATCCGTCCCGAGCCCAGCAAATTCTCGAAATTCACTCAATTCTTCCTCAAGTCATAGATCGATCACTCGTAGTCATCGGTGTATTTTTACACCTAAAAGACATTTTAATTTACCTTCTAATGTCTCTAAATCCCCCTTGCCCCGTAACCCTATGTCTGCCTTAAACCGAATTGGAAAATTGCTATGACTGATGAATATAACGCTCTTATTGATAATATGACGTGGGAGTTGGTGCCCCGTCTATCTGGTATTAATGTTATCAGGTCTCTGTGAATTTTTGCTCATAAGAAGAATTCAGATGGTTCACTTGCTCGACATAAGGCGCGGCTTGTGGGTGATGGTAAGACTCAACAGGTTGGTATAGATTGTGGGGAGACGTTTAGTCCGGTGGTCAAGCCGGCTACCATTCGCACTGTGCTTAGCTTGGCTCTTTCGAAGGCATGGTCTATTCATCAGTTGGATGTCAAGAATGCTTTCCTACATGGTGATCTCAAGGAAACAGTCTATATGCATCAGCCGTTGGGATTCAGGGATCCCAACCATCTTAATCATGTCTGTTTGTTGAAGAAGTCCTTATATGGGCTTAAGCAGTCTCCACGGGCATGATATACAAGGTTTGCTGACTATGTTTCGACTATTAGGTTCACTCACAGCATGTCAGATAATTCCTTGTTCATCTACCGTCGTGGTTCGTCCTTGGCCCACATTCTGTTGTATGTGGATGATATCATTTTGACTGCCTCTTCCGATGTCTTACGCCAGTCTATCATGACCATGCTCAGCTTTGAGTTTGCTATGAAAGACTTAGGGCCCTTGAGTTACTTTTTGGGGATTGCCGCCAAGCGTCATTCCGATGGATTGTTCTTGTCTCAACGAAAGTATGCAACTGAGATCATCAAAAGGGCTGTGATGTCATCATGTAAGTCCACTTCCACTCCAGTTGATACGAAGCCCAAACTTAGTGCCGCGGCCGGCGTACCCTACGAGGATCCGACCCACTATTGCAGTCTTGCAGGGGCCCTTCAGTATCTTACCTTTACGAGATCGGATATTACGTATGCTGTCCAGCAGATGTGTTTGTTCATGCATGATCCCGTAATTGAGAACATGAATGCGCTCAAACGCATCATTCGGTATGTTCAAGGTACACTTGAATATGGGTTGCAGTTATATCCTTCATCGACGTCCACACTTGTCTCGTATACAGATGTTGATTGGGGTAGCTGTCCCGACACCAGACGGTCTACGTCAGGATACTGTATGTTTCTTGGCAACAACTTGGTCTCCTGGTTTGCAGAGCGGCAGTCGACTCTATCCCGCTCAAGTGCCGAGGATAAATATCGAGGGGTAGCTAATGTGGTCTCAGAATCATGTTGGTTACGTAATTTGCTTTTGGAGCTTCATTGTCTCATTCAGAAGGCAACTTTGGTATATTGCGATAATATTAGTGTCATCTACCTTTCTGGTAATCTGGTTCAGCACCAACGCACTAAACATATCGAGATGGACATTCACTTTGTCCGTGAAAAGGTTGCCCGTGGTCAAGTTCGCGTATGCCATGTCCCGTCGAGATATCAAATTGCCGACATCTTTACAAAGAGTCTTCCCTCGGTCCTTTTTGAAGATTTTAGGGACAGTCTCAGCGTTCGAAGACCGTCCGCTATGACTGCGGGGGTGTGCTAAATATACACAATATACACATGTATATTGTGTATATTGGCTCTCGGATTTGGTCTCCCTATTACCGTATATACTCTATATATTTAGGAAATATTTAGTTTCCTAGTTTAGGTAATATTGTAATGTAATTAGATTACCTTAATTAGTCTTGTACACTTACCATAATTGTATAGGTAGAATTATGGTAGAATAAGGTTTTAGGAGTAGAATAGGAATAGGATTCTCCTATTATGAAAATATGTAACTTGTATATATACCTTTCAATTAGTGAAAATAATCAAGGAGATTATTTCTTTCATTCACAACAAACAAAACGCAATACGTTTATATATGTCTAATGCTATGTTCCAAAAGTCCCTCTATATTGGGAACTGGGGCAAAGACAATTGCACATAAAATGTATAACATTGTGAAGATCTAGATTGTTTTAGACAAATAGGATCGCTGAGAGAATTGGTGTTTCCTCAGAAAAGATGAGATAAGATCCAGATGGATTCTTGTGAAAAGGAAGAATATCAATAATGGTAAAGAAATATTCAGATAAACTAAGATTTATATGATCGGATATAACTATTAAAGTAATTTTCCAGAAATTAGTTTCCAGGAAAACGAGAAGATGGTGGATCCAACGTCTGAGGAAGAGATTAACGATAGAAGTTATAAAGCCGATTTGGAGAAGAAATTTATAGAGAATGGTTGGTTAAAGTTAATCTAGTGTTTGGATGAGCATCATTGGATGGGTAAAGAGTAAATTGTCAGACTCAACATTGGTCAAACTTCCATTTCAATTTAAATTACTCCATTATCAGCTATATCTCCAAAAAACAAGAGTGATGCACGATTATTTTGGGAATCAGCAAAATTTGATAGTTCCAAATATATCGGAAGTAATAGCCAGAAATGTAGTTTCTAGTGGATTTCATACTCTAATCATACATTTTGCCTCCGTGACGCCCCCCCCCCCCCAAGTTGGCATGGAGTACTCCAATTATTTGTACTCCTTGTATAGGTCGCTTTGGTGTTTATATAAACACCAGTACTTATATCTGGCATCTTTGCATCTTCTAGTTCAAGATCCTCTGGTACCGCAAAATTTGTCAGGCTAACTAGGCCCAGTTGGGTTATTTCACCAGCATAACTAGTGGTCCCTTTGCTATTGTCACTACTAGTACCTAACTCTATAGGCTCGAGATTTTTGCAAACACCAACCCTTACTTAATAGGGCACTCCAAAGAGGAGAACAAGAACAGCTAACTACTGTTAAAAGTCAGACTAAGAGTACAGATTGTATGATTGAAAACTGCCGCTACATACTCTCCCATGCTTGCAGGTCTAACTACTGCTTTCTTTCCAGCAGCTGCTTCGATCAATGTTAAGTCTATTACGCCTACATCTTCTATAAAAGCAGCTCTAATGCCTTTGCACTGAACTTGCTATGCTATATGGGCATTGGCAGCGTCTTCAATAATGAAATGTTACCATGTGAGCAGGCTTCCCTCATTAAACAGAGCTGTTCACTCTTGACCAGCATCTATAAAAATTACAAGTTAAAATTTGATTTTCATCAGTGTGGCCCAACAAATAGCATTCGGCTACCAAATTATCGTTTAATTCACATGATATATGGAGCTAAGTTACGTCATCCCACACTAAGCTCAATGAGGAGTTAGACTATACAAGATTTTCCCAATAGTTCTCGTTCACTAGGGCTCAAGAAATACAAGCTTAGAACTGAGCTTATTCTGATCAATGCACAATTTATGATGCTACTAAACCCTAGATATGATGCCAAGGAGATTCTGGAAGTGAAACCTTGAACACCATTCTCTAGAAAGCCTTGTCAGCTTTGTTATTATTTCTAAAGATTCTTGTTCTCAGCTTTTTCCCGCCTCTTAAGCAGTACTCATCCCTTACAATAATAGAATCGACCTAACCAAACCAATTCGAACCAGTTTAGCCATATTTCTGCTCAAACTTAAAACACATGTAGACCTTTTGTAGACCTTTCCCACAGCAACAAGCCAACAACCATATTATGTAAAGAGAATGTTTGCTAGTTAATTGCACTTTTTTTTTATAATTGTGGTGTCTAGGCCAGCTTGTGCGCACCTCGACTTATTTCAGGGGGCACCTGCTACCTCCCACCAGTATATGTACCAGGTAAAGCTATCCACCAAGGCTTGGATAGATGAGAAGAAATCACCTAGTGTTTTTGCCTCCACGGGGAATTGAACCTAAGACCTCATGTTCTCAACCCACTTTATTGACCACTAGGCCACACCCGATGAAATTAGCCGAGGTCCATGCAAGCTGGCACGGACACCAAGTTATAAAAAAATTACAGGATATATCCCCCAAAATAACTTGATTCTTCCTCTCCTTTTTTAAAATTTTTTGAGTTTGCTTCCACATTTAAACTTTGTATTGTTCTTTCATCCCAAGAGATATACCATTCTGAAAAACTTATTTTATATTAGGTGGCCCTGGAAAAATATATTTAGATTTCTTTTATCAGGGCAAATTATTTTTAGATATTGCTTAGTTATTAATATATAAACGAAAAATCCAAGACAGCTAAGATGATATACAGGAACTACATATTTTTCTTCTCTTTTATATGTATTAGTGATTACATATTTCCAGACATTGTACCATCGTATACAAATTCATGCAGCTGAGGAATAAGATTAGTAGCACTAAAGAAGGAATAAAGCTCATATTCCTCTTCCATTTTAGTTGGGAAATACTGTCAACTGTATAAAGTTTTTAGTTAGGAGAATGAGAGGCATTAGCTCAAACTCGTCAGATTCTATTTTTGATAAGTAAACTAGTAATGAGATTATGTTCCAATAATCATAAAATATATATTGAGACAGTTACCTTTAGTTCTAGTCTTGCAGAATCTGGAAGTATGACAGGTCTAAACGAGAGAGAATGTGGACAGATTGGTGTAAAGAGCATGCATGGAACATTGGGATGAACCTGCATGACATAAATTTCCCTGTCAAATAATGTTCACGCATTCACTAGGTGAAGGAAAAATAATTAATAATTGTTGGCAGGATGAAGGATGGTTTCAAAGAGAGAGAGACAAATAAGATCAGCAGCAAGTCAGTATAATTTTCAAAATTTTCAAACACGAGTAGATTGTTAAGAACATTGTGTATCAGAATCAAATTTAAGTTGCAAAAGCCATCTTGTCACAAAATTGCAACTTCAAGTTTTTGTTATTAGAAAAAGAGTAGATAAGTACAATGTTTAAATAAAAGAAAATAGATTCAGATATGTAACAATAACTCAAGTGGTATGACAAAGCTCACTTATTCCACATAGGATTTCCCAAAATTGCTGCTTTTGATGCCTAATAGAAATTCCTAGTCCAAGTGGACAAGGAAGTTGTTTAATATAACTATTGCCTCTTTGTAACCATTTACCATAAAAGGAAGATACCTATTCATTTACTCCCTCTATCCCATTTTTTATGACACACTTTCCTTTTTAGTTAAGAACTTTAAACTTTACATTTTACGCTTAACGAGATGATCTATAACCACACAAATATATTTGACTTATTTTAGACCACAAGATTCAAAAATCTTTCATTTATTTCTTAAACTTCATGCCGAGTCAAACTACATCATATAAATTGGGACGGAGGGAGTATTTACTTTAATGTATGACAGGTGTTATCAACCCAACTTTGTCAATAATCATTAAAAGTCATACTTGCAAAGTGAATGTATTTTACAATGAAGTGCACGGTATCCTTTCTATTTTTCATGTTTCCAGTCTTCGTCTTTTCCTTGCTTTTTTTTAGGGGGCAAGGGAGGTTAAGCGGGGTGTTCTCCCCTCCCTTTTCAGCTTCCGTTGCTACCATATTCGAGCTTTAAACATCAACAATTTGTTAGGTATTTAAGGACTTTCACTTTTTTCCCGGATAGTTAGGGCTTCAACTTGGTCTATAATCTCTAATGCAGTATTCACTTGTGACATTTCACAACATATATTCATAAGTGATGTGTATCAGAAGTACCATGGAACCCCCGGCAGCTGTTGAGTAAGCTGTACTTCCAGTTGGAGTGGCCACAATGACCCCATCACCTTGCACCTGCCAAATAATATAAGGCAGTATGACAAGATTATTCTTTGATTTCTTGCTCATTAATTCAGCAGCGCACTTGTTGGGATCACTTTTTTTTTTCTAGAAGAAAAATGATCTAAAATATTAACACAGAATTCCGCTTTTAAATCCTTGCTCATTAATTCAGCAGCACACTAGTTGGAATCACTTTTTTTTTCTAAAAGAAACATGAGCTAAAATATTAAAATAGAATTCCTCTTTTAAATCCTTTGGCAGGGCCAATTGACGGTTAAGAATATAAATGGCACCTTGGTTATGAGGCGGTCATGTTCATAACACTCTATTTTGGACAGGTATGGATTAGAACCACGATCAACTACAACTTCATTTAGGATATCAAACACCTTTCCAGGCATTGCTTTCCCGCTTCGGAATATCTCACATCGGAGACGCATCCTGAGAGTTATATATACACCATCTAGAGTGTTGTTTCCATGGATGACCTGTCTAAGATCCTTCTTAAAATCTTCAAACTGTATGAATTGATGACAGAGAATCAAAATATGAGTACTTATAGATAATAAAGAAATAAAGCTTAACATTTAAGTTGAGAGGCATACTGGATGGGAAGTGAGAAATCCAAGGGATCCTAGGTTAAATGAGATGACGGGTGGGACAGCACCTCGAAATATATTTGATGCATGAAGTATCACACCATCTCCTCCCAAACAGGCAACAAAGTCAACCCTCTCGTGAAGATCACTGCATTTGATACATCAGGTAAGGTCACACCTCTCTGTGAAGTAATGAACAGAGAAACAAAATAAATGAGAAGGACAATGCTTTTTCACATACAGTTATGAGTCATCCCACCTGGTATCTTGACTGTAGAAGGTTTGAACAAACCCAAAGCCTGGGATTCGGGCAAAAATATCATGCACTTCAGGTTCAACAAGAACAGTCATTTTCTCTTGGGAATACAAAAAAGAAGCAACCTTCAGGGAGAAAAGAAATGGAAAAAGGAGAGTGTTAGAATTTCTGTTTGTTAAGAGAGTGTTGAAACCTATGAGTATATATATGTGAATGAATGCCAGAGAACAATTTCTAATGGAAATGTAAACAAAAATATTTGAAAGAGAACTTTTAAGCGCATAATTTCCAGCTTATAAGAAAGTTGACATGATATAAGACCTCAATTAAGTTCAAAACATATAGTTCATCAAACTGATGCTTAAGGTTTTCAAGATGAAATGGACAGATGGAAATCATAACAAGCTAGATAGTAACTTGAGATTCATATTGATGAAAAGATTTCTGCATCCTGTCAGTTGACCAAGTAGAATGACACATGTAAAGTATGCTAGTAGGAGGGGAAGGAAAGTCAAAGGTGAAGACAATCCAAATCAAGAAGAGAAAACTAAAGATCATATTTTCCTTTCCTCCAGCTGGTTGATGGATGGCGTTGCACTGAGATACACAGAGTGACAATTAAATATACTCCCAATTACTCAAAAATCAGTTCACATGTTTGGGCAGCTTTTGCAACATACTAACAAAATCATACAGACAGATATGGCTACAATTTTTCGGTGACACAGTCAAGCCTACTTTGTATTGTTACCAGCCACAACATAGTCTGACCGCAGCCTCTGGTATGTTGAGTTTCTTAAGATGCTTAATTATGTTAGCTTCATTCAGGTACAGTAATTTCCAGACTTGTTATTTAATTACACAGATTGCTTTTAAAATTGTGAGCTCCCCTCCCAATACATGAACCAATAGTGAATCAAATGTCATTACCCATATTTGCACATCCCCCTATTGGACATTTGTTTCATATGCTCACATCCCCATCCTCCCCTCCCAATTCATATTTGCTCACATTTGGGGAAAATTCATGTCTGGAGCTGATCGAATGTCCTCAATATAGCCCAAACCAAAATGAATCCAATGAATACGCAAATATGCAATTTCTCCTGTTTCCTCATGAACTTTATGCAATTCTTCCTCTCAATTATTCACAATTTGAAAAAAAAAACAGTATGAGCAACACAAGTATATTTACTAACTTCAGTTATTCACAATTTGAATTTTCTTAAAAGGCTTTGAAAATTTGCACATCAGTTCCCATATATAGGATTACGGCAAACATTAAAAGTGAAGCAAATACAAATGAAAAGAATTGATAGCAATGTTAGTTCTTGCCTTGTCTGTGGTGCATAAAAGTACTAGATTTTCCTCCCTTTTGTACTTAATGTTAGAGAGATCTTTTTCCTCCTTTCCTTGGTTAATGGTAGTAAGAAATTACTAACTACTAAGATCTACGCTACCTTTTTTATCAATGATAAGTACGCGTTCACTTAAAGTGTTCCTCAGAACTTGAAAGAAGTGAAGAATGAAGAGAGATGCCCAGCATCAGTAGCAAATGGAAATCACAGGGTAAAAGTTCAACTAAATTATTGAAAACTGTGCAGAGAACCTCTTTAGCTTCCTCCATGAGTTCGTTTCCCAGCTTCTTCAATAGAAGTACAGTCTTTGGTGTGGATTTCCACAAAAGCATCTGCTGCTGAGTGCTAGGATGAGTGAAGGCCAAGGAAGATTCTGTTACTTTTTCTCTGGTGCACGAATGCCCATCTGTGCGAACCAAGAACATCTCTGCCTTCCTTCTTGACTGCACTCTTACGACACCAGTGGCAGAAGCACACATATTTCCTTCAATCTGCTCCAAGTTATCTTCCAGTGAAGGTGTGGAGACCTCAATATTTCTCCTCTCTGTGGTCGTGACTCTAGACTCAGCATCAACAATACCAACATTTTTTATCGAGGTTTGCACTTTCCCGTTGCTGCTTCCATTCAAAATTGGAGTCGCAGAGACATTATGACCAGCATGCATCTCTGTATTCGACGAGGAAGTTGAAGGGTTAGTAGTTAAGTTTTTATTGAAAGACGAACCATTTAAATCTTCTGATTCTGTCACTCTGTTCTCACTGTACATGCTTGTGGTTTCATTTCTCTTGGGTACTCTCTTGTAGTTATATTTTGAAGCAGAAATCACCTCCAATCTTTTCCTTTCATGAGTAAAATATGCTGCTGGCGAAACCTTCCTACTTCTGAAATACATGGACATATCTTTTCTGGAGAAGATATTAGAGGGAGGCAGCTGAGATTTGAGAGGATCCACATTTATGTAGGATGCTAGCACTGAGCTTTCCGGATTGGACGAAACAATTTCATCACCTTCATTCTTGTCTAGGTCCGTAGCTTCAGAAATGTGCTTGATAACTTCCGCAGCAGAATTTATGTCATCTGATCTAATAGGCAGTGACCCATACTGATTATCAGAGGCAGATCTGACTTCATCATTAAAGCTTTTACCATCTTCTGACATAAATGTTTCTTCAATTCCCCTAGCATCACGTGATGAGTTCTCAGTCGAGCCCACGGCCTTATGTGGTGTGTAGCGAGTAATGTATTGTCTCCATCTAGAGACCATAGCTGATGTCCTCTTAATTCCTTCTTTACTGTGGAGATATATGGGCTTTTTGTTTAAATTAGAGACCAATGCTGCAAACTTTTCAACCTGCTCCACTGAAGGTGATATACCAACTTCAACAGGTAGTTTAATTAATTCAATATCCCCTGACAATATGGCTTCATCTAACACTTCCTCATAGAAGATGTCTTTTACAGCCTCAGCTCTGAGATCTACAATGGTTTTGAACCCTCTCTCCAATAGCCATCTGAGACCTTCATCAGTTACCTGGCCGCCTATCCAGAAAGCAACCTCAGACTGTGTCTCTTCTTCATTTGATGTTGACAAATAAACAGGATTAAAATTAGCAAACAGTGTATGGCTGGGGTTCCTTTCACCACGAGGAAATCCGGCATCATAACATACATTCTTCAGTCTTTGAAGTTTTTGCCACACAACAATGCTGCGAGGATCATCATCAGGTGTCAAATAGTTTTCAAGAGCAACATGCAAGCTCTCACAGTACCTCTTCATTTCACCTCTGAAAATAGCAAGTGGAGGAAGCATATCATCCATCATATGCACATCAACATCTTGAAATGAGTTCATAATCGACGATCTCCCAGAAATTACTTCCTCCCTTCCTTTGTTTAGAAGACATACCATGCATCCTAGAACAGAAACTAGTTTATCTTCCAGTACTGATTTATCATCTGAGGGTACATCATATGAGACATTACATTCTCCAGTCAATGGATTGCATAAGGTGTCCATTAATGAATTATGAAGTTCTTCAGCAGCCCGAAAGATTCTACAGTAAGCCTCTATCTCTGCAATGTCCCCAGGTAGTGGGCCAATCCGGGGAAACTGTGAAGTATCACTGGCCTGGACAATATGAAATTCAGTATACATCAAGCAATATCTAGTTTTCAACGCGCAATTATCAAGAAAAGACTGATCATTAGAATCTTTATCTTTCTTTTTCATGATGGTCGTGTCCGCACAAGACTGATACTTAGATACTAACGAATTAGAGATTTGACTAGAAGAAACTGTTCGGGATCAATTAAAAGATCTATGTGAAAAGAAAATGTAGAACTTTAATAGCGCAATTGTCTTATCTAATCAATGAACAAAAGTGATAAAATGGGAATAATAATGCAGTTCAAAAGGTCAAGTGGACATGATGGTTGCTTAAGAGACATTTATTAATTCAACAAAAAGTCTAGGAATTCAAATCGTTTCTTGACATGGATAAACTCACGGAAAAACTCCGGAATTATTTCAATATCTAACCTTGGACATATATATGAGTTAATTGAGTAGCCATGTTTATCTCTTTCCCGCTAGGATCGAAAATCCTGTATTTTACATATCCATACAAATAAGTCATCATTTCTATTTCACTCAGACCTGTTCTAAAAAAGGTCAAGGTATTCTAAGGGCACGGTTGGCCATGGATAGTTTTGACCTTTATTTCCGAAATTTTATTCCGGAAAACTGTTTGGACATAGAATTGTTACAATTTTCCTGAATTCGAAAAACTCCTCACAAAAATTCAAAACCAACTCCAATTTACAAATACCATTTTCAACTTAACTTTTTTCCAAATTTCACAATTTTTCTGTCCAAACGTGCACTAAATTTGCACCATCATCACTAATCCATTTTAAGCAAGATCCTCAACCCTTATATTTTTACATTGACCATACAAGTTCCTAAATTTACCTGAGAATCCAAGCCAATGTTAACGGAGAAAGCATTGGACAGCTCAGCACTGACAACAAACTTGACACGACGATACCCATAGGATAATCCGACCCGACTCCCATTCCCAGATATCTTTGCATAATTAAGCTGGCAATAATGAAGATTAATTCCTCTAGCAGCAACTGTACAGTGGCACGGACAATAACGAAAACATGTTGCCATAAAATAAAATTGGTTTTATCTACTCCAGGACTATACTAATGGATCAACAATCATCTATTAAATTTAGTCTAAAATATGTGTGTGACAAAAGAGGGCAAGTGGCAAATTATTTGTGTGGAAGTGGAATTTTCTTGTGTGGATAATAATAATATGGGACAAAGAATTTTGGGATATTTGAGTATGTGATGTAGATAAATGCTACTGGATTTTGTATTATTTTATTTTCTTTTACTCCAAGTCCTTTTCTTTTAAGGATAATAATACATAAATTCCCTTCAGAAATTGTCATGAATTTTTAGTTACCCATCTAAACTTTGTGAACCACCTAATACCTTCTAATATTGTCCAAATTGTACCTATTACTTTGTTGAGCAAAATTACCAAATGAACACTTGAAATTCAATGCACGTGTAAAAGAAACGACAACATACACAGCATAATCTTACTAGGTGAGATCGTGTAAAAGAAATTAAAAATAAATAATTGAATTAGGATGGAAAAACTTCTTAATTTTTTATTTTTTTTAGGAGTGATTTGATAGAGGTATGAGGCACTTTAATATATACAAAGGTTTTAAAAGAATTTGATGATTGGAAATGAAGGGAGAAATAGGGGAAGATGAGGTCCACTTTAGACAGGTACGGTGCAGTACTAAATCGCCTATAAAATTTTAAGTATGTAACTGAAAATTTGAGATAAATTTAGGTAGAAATTTAGATAATATCCATTTATAATTAATTATAAAGTTAAATTTGTTGAGTCATATATAATCAGAATCAAAATAAAAATTTATCAATAATTAAGAGATCAAATATATTACATGTTCGATTGCCTTTTTTACCTCTTGATTACTTGAACGTCTAAAATCTCATCTCTTCTATTTTTCTTTTTATCTGCTTTGTCTAACAATGATTTCGTTAATTCTGTTGTTTTTTCTTAACATGGAGAACTAAGATAGACTTTTTGTTTGATCGAAGGTCAAATATGTTAATTCAAATAACATATATAGGAATAAAAGCTCGAATAAAACTAACTCATAAACCAAAATCAGTACTTTCTGTTCTCAAATATAACGGGCCACAAAAAGGTATCAACCATAAAGTAAGATAAATTGGTTTAAAAAAATGGGTGACAATCGTTTTCACCTGCAACTTTGTATTAAAAAGTCAAACTTCTCCTCAATTTTAAATAATAGATATTCTCTCCTTTATATTTTAAATTTTTTTAACATACTTGACAATTCTGTCAAGATAATTATAACGGCTAGCCAAATATATAAAGATTATATACTAATTATGTAAAAATATGTATATTATAGGTATATTATTGTCATATACAAAAAATGTACATTTATCGACTATAATTTTGCCGAATGGTTATACATTGTAAATCTTCTTTATTTTACGCGATATCTATTGTTTTCTTGACATTTGCAATCTTCCATCTATGTAATATCCTTTTATATTATGAAGTAGTATTATATAATAGTAATATTTTTAACCTACGTATTTTAGCTATGGCTAACATAATTTATATATCTTATTATAGATTCTTTTGAGTTTCTTAACATTATAAATAGGATACTTTCATGAATTTGTTACAAAATCTGATGTTATTTTTTTATGATTGTTATTTTAAGGTTTAATACAGTGATAACCCCTTATATTTGCTAGTGAATCTTATTTAGATACCCGAATTATGACATGTTCTAATTAAGCACATAAACAAATAATAAAGTGTTTCTATTAGACACTTTCAGTTTAAAGTTTAGAAAATCTTTTGTGTGTATTCTCAATTGCTCGTTACGCAAATAAGTTAACCACTTAAAATATGGCAGCTCCTTTAATTATACGCATTAGTCTCAATATGTTGTAAAACCTCAGACATGGATCTAAGTTATTTGAATATGTGGAGAAATTGAGCCCAGCACCTATCTTTTCTTATATATCATGGGCAAAGCCATCTATGGATATACTGAAACTCAATACAAATTACAGCTATAAAAAAGGTTCTGGAAAAGCTGGATTGGGAGGTATCCTTAGAAATGGAAATGGAGATCTCAATTGTCATGGCCTTCACTTTGTCAAGTCAGTCCAACAAGCACAATTTAGCAGAAGCTAAAGGCGTCAAACGGGGCCTTAACTGATGCATGATCAATAGTTAGGTTTTTAGTATATGTTGACGGATTCAACAAACAACGAAATAATCAGGTTTTTAGTTTTGGATTTGGGATCTGCGTATCCATCTTGACCACCTTTGAAAATAGTATCTGCAATTCGTGCAAAATTTAAAGCTCGTTCGAGGACAAACATTGGTACTTTCATAGGGTGGAGCAATTCCATGTTTATGTCTTTCCCTGTATTCGTGACTTCCTTTTGGATCTCAACATATGCCTTCAAGAATCTCCTCCTCGTGCACTCTCATATGTGTTGCTTCATACAAACTTAATAGTGCTTGGATATCATGAGTTTCCTTAAATTTTCCGCCATGGTCCGTGAATTGCTTGAACACATCTGGTTAAATATCATGTTTTATGTTTTGACAGAAAAAAAAAATAGCAGTTAGAATCAAGAGGAAACCCGTTTTGTAAAGGATGGTAAGGTAAGAGTTACTTAAATAGATCTTTATTAAAAGGACAATACAAAAGTGATGTTTTTGAAATAACCATGAACCAAAAGTAATACTTTCTCTATCTCAATTTATGTAGCATAGTTAGAATTTCGAGAGTTAAATTTATTAATTTTGATTGTGAATTTGGATATAAAATCTACACAAGAAGCACTATAAGTCATAATGATTAACTATTTAAAATATTTAAAATGCATATAAAAATATTACATATGATCAAAGAAAATCAAAATTCAAAAGGTATCACATAAATTGAGACGACGGGAGTACTAAAGTAAAGAAGAAGACAATGAAGGGATAGAGCAGAAATAAGTTACTGATTACCTGAGGACATGTAATGGCCTTGTTGCCTCAGTAGTCGAAAACGAAGAGCAACGAAGTAAAGGTTGTCTTCATTTTCACTCTGTAATTGGGACGCATCGAAGACGTTTTGAATGGATGTTTCGATTTCATTATGGAAATATGCTACTCCCAGTCGTTGGATTGTGTCTATCAATACAAGCTTTTGTGCGCTATTGTCAGGAGTTTCCACCAACAATTTTCTGATTATCTCTTTTAACTCATCGCGTCATTACTCTTCTCTTGCGATAAAAAAATGATAGTTCAGATGTGTTTGATTGATTCATCCTTTTCTCTCTGAGTTCACATGAAGTGATATATAATGTATCTCCGAATAGTCGATTGAAAATTTGGCAAGTGACAAAAGATTGGAAAAGCACACATTGCTTGACTCATATCTCTCTCTCTCAAAGGAGTTTTCTGGTTCCTTTGCAGTAACACTTGCGAGTGTACTTGCAGCTAATATGGTGATTCACCAATATCACACCATTATATACTCTCTTCGTTCCAATTTATGTTGACACATTTCGGATTTCAAGTCAAATGATGCGACATAAATTGGAACGGAGGAGTAACTATTACCGTCAACAATCACCAACTCCACCTTCGTCATCAACTATCACTATTGCTAGCTATATAACTTTTACAGTAAGTCTCATCAAACAACTAGTTTTGACGTCTGAAATCCCAAGTCTTGAAATTAAATGAGACTCAATTACTACAAGGAACTGATGTTGTGGTTGTTATTCAAAACTTCAAGGTTAGGCTGTTATTCAAACTTTGTGCTAACTTCAAGGTTAGGTTGTTATCCAACAGGTTGCCGTGTGCTAATTTTCTTCTCGATTAGTAAATTACTAGGACAAGCTTCAAGCCATTTGTCAAGTATATTACTACTAGAACACATTTGTGAATTCTTTACTGCAAAGTACAAATTAATTAAGGTTGAGGAAATGAGCTCTTTCTTAGTGTGCCAGGCCAAGTTCCTCCCAATATCCAATAGCTCTTATAGTTTGGGTCTTCCATCATCGAATTCATCAGTATCTGGGCGTCGTATCCAACTTCATCCAGAGCTTATCCCTAAACATGTTGCATTGATAATGGACGGCAACATGAGATGTGTTGCGGAAGCTGAATAATCACAACTACTATATTTAAAGGCAACTAATAAATAGTAATTGAGACAACAATAAAAAAAGAACACCAAGAATTTACGAGGTTCGGCAAAATTGTATTTTTGCCTAGTCCTCGAACACAACCAACTCAAATTTTATTCCACTCTAAAATTACAAGTGAAATACTACAAGAGAGAAAGAAGATTCAAATGCATTAGCAGATGAGAAGGCAAGTGAGGGATGATTTCAAATGAACAAAATACTTGCTATTTATAGAAGGAAAATTGTCTCAATGAAGTCATGCATGACATCACATAAGGTGTGATCATGCAATGTAAATGCATGAAAAATCATTTACCAATTCCTTTAAAAAAAAATAGGCTTTCAATGTTCACACTAGTTCACATCAATCTTGAGGCTTCCAATGTTCACATTTGTTCACATGAATCTTGACAAGTTCAACAAATCTCCACCTTGGCAAGATTTCACATTTTCAATTTTCTCTCAATGACAAATTGTGGTTGTGTCTTCAACTTCAATCTTCAATGTTCAATAATATTGATTAAGTTCAAACAATGTTAAAACTTGACCGCAGTCACTACTTTCGTCAGCATATCGGCAAGAATATTTGTAGTCCGAACTTTCTGCAGCATGACTCCACCTTCTTCTATAATGTCTCACATAAAGTGAGATCAAACATCAATATGCTTCGTCCTTGCATGATAAATTTGGTTCTTTGCTAATTGGATAGCACTTTGACTATCACAAATATTGTGATGCTTTCTTGTTCAATACCAAGTTATCTAAGCAATACTTTAAGTCAAATTTCCTCCTTCATAGCCTCTGTAATTTCCATGTACTCTGCCTCAGTTATAGACAAAGCAATCGTTGACTGCAAAGTAGACTTCCAACTAATTGGTGTACTTGCAAGAGTGAAAACATAACCATGATCTTCGTTTGTCTAAATCACCCGCATAATCTGAATCACAATATCTGACTAGATACTGACTTTCTTTCTGCTCAAAAATTAAACCAACCTCTACAGTATTACAAATATACCATAGAATCTATTTCACAGCTTGTCAATGCTCTTTTCCTGGATCATTCATATACCTACTTACAATTCCAACAACATGTGAAATACTTGGTCTTGTGCAAACCATTGCATACATGAAGTTATCAACAACATTTGCATACGGTACTCTTGACATATATTCTCGTTCAACTTCATTCTTTGGCGACATAGCGACACTAAGCTTAAAATGAGGAGCAAGCGGAGTGCTAACTGATTTCGTTTTCTCATTCATGCCAAATCGATCTAGCACCTTCTTCAAGTATTCTTTCTGATATAAATAGAGTTTCTTTGAATGTATCTCTTTTTATCTCCATATCAAAAATTTATTCGCCTCACTCAAGTCCTTCATCTCAAACTCCTTTCTTAGTTGAATCTTCAACTTCTCAATTTTCTCTTTGACTTTTGGAAGTTATCAACATATCATTAACATATAGGAGAAAATATATGAATGATCCATCTTCAAGCTTGCGCAAATACACACAATGATCGTATTTGCTTCTTCTGTACCTCTATTGCAACATAAACTTGTCGAATCATTTGTACAATTGTCTAGAAGATTGTTTCAATCCGTAAAACAATTTTTCAAGTTTGCACATCATATTTTGCTTTTCAGAAAATTTGAATCCTTCTGGCTGAGTCATATAAATTTCCTCTTCCAAATCTCCATATAAAAATGCAATTTTTACATCCAACAGAACTAGTTTCAAATCCAACTATTCTACCAAAGCCAACAAAACTCTAATGGAGGAGTTTTTACGACTGGAGAAAATACCTCATTATAATCAATTCCCTCCTTTTGAGTGTATTCTTTGGCCACTAATCTTGCTTTGTAGCGAACATCTTCTTGATTAGGAAATTGTTCTTTATTTTCATATACCCATTTGCACCAAATTCCTTTCTTTTCCTTCAGGAGATGGCCAATTTCCATGTGTGATTGTGATGAAGGGATTGCATTTCTTCGTTCATGGCAATCCTCTATTTATCTTCTTTTGAACTTTGGACTGCGTCTTTATAAGTGGTCGGAATACCATTAGCTACAATTGAGGTTGCACAAGCCACTATATCAATAAAACGAGCAGGTTTTCTTATTGTTCTTTTTGCTATTGATTCAAGTTGTTATTGAGGTTCCTGAGTTGGAATCTTTCTTTCAACTAGATCTTCTTTCAGGGGGAAATTTTCTATTGTTTTTTCATTTTCTCCTTGTGTTGGGAAAATTAATTTTCCCTCAAACTCCACATGTTTTGAAGCACAATCAGTTTGTTTGACATCTTTAACTGTTACCTTATTTGTTATGGCATATTCATCAAAGGTAACATCCTTGCTGAATATAATTTTTCTCGTCTCTGAACACCATAAGTGGTATCCTTTGACTCTAGAAGTAATCCTCATAAATATATATTTCTTTTCTTTCAGATTCAATTTTGACTCTTTCACATGATAATATGCAATTGAGTCAAATACATGCAAAGAACCATAATCTTCAGCAGGTTTTCCATACCATTTTTCAAATGGTGTCTTGCTACCAATAGCTGCAGCTGGTAGACGATTAATGAGATGGCATGCATATGTTATTGCCTCAGCCAAAAATTATTTGCCCAAGCCAGCATTGGACAACATACACCAAACCTTCTCCAACAAAGTCTGGTTCATGCGTTCTGCCACTCCATTCTGTTGTGGTGTATTTCTAACGGTGAAATATCTGACGATGCCATTATCTTCACAAATTTTACTGAAAATATCATTTTTGTATTCTCCACCATTGTCTATGCGAAGACATTTGATCTTTCTGTCTGTTTGAGTCTTTATCATCGCATTTCATTTGAGAAAAATTCCCAACACTTCATCTTTAGTTTTCATTGTATACACCTACACTCTCCGGAAAAAGTCGTCAACAAAGGTTACAAAATAGTGTTTCCCACCTAATGAAGGTGTTTTGGAAGCACCCCAAACATCAAAGAGAACATAATCTAAAATACCTTTCGTATTATGAATAGTTATTCCAAATTTAACCCTTGTTTGTTTTCCCTTGACACAATGCTCATAAAACTCCAAATTGTAAGCTTTTACTCCATTTAACAATCCTTGATCTGATAAAGATTTCAAGGATTTTCCTCCAGCATGTCCTAAAAGCATATGCCATAGTCTGGTCGTTGTTGCCTCCTTGTCATCATTGGATGTCATTGTCGTTGTCTCAATAACTGTACTACCGTGATAGTAGTACATATTATTATTTTTCCGAATTCCCTTCATGTAAACCAGTACACCAGAGCATATTCTCAGTATTCCATTTTCTGCAATGACTTTAAACCCATTTGACTCTAGGGCTCCCACAAAAATGAGATTTTTCCTCAAATACGGTACGTATCGAATATCTGTTAATGTTTAGATCGATCCATCATGATTCCTTAATCGGATTGAACCAATACCATATACGGTAAAAGAATTGTTATTTGCGGTGTGAATAACTCCACATTCTCCTTCTTGAAAATCAATAAATCAGTCCCGGTTGGGACACATATGATAGTTATAAGCTGAGTCCATCAGCCAAACGTCAGATAGTTTGGATGGCTCCATTTTAACTAGTGAGAAATTAGAGTCGTCACAATTATCTACATTTGAATCCATGACAGTCTTCTTATTGTTAGGTTTGACCTTATTTTTCAACTTTGGACAGTCTTTCTTCTAGTGCCCCTTTTCTCGGCAAAAGTTACATTCATCTTTACTGGGTCTGGATCTTGACTTGGATCTTTCTTTCTTCGTTCTCATTTGGTTTTGAGAACGACCTCTCACGACCAGTGCTTCTCCTTCTCCACTTTTTTGTTTTTCTATCTTTCGTTGTTCATAGCTATACAAGGCGGAACAAACTTCTCTAAGAGATACTTCATCATTCCCATGAAGTAGAGTAGTTTCGAGGTTCTCACACTCATCGGTAAGTGAACTTAACAACATTAAGGCCATATCTCCATCACTAAAAGTCACGTCCATGTTCTGCACATCTGTCGCCAACTTATTAAAGCTGATGATACTATCATTCATTGTGGTACTAGGAACATATGTGAAGCGTAACAACCTTTTTTTATGTAGAGTTTATTTTGGCTACTTTTCTTCAAAAATTTATCCTCCAATGCATTCCACAATTTACTTGCCGAAGTTTCCTTCGTATATGGATACTTCTGTTCTCTTGCAAGGCAAGATCAATGGTACCAGAAGCAATACGGTTGATAATCTTCCAATCTTCTTCTCCTATATTGTCTGGTTTCTTTTCTTCTATGGCAATAACTAACCCTTGTTGAAAAAGGACATCAAGAACCTCGCCTTTCCACATTTCGAAATGTCCTAACCCGTCAAAAATCTCAACTGCAAATTTCGCATTTGACACAATTCTTGTCATAAGCGAAGATGCCAATGATGTATTACTGACACCCGATGTGGATTTTTATTTTTCTTGTCTTCCATTTCTACTACAAATACTATTTATTAGCTGACAATACAGAAGACCAAAATAATTCTTTTCTGATGTGAAAGTCTAGATTGTGCTGCAACCACAGAGCATACTCAGACAGAACCTTGGCTCTGATACCAATTGTTGTGGAAGCTGAATATATAGAGAGTGATTAAATCACAACTACTATATCTAAAGGCAACTAATAAATAGTAATTGAGACAACAATAAAAAAAGAACACCAAGAATCTACGAGGTTCGACAAAATTATATTTTTGTCTAGTCCTCGGACACAAACAACCCAAATTTTATTCCACTCTAAAATTACAAGTGAAATACTACAAGAGAGAAAGAAGATTCAAATGTCTTAGAAGATGAGAAGACAAGTGAGGGATTGATTTCAAATGAACAAAACTCTTGCTATTTATAGAAGGAAAATTGTCTCAATGAAGTCATGCATGACATCACATAAGGTGTGATCATGCAATGTAAATGCATGAAAAATCATTTACCAATTCATTTAAAAAAAATAGGCTTTCAATGTTCACACTAGTTCACATCAATCTTGAGGCTTCCAATGTTCACATTTGTTCACATGAATCTTGACAAATTCAACAAGATGGGCTAAAGGCCTACCTTGTTGGTAATGGTGTTGAAGGTATTGAAGATGTGGCTGATAATTACAAGTGTTCGTCGATGAAATCAAAGTCCTCATAGACTTCTACACAACGGGCTAATTTTGTTCAGAATAATGGGCCATTCTCAAACTGATTTGGGCCACGCCCAGTTTGGGCTTACACAAAGGAATCCAGATTGACATCAGCATGGTAGAATACATAGGATACCATATATGTATATACCATAGAATACTTTAAAATAGGAATATTCTTTTACAAAGTATGTTACAAGTCATCAAATACAAAGATGACAAGTGTCAATAATTATCAGTTAGGATAGGCAAGTCGTTTTCTATATATTTGGATGTACAGTGTAGTGAATTGATCATCAAGAAATGGAAAATTTTATCCCAAATTACCTCCATTTTTACATACATGTGCAAGAGGGTCACAAATTTCTTACTCCTAATCTTAAAAATATTTGTGACATTTCTTCCAAACTAGGAATACAAGTTCTCACTGCTTTTGCTTTCTCTACTGAAAACTGGACTCGTTCGAAGGTACAGGTTTAACCTCATTCCTATATGTTTTGCTTGGTCTAATTTCAACTTCCGAACTTATATGATCGAGAAAATATATTATCTTTCAAAAATAAGCTAGAAATGTTTGTGTCGCTATAAATCATAATGATTTAACTTTGAGTAGGAGGAGGTTGATTTCTTGATGCAACTTTTCGAAGAGTTCTTTGAAGAATTTATGAGGTACTTTGTTTGCTCCCCGTTTGGAGATACAAATATTTTTGCTTTACTTTTCAAAATAATTGTTTAGTTATACGTTGTAGTCAAATTTTCAGTCCAACTTAACTTGAAATTATGTTTTTCAAGTTAGTAAACTGGTTCTAATCACCTTTTCAAGTAAAAGAAACAATTTCCTCGTAACATATTTTAAACTGAAATGTTTGTCTAAACATAATTTTAATTTTTAAACAGAAAAGCGCTAAAAATTCTCCTGAACTATGGAAAAAGGTCTAAATATATCATTCATTCATCTATTAGGCTAAAAATATCATTCCGTTCACCTTTTTGGCTTACTTATGCCCTTTGACCTAACGGTCAACGTTGAACTAAAAAATATATATTTAAATTCCACATGGCAACTTCTTATTGGCCGAAATTAAAACATCTAACCCATTAGAAATACCCACCCATATATACCCGGTTTTCAGACCAACCCGCCCCCAAACACTAACCCGATCCGAACAAAAAGTTCAACTAAAAAAAGCGGCTCCACTTCCATCAAACTCCGTGGAACCAAAAGCTCCATGAAAGTTGCAGCGAACATATATCCACGGAGGTGCAGTCCAAACATAAATGAAAGAGACTGAAACCTTCAATTAAGGTAACTTATCTGTGACTTCAAAAGTGTTCGCATCCTGAACTTGCAACACCAGAGGCAAAAAAGTGTTTTTGAAAGAGAAGAAACCAAATAGTTATCTTTTCCCTTTTGTTTATTTTATATTTCCTTACTTGGTTATCAGCACTTGTGATGTAGCATCAAGTGCCCAATTCCATCATTCGTTAGGTGTGTATTTTTCGCTTAACAAGTAAAGGAAGAAACAGATAAAAGAATGTTGGATATGTAAAGCAGTACGGGAAGTAAATAAATATTACAAGTGTACGAAAGAATAAACAAACAAGACAATATTCAAAACTGTCACAAGCTTGTTGAGTCTTGAATCTTGATAACCTGAAATCAAGAAACACTAAATCTGGATTGTTACAACTATGGGTTGAGTCGAGAGATGGTTCTCTGTCTTTAAGACAAGATTGCCCCGTATATATGCTTTTACGTTAACGGGAAAATAGATTGATTCTGACGAAGAAAACAAAACACGAAACGACTTGCTGAAGAATAGAAAAGGAAGGAAGAGTTTCTGTTTTTTACCACTGTTTCTGCTCATGTTTTTTGACAGAATCTGTGTTGTTCTCTCTTCTGTTTGTCTCTGTGTTGTATATAGTGTAGTCTCACAATTGTGCCAAAAGACACCAATATATAGCATAAGGGAGGGACTCCTCAACTGCCAAGTAATGGCTGTTTATGGCCATTAGTGAGAGAGTTAATCACAGCCAAGTAATGACTGTTTATGGCCATTAGTGAGGGAGTTAATCAGCCAAGTAATGGTTGATTTAATGTGCAACGTTCCAAAAGCCAACTCAAACGGTAGGCAGAAACTTTCCAAAAGCCAACCCAATACCATAAAAGCATTTATACGGGGCAATTTTGTCTTAAAGACAGAGAGTCATCTCTCGACTCAGCGGTCTTCTTGTTTAACCTTTCGACTACACTTCAACCCCGTTTTCGTTACGTACAATCCAGTTTTATACCTACAATTTTAAGACAAAAATTTTATAAGTGTTCGAAAGAGAGAATTTAAAATAGGAATTGTTTTAGATTCACTGTTTTGAATAATTTTGAATAATTCAGACAGTGTAGTCGAAAGAGAGAATTTTCCAATTTGTAGTTATAGTGGTTATCTAACGAAATTGGTTCTGATGTGAATTCGGCAGGTCGTCCCCTCTTGTTATGGGTTCCCTCAATGACCCTATGACGCACCAACCACACTCTTTCTCTTTCTCCAATCATAATTCTCATCAGTATCAATTTATGTGGAAAGATATTTGAGACTTTTGTACTTTTATAGACATTTTTCTTGTTATAAATCATCTTATTAACGATAAAAGGAGATGTTTAAGTTTAAATTGTTTCTAATTATATGGATATGTGATCAGGACATAGTAAAAGAAAAATAGTATCACATAAATTAGGATAGGTGGATTGGGGGAGAGTTGATTTTGAATTTTCTCACTACTTTAAATCAACAGGTTCGGGGTACGAGTGTCTGTTATTGGAGATAGACTTAAACTTCCAATAACGTTACAGAAAGGCATAGAGTTAACATAAGAGGCCACCAAATCCAACGAAGGACTTCATCTTATGATGGCACTAAACTATGGAGGACATTATGATATGTTACAAGCAACCAATAGCATTGCCAGTAAAGTGAAGGATGGTGTTCTACAATTAGAGGATATTGTTAAATATACACGTGATATACACTTACCATAAGTAGTGTAGATCACATGTTTGTCACGATTTTGTATATATTCAGCTCGTGATATACACGGTGATATACACACCGTGTATATCACAGTTTAGGGCAGATTTTTAGGTAATATTTGTTGTAATATTTTAGGGTAAATATTGTATTAATTAGTCTTGTACTCTTACCATAATTATAGGATTCTTATACTACTAGAATATGGTTTTGGAAGTAGAATATGAATATGATTTCTATTATGGAAAATTGTAAATTGTATATATACTCTTTCATTAATGAAAATAATCAATGCGATTATTTCTTTCATGGTATCAAAAGTCTAGGTTATATTTTCTCTCCCAACTTTTCGTCAAATTTTGGCCTCGGATTTCGGCGATCCCTTCTTGGTTTCCATTCCGACAGTGGTTCTTTTTCTTTCTCTTCCCAAATTTCCTTCCAAATCCCTACATCACGTCTTGCGTTGCTATTATGTCTAAGAACACGTTTCTCCCTGCCCTTACAGTTTCTAACATCAAGAATCACATCCCTATTATTTTTGAAATAGAAAACGTCTGATACGCGACGTGAGCCGAACTGTTCAAAGTTCACGCATGCTCGCATCAAGTCCTTCATCACATAACCCCCGCATCTTTTACGGATACGGAGGTTCCAAAACCCGAGGATGATCATAAGTTATGGACGACACTTGATGCTACCGTTCTTCAGTAGATCTACTCCACTATATATACTAACCTATTGCAGATAATTATTGAGCCATACGCTACGGCGATGGATGCTTGGAATAGAGTGCGTGACATATTCCAAGATAATCAAAATTCTCATGTTGTTACCCATGAGCAGGAATTCTCTCACGTCAATATGAAAGATTCGCCCAACGTTTCAGCATACTGCAAAAGGTTGAAAGAATTGGCGGACCAACTCCACAACGTTGGTGCGCCCGTTACCAACGATCGTCTTGTTCTTCAGATGGTTGCAGGCCTCTCTAAGGCCTATAGTGGTGTCGAAACGCTTCTTCATTAGAGCAGTCCTCTTCCGCAGTTTTATCAGGCCCGTTCCATGCTCACGCTCGAAGAAGCCATCTTGGCTAAGAAAGCGGCCACTAGGGCCCCTTCTGTCGTCATGGTGGCCGAGTCCAATTTTTCTCCATCTGTCTCAAACAATTCCGGCCAAAACCGCAATAATAAAAAGGGTCAGAATCGCAAAATAATGGCAAAAACCGTGGAGAAAACCAAGGAGGGAATAACGGGGGTAGCAGTGGGCCGCAAGCCACCTGGCCACAGGCCTGGGGCACATAGCCGTGGAACTGGGCCAGCGGGCCTGGGCCACACAACCCCTATTGCCCGTCGTCAGCCCAACCTCCGTATTTGCCCAATTTCAGTATCCAGCGACCAGGCCCAATTCTGCCCAGAATCAGTGGGTACCGAGAACAGGTTCTGGGCCTGAGCAGCAGGCTAGTGTGCTTGGGCCTCGACCTCCGCAAGCCCATCATGCAGTGGGCCCCACACCTACCGACATTGAAGTCGCAATGCACACACTTGAATTAAATCCCTCGGACCCAAATTGGTATATGGACACCGGAACCACTACTCACATGACGTCTGACCAATGTGCTCTCTCGTCTTATTCCAATTTGAGCAAAAATCGTGGCATAATTGTTGGTAATGGTAGTTCAATTCTAATTCGTGGTTACGGTCATAAAACTTTGTCTCCCCTCTCATCCATCTCTTGTCTTGAAAAATACCCTTCATGTGCCTAAGTTAATTAAAAATTTGGTGTCTGTCCGTAAATTCACCACTGATAATTCCGTTTCTGTTGAATTTGATCCTTTTGGGTTTTTTGTGAAGGATTTCAAGACGGGGATTTCTCTCATGAGATGTGATAGTTGGGGAGATCTTTATCCTATCACGCCCACCTCCGGTCTCTCGAGTCCAGCCTTGCCATCTACTTTTGCAGCCCTTGCTCCTTCCTTGTGGCATGCTCATCTAGGTCATCCGGGGTCGTCAATTTTGTCTTCCTTAGATAAAAATAATTTTATTTCTTGTAAGGGTACGCGTCGTACTCCGATTTATCAATCTTGTTCTTTAGAAAAAATTGTTAGATTGTCGTTTGTAGACTCTAATTCTCGTACTTTAATGTCATTTGATATTATTCATAGCGATTTATGGACATCTCCTGTTATCAGTTCTTTGGACCATCGTTATTATGTTCTTTTTTTGAATAATCATTCTATTTTTTATGAACATTTCCGTTAGTTTGAACGGGAAATTAAGAATATTCAATGTGATAATGGAAAAGAATATGATAATGGGTTGTTTCTGGTATCAATTTTTATTTATCTTATCCTCATACGTCCTCACAAAATGGGAAAGTCGAACGCAAAATTCGTACCATTAATAATATTGTCTGAACTTTATTGGTCCATTCTTCCGCATCTCCTTCATTTTGGCATCATGCTCTACAAATGGCTACGTATCTCCTTAATATTCTTCCTACCAAAGGTTTGTCATATTCATCCCCTCTTTAAATATTATATAATAAGACACTTTCGTATTTACATCTTAGGGTCTTTGGATGCTTATGTTATCCCCTATTTCCGTCCACCACAATTGACAAACTTCGGGCCCGGTTTACCCCTTGTGTGTGTTTTGAGTTATCCGTCTAATCATCGTGGTTACAAATGTTTTGATTTATCGTCTAATAAAATCATCATTAGTCGTCATGTTATTTTTTATGAATCCCAATTTCCGTTTGCTAAAGTGAGTAGTCCCGTGCCTAGTTCGTATAATTTTTTGGATGACGATGTCTCCCCATATATTATCCACCATTTATCGGACATGTCCCGCACCCCAAATCTGCCAGCGGGCCCACTTCCCGCTGGTTCTCTCATACCGTCACGATCCCGGTCATGGGTCCGAAAGCGGGCGCCTCTCGACCAAGTTACGCCCGATTTACGCCGCTTGATCCACCCATGCTTCAGACGCCCTCGCTTTCTAGTTCCGTGTTGGGCGGCCACCTTTGCTGATGGCGATCAATCACTTGTCCCGATATTTCTCAAAATTCACCCAATTCTCCCCCGAGTCACAGACCGGTCACTCGTAGTCAACGAAGTATTTTTAAACCAAAAAGATATTTTAATTTAAATTCTAATGTTCTGAAATCCCCCTACCCCGTAACCCCATGTCCGTCTTAAATGACCTGAATAGGAAATTGGCCATGACCGACGAATATGATGCTCTTATTGCAAATAAGATGTGAGAGTTGGTACCCCATCCTTCTGGTGTTAATATTATTCGGTCTATGTGGATTTTTACTCATAAGGATAATTCTGACGGTTCTTTTGCGAGGCATAAGGTTCGTCTTGTCGGTGATGGTAAGACTCAGCAGGTTGGCATGCATTGTGGTGAGACGTTTAGTCCGGTGGTCAAACCGTACCATTCGCATTGTTCTCAGTCTACCTCTTGCGAAGGTTTGGCCCATTCATCAGTTAAATGTCAATAATGTTTTCCTACATGGTGATCTTAAGGAGACCGTTTACATGCATCATCCCTTGGATTTCCATGACCCCAAATATCTTCATCATGTATGTTTATTGAAAAAGCCTTTGTATGAGCTTAAGCAGGCCCCACGGGCTTTGTATAAGAGATTTGCCGACTATGTGTCGTCTATTGGGTTTACGCACAGCAGGTCTGATAATCCATTGTTCATCTATCGTCATGGTTCTTCCTTGGCTTATATTCTATTATATGTGGATGATATTATCTTGACTGCCTCTACTGATGCGTTGCGCAAGTCTATCATGACCATGCTCAGTTCTGAGTTTGCTATGAAAGACTTGGAGCCCTTGAGTTATTTTTTGGGGATTGTTATCACTCGTCATGCAGGTGGGTTATTCTTATCACAACGTAAGTATGCAGCTGAGATCATTGAGCGAGCTGGTATGTCTTCATGCAAATCTACTTCCACTCCGGTTAATACTAAACTCAAGTTGGGTGTTGCGGCTGGCTCACCTTACGAGGATCCGACTCACTATCGCAGTCTTACAGGGGCTCTTCAGTATCTTACTTTCACGAGACCAGATATTACGTATGTCGTACTGCAGGTATGCTTGTTTATGCATGATCCCAGGGTTGAACACATGAATGTGCTCAAACGCATTATTCGATACATCCAGGGAACACTTGACTATGACTTACATTTATATCCGTCTTCGACATCTACATTTGTCTCGTATACAGATGCTGATTGTGGTGATTTTCCGGATACCAGACGTTCCACGCCCGGCTATTGCATGTTTCTTGATAATAACTTGGTCTCATGGTCTGCGAAGCGTCAGTCGACATTGTCACAATCTAGTGCAGAGGCCGAGTATCGAGGGGTGGCCAATGTGGTTTCTGAATCATGTTGGTTACGTAATCTTCTTTTAGAGCTTCATTGTCCTATTCATAAAGCTACCTTGGTTTATTGTGATAATGTTAGTGTCATCTACCTTTCTGGTAATCCAGTTCAACACCAGTGCACTAAACACATCGAGATAGCCATTCACTTTGTTCGCGAAAAGGTAGCTCGTGGACAAGTACGCGTCTGTCATGTCCCTTCCAAGTATCAAATTGCAGACATCTTTACAAAGGGTCTTCCCTCGGTCCTTTTTGAAGATTTTAGCGACAGTCTCAGCGTACGAAGACCGCCCTCTATGACTGCGGAGTGTGTGTTAAATATACACGTGATAAACACTTACCATAAGTAGTGTATACCCAAGGGATCCTAGGTTTAATGAGATGACAGGTGTGACGGCACCTTGAAATATATTTGATACATGGAGTATCACACCACCTCCTACCTAACAGGCAAAAAAATCAACCGTCTTGTGAAGATCGCTGCATTTGGTACATCAGGCAAGGTCATACATCTCGCTGTGAAGTAATAGAAATGAACAGAAAAAAGTAAATGAAAAGGACAATGCTTTTGCATGTAAAGTTTATTAGTCATCCCACCTGGTATCTTGACTATAGAAGGTCCGAACAAGCCCAAGGCCTGGATAAAAACAGTCATCTTCTCTTCGAAATACAAAAAAGAAGCAACCTTCAGGAAGAAAAGAAATGGAAAAAGGAGAGAGTGTTAGAAGTTAGAACTTCTGTTTGTTAAGAGAGTGTTAAAACTTGTGAGAATATGTGAATGAAATGTAAAAGAAATTATATGAAAGATAACTTTCAAGCACATAGTTTCCAGCTTATAAGCAAGTCAACGTGATGTAATATTGTATTTTTAGAGTTATGACTTCAACCTTAGACATAAATATCAGCATAAGGTTTTCAAAATGAATTGGAGAGACGGAAATCTTAACAGGCTAGATAGTAACTTCAGATTCTAATTGATCAAAAGATCTCTGCATCCTGCCAGTTGACTAAGTAGAATGGCACATTTAAAGTATACTAGTAGGAGGGGAAGGAAAGTCAATCCAAATCAAGATGAGAAAACTAAAAGATTATAATTCCCTTTCCGCCTGTTGGTTGATGAATGGCGATTTCAATGGGAGATACACAGTCATAATTAAATATACTCAAAGTCAGTTCACATGTTTGGACAGCTTTTACAACGTATCAACAAAATCATACAGACAGGTACAGCTACAATTTTTCAGTGACACACGTCTAGAGTACTTTGTATTTATACCAGCCACAACATAGTTCCACTACAGCCTCTGGTATGGTGAGTTTCTTATGATTATGTTATCTCATTGAGGTACAGTAATTGCAAACTTGTTATTTAATTACACAGATAGGAACTGAATCAAATGTCATCACTTTCATGTCTGGAACTGATTTTTTTTTCTTCTCTTTTCTTTTCCTTCTGTTTTTTTTTTTTTTTTTTGAAAAAATCATGTCTCAAGCTGATCTTATGTCCTCAATGCAATCACGAACCAAATATGCATTGTATTTTGTTTCGTGACGAACTTTATGCAATCCTTCCTCTCCAGGATTCCAACGTAGCAATTATTTACACTACCACGTGAGACGAAAAAAAAGTATGAACAACACAAGTGTATTTACTAACTTCAATTATTCACAGTTTGATTCTTTCTGAAAAGGCTTTGAACATTTCCACATTGGTTACCACAAATCAGGATTATGGTAAACATAAAAAAAAAGCAAATACAAAAGAAAATAATTGATAGCAATGTTAGTTCTTGCCTTGCCTATGGTGGTTAAGATTTTGTGTGGCCTTTGTGCACCAATTTGTGGCATATGTTTAAAGCCGATACTTACTAAACTTTGGCATAAACACCAGCAATGATGGCATTTTTTAGAGCATTCATTTACTTTCATCTAGTTTAGTAGGGATGCAAATCCTTTTATCTTTCTAGGACATGGAAACTTTTAGCTATAGTTTAACTTTTTGCCAAAATGGAAAAATATAAAACAAGCAGTGGAAAACTTGAAAATGTTTTCAAGGCAGAAGTTCCAGATTTTCCTCCCTTTTGTACTTAATGTTAGAGAGATTTTTCCCTCCTTTCCTTGGTTAACGGTAGTAAAGATTCGACAGTCAAAAGGGAAGAGGCTATTTCTCATTGTATGATACTCTGTGCTTGCTAAGCAAATTACAGATTTGGATACTATCACTAAGATCTATGCTATATTTTTTATTAATAATAAGCAAAATTTCACTTTCTGCATTCCTCAAAACTTGAAAGAAATGAAGAATGAAGAGGTGCCCATCATCAGTAGTAAATGGAAATCACAGGCTAAAAATTCAACTAAAATGATGAGGACTGTGCAGAGAACCTCTTTAGCTTCTTCCATGAGTTCATCTCCCAGCTTCTTCAACAGCAGTACAGCCTTCAGTGTGGATATCCACAAAAGCATCTACTGCTGGGTGCTAGGATGAGTGAAGGCCAAGGAAGTTTCTGTTAGCACTTTTGGCTCTTCAACAAACTTCATAGATTTTTTGTCTTTCATTTAGCACTTTTGACTTTGTTACCAATAGTCTGAACAAGAGCATGAACCTAGCTTGAAACAATGAAAGCGATTACGATCTCTTATTACAATTTCTCTATTATATACTTTGGAAACAATTTTCATGGCTGAATGACAATCTTGACATATCCTTAAATTCTTGAAAATGTAAAGAGGCATGCCAGCTTGTGTGCTTATAAGTCCAAAACAAACAGCCAGTTTCTCGCTGTGAGAGAATAATGCCTGTTCCTTCTCCTCCCGGCCGAAACCATAATACTCTCCATCATAAGATCCTGAAAACTTTTGGCAGGCCGTGTCTGGTACATAACCAGCCAATCTTATTTTTTGAATCATCTCATCCAACATCATATATATCTCTTGACTTTGCGGATGCAATTTGTCCCCCGCACTGAAACAATGGATTTCACCACCAACATGAATAGAACTCGTGCCAGGCACTTTCCTGACGCCTCTGCTTTTAAGAAGTACTCGAATGGAATTTGCCTTGTCAATTTTTCCAGCTAAGGAGTACATATTTGAAAGCAAGACATGATACTCGGTATTATCATGATACATTTGGACCAGCTCTTTCATTAGGCGTTCCCCCAGCTCGAGGTTCTTATGGACACTGCAGGACCCTAATAGTGATCCCAATACAACTTCATTGGGTGGAATCGCCATTCCCCTGATTATGGACTCTGCTTCATCAAGATGTCCTGCCCGACCCAAAAGATCCACAATGCAAGAATAGTGCTCTATAGATGGCTTTATTCCATAAGTCGATTCAAGGCTATAGAAAAAACGCCGACCTTGATCAACCAAACCCGAGTGACTACAAGCACTTAACACGGCTGTAAATGTTACATCATCCGGTTTGACCTCTCTAACCATCTGAGCAAACAAATCCAACACCATATCTCCCTTTCCCTGCATTGCCAATCCGCTTAGCATGGCATTCCACGTAATCACATTCCTCCGAGGCATCACGTTGAAAACTCGAAACGCATCATCAATCCTACCACATTTAGCATACATATTAATCAAGGCTGTCTCCACCATTATATCATGTTTTATCTTCTTCAAAGCATACATATGTACCCATTTACCCATCATCACATTCCCCGACTGTGCAGAAGCTGATAACCATGAACAAAGTGTCACGAAATTCAATTCAAACACCATTTCACGTAGAAGCCCAAAAGCTTCCCTCGTCAGACCGTTCTCAATATAAGCTGCAGTCATTATCGTCCAAGCTACTTGATTTCTCTCGGGCATTTCATCGAACAACAACCGTGCATTTTCAAAACCTTCCCACTTCACCACTCCCCCTAAAAGCACAGTCCAAGAAACAAGACTATTTTCTTCCATCTCATTAAAAATCCTTCTTGTTTTGTCAATTAACCCACACTTCACATACATATCCATAGCAGCATTACATGCTTTAATACTCGAACCAAACCCCATTTTAACCATACAACCATGTCCCTGAACCCCAAATTGTTCACACCCCAATTTCGCGCTTGCAACGAATACAGTAACCAGAGTAAACTCATCAATCAAAACATCATTCTTTCTCATTTCAACAAACAAGTTGAGGGCGTAAACGGGCAACCCTCCACGTGCATAGCAACCCATCAATGTTGTCCAGTCGACAGTGTCTTTATATGACAGAGGAATTTCATCAAACATCTTGCGTGCATAGAGAACACGCCCACACGCCCCGTACATTTGGAGAATAGCATTACGGAGATATGTGTTTGGGAGGGTTTGGAGACCTGTGGTGATGATGGAAGCGTGGAGCTTTGTACCTACATCCAAAGCTAAATATCGAGCGCAAGTTCTGATAAGTGTCCGGTAGTGGCGAGCTAGCAATGAGAGAGTACAACACTCTGTTCGCCATATCATGAAAAAATATACTTCTTTCACAAATTTTGGATCTAAATTCAGCACATACAAGCTCAGATTCAATTTATTTGGGGATGTTTGAGCATGACTATATATAAGTAATCACGCATCCCTATTCAAACTCCTTCAAGTTGTAGCAGGCAGCATTTTCAATCAACTAAAACACTCCCTCCAATTTCTTTTACTTGTCCAATAATTTACGTGTCACTTTTAACTACGAATGAGAAATTTTAAAATTAAATTATTTTTAATTATAATAATAAAAAAGGGCTAAATATATCCACGTACTATCGAAAATAGTTTAAATGTACCCTTCGCTATACATTTGGCCAAATATACACCTGTCGTTATACTTCGGTCGAATATACATGTTCCGTTATATTTTGGCACAAATATGCTCTTAATTTTGACGAAATGCCATATTTGGCCCTTTTCCTTCTTATTTTCCCGATAGTACAAGGGTACATTTTTTAATATAAGGACAAGAAGAGATATTTACACATGATATTTATTGCCCTAGAAAAAACATATCAAAAAGTCCCGAGGGAGGTTCTTCCGAGACGTATGGAGTCTAAAAGTGTGCACGTAGCTTACATTAGGGTTATTAAAGACATGTTTGATGGAGCCAAGACTCAGGTTAGGACAGTAAGAGGTGACTCTAAACACTTTTCGATCATGATGAGGTTGCACCAGGAATTAGCCCTTAGCCTGTTTCTATTTGCCTTAGTGATAGACGAATTGACACGATATATTCAAGAGGAGGTACCGTAATGTATGTTATTCACATATGACATAATTTTGATTGACGAGACGTGTCGTGGAGTTAATGATAGGCTAGAAGTTTGGAGAAAGGCCTTAGAGTCTAAAGGTTTCAAGTTAAACAAGACTAAAATGGAGTACCTAGAGTGCAAGTTCAGTGGCGTTGCACATGAGACGGAGGTAGCAGTGAAGATAGAGGAAAAAGTCATATCTAAGAGATGAAGCTTCAAATATCTTGGGTCTGTAATTCAGGGAGACGGGGAGATTGACGAACTCATCACATTGGAGCGGGGTGAATGAAATGGAGGCTTGCCTCCAGGGTACTATGCGATAAGAATGTGTCGCCAAAGCTTAAAGGAACGCTCTAGAAAATAGTGGTTAGACCAGCATTTTTTTATGGTGCATACTGCAAAGTGTTGGCCGGTTAAGAATGCCCATATTCAGAATATGAATGTAGCGAAGATGAGGATGCTCAGATGGATGTGTGGGCATACGAGGAGAGATATGATTAGGAACGAAGTTATACGAGATAAGGTGGGAGTGACATCAGTGGCAAAAAAGATGAGGGAAGCAAGACTGAGGTGGTTCGGGCATGTGAAGATGAAGGGCGAGGATGCGCCAGTACGAAAGTGTGAGAGGTTGGATGTAGTTGGAGCTAGGAAAGGTAGAGGTAGGCCGAAAAAGAACTGGGGAGGTCATTAGATAAAATATGACACAACTTCAGCTGATTGAGGACATGGCCTTATATAGAAAGATATGAACGTTTAGAATTAGGGTAGAAGGCTAGTAGTAGGTAGCTAAGTGAGGGGAGGGGGTGAGTTTTCCTCCTCTCCGCTTTTACTTTTAGTAATAGTGGTCACATATCACATTGTTTCTATTTCCTTGATGGGTATTACTATATGTTTCCACATTTATTTTGTATCTTGATATTTCTTATCTTATTTCATATATTTCTGCGACAAGTACTTTTCTTGTGAGTCGAGGGTCTACCGAAAAAAACATCTCTACCTCACAAAGGTAGATGTAAGGTCTGCATACATCCTACCCTTCACAGACTCCACCTTATGGGACCTCACTGGGTTTGTTGTTGTTGTAGTACAGGGGTACATTTGGTCCTTTTTTGTATTTTTCTTCTCATTCGATATTTCGGGATAACATGTGTTCCTCAATAAAAGTAATTTTTAATCAAAATTCATATTTAAAATCTCTAATTAAGAATGAAAGAATAGTTATTACTTCATTACAATTCTTGTTGGTTATTTGGTACAATATCTATCAATTGGTCGTTTTATCTGACAAGATTAATAAATCGACTCCAAATGAAAGTGCGACAAAAACATTTGGGATTCTTCCGATCTAACACTTGTTTTTATTTACTCTCATGTCCAGTCAAGCGATTGTCAAGATAGAAGTATACGTAAGGCACGATTTTTCACCTAAATTGTTAAATCCTCAAGTTTACAGATAAGATATCTGTCTCTTCAAATTTACGTGCAACTCCAAATATTTTTACTACCACAACCTGCCTGAGCTCAACCCATCACTGACTAGGAACTGCCCTTACCATATTGATGTCCACCTTTGCCAGATTGCGAACCTCCTCTACCAGAATATCTGCCTCCTCCAACTAGCGGTGCTAAGGGTCTGGGTGCCTAAAATCGGAAGCTTTATTGTGCTCCGCCTCTCTCACTCTCTCTCCAACGTCATCCATTGCCGAAATCGGCAAAACCTCATAGGCACGATGCTTTTGCAGTAGTTGAACATCATTTCGGGTAAGAGAAATTAATGTTCTTACCCACCCTCACCGTAATACACCACCACGAAGAGGTAAAACCCTCTTTCTGTTTTTTCGCACCATGGACGAAATTCCTTAATGTTTTTTGTCTTGTTTCCAGTTTGAATCTGTGATTTCTATTGGTTCTTCATGAAATTTCAAAATAATTCAAAAAGAATTTCTCAAAATTATTTATCCCACATCGGTTGTGGATGAGAATTGGGATTTTTGGGATCCTATTAAAGGAACCCCTACCTCTCATTACAACCAAGTCTTGAACAGTGAAATTTTCTCCAACAATTTGAGCAAACGTCTCTATTTGAGCAAAATCTGAAACCCTAGAAATTTCTCTAAGGTTTTCTAAGTCTAAAATTTTATTTCTTTTCTTGTGTGGTCTGAGCTTAAGGGATTTGGAGAAGGCAACCTACTCCGATGCTCGATCAAGGTTGCACTCTAAGAAGGTATGTTCGAATTTCTCTCAATCCCTCTTTTGTAATTATTGTGCGAATTCGATTAAGCATTTTTTGTGTCTAAGTGTTTATTTGTATTGATTAGTCGTTATTTAGTTTAGATTAGTGAAATGAATTCCTAATTAGTGTGATTAGATAAATAATAGTGAATTGTAGTTATCTTGGTGTTAAACATATCAGTCGTTAAGATATTCATGTTTAAATATTTGTTAAACTGCGGCTATGACTTAATTAGTTAATGTGTGCTCTTGTTTAAGTGATCACATTTAAGGATCGTAACTTAGTTAGAAAAATGCTTAGGTTTTGGTCTGTTTTAATAACTTTATGATCAAAATATTTATGTTCAAGGTTTGAATCCAATTCCATGTGATATGTGTTGCCTGTTTAAGTACACTTTAGGATGTGGATCATTGGATAGTTTAGCTTGCTTGAGAGGTCATTTCATGCTTAATACAGTCCTGAATATACAATTGTGATTTATCTGGATCTTTTGCTAGGTAGTACCTAAGTTATAAGGATCATGTGGATTTGATTTTGTACTTGAGTGAACTACCTACATGTTTTGTCTGTGGTTTGAGGATAGTGTTGAAGCATATTGCTATTGTTGAGTTCTTAAGTTCCAAATTTAGTATGTCCTAGATGTGGCTCTGATTGTAATATGATAGGTGTAACTTATGATTTAAAGAACCACTTTGACTATGTCATGTTTATTTTTTGGAATGTCATCATGTCTGAAGTATATTCTAAGCATTTGCAATTTAATTTGAGATCAGATAGTTCTGCCTGCTAAAAATGGCTAATGGTGTAGTTCAAATGGTATTATGTATATTTGGTTTTGGTTTGTATGATCTTGCACACTCTGAGATCCTCACATCTTTTTTAGACTAGTCACATGCCAGCTTTGCCTATCTAAGTATGAAATGTTTTCCCATATAGCACTATAGTATTTCCTAGGTCATCCTATGCCATGCTCTGTCTGACTGTGTCTATACTAGCCTCCCCCTTTTGCATTTGTTGAACTAGTTGGTATCATGATTGAGCATGCCATCAGTTTGTAAGTTTGTCCATATGAATTAGGTCTAGTCCAATCTTGAAGATATCAATATGCCTGATATGGTTTGAGTATGATTATGTATGCCCAGAATTTGGTGTTTAGCCCTATAGACTTAGAACCATATCCTTAAGTGTCCATTCTCTGCACCATATTTGTCTTCATACTGGTTGGGTTGATCATATAGCTGCACTTATCTATTCTAGGTATAAAAATAATCTTCATGATAGTATGCAGTATCCTCTCATAAGCCCTTCTGCAACACATCTTGCTTACTGAACTTACTGAAAATGCTTAGTGTAATGTGAATCACTTAATGCATCTAGAATATTATCTCTAAGTCACTACTTGCCTACTTTTGTGTCCATGTGTACCTCAAATTGACCTTATGATTTGTTTTACCATGCCATGTCTAGCTCTAGGTATCACTATGTTAGCATTATGTGCCCTGTATGAAGTTAGCTACACCATAGTAAGCATTAGACCTTACTTGTTTATATTTGGTTTGCTGATATGTATATGTGTACCTTTGCAATGCCATTGTTTGTTTAAAGATTGCTAGTTAACTGTGTTGAGCATTAAGTCTGCATAGAGATTCCATGCTAGAGTATGTCACTTGTTCTGTCATCTAAGTTGTTGGCAAAGAGTATGTATTTGCTTCATCACTAAGAAGTTCTATGGGGACATATTTGCCTTCTTTAAATAACATGTATGCACGTAAGGTGACCTAGCTTTAGTGTACTGTTAAGTTGACTGATTATTTCTCATATAGATAAGAAATACTCATATTCTGTGACAAATGTTTGACTCATTGTGGCCTGCTTGATCTAATGCAATGTGACCTCTTGTACCTACTCTTATAAGCATGTCTTTGAGTTAACATGCCAAGTTCTTAGATTAGTGTGCTTTGATAATGTAATGGATGTTTTTCTTGTCCACTATTTAAAATTGAGTGTGCCTGCAAGTGTTCCTGTTAACACTCAAAAATACTTTTAAGTGTTTAGCCAAATCAAGTGACAGCCGAAGGTGGAAACCTCAAAATGAGCAGGCAATAGAATTCTAAGTCGATAACCGAACTGACTCGTAGCCAAATCTATTAGTCCTAGCCCTCGTCTACAAAAACTTCATCGTCTATTACGGTAGTCTGGCCGAGTCATAATTCTGAGGAATGAATGAGACCCACACATATTTGGACGCTTCGAAGACCAAGTCAAAGAATCTTCTAGACCCCATGAAACGGTAACAACCAGCAACAACTACAAGGAAGTATCTTTAATCTTGCAAGAGGATAACAAGGAGTAAAAATCGGCACCACCTCCTCATAGTTGGCTAGTGGATTTAGTGGGTAATTTAATGGCTAACATAGTGGGATCACGTTTTATTTTTCTTATACTATAAATATAGAATCATTTGTACAGAATAAACACAACCAATCAATCAAACAACTGATTTTACATATCTTCATTTTATCTTTATCGCCTTTACTACACTCTAGCTGTATTTATGTTTCTTACCACTTAGTTTACTCAATCACCATCCTAACGCTTTCTAGAGTAGTTGGGGAACCCATTGATGGAAGTTAAAGTTCCACTTCCAGCCGAAATCACTTAGTTAAGGAATCAATTTGTCATCCGATTTCATCAGTCGATTGACGGCAGACATTTCGGACGGGAACAAATTTGGCACGCCCAGTAGGACCATAGGTGACTCCATATCGAAGTTTGATTCTCCATATCATGATCACGCTTGGCGTATGCGCCTAAGGTCTGGTAAGAAGATAAACCCAGAGTCCATTTCACATCCTAAAAAGAATCCTCCTAGAAGGAACGACGAGCCGCCATTTTCATCGGGTATGCCTACATCGTTTGATACCCCTCCACTTCCTCCATCAACCCAAGTTGTGGGTGAACTTAGACAACCTGAAGGTCCGAATATCATGACCATATCATTCGTTAGACAACAGATTGACTTAGGCATCCACGGCATTATGTACCAGGTTTCCAAATAGTTGGCTGACATTGTCAAGCCAATGGTGCATAATGAGGTTTAGCAGGCGAAGGAACTGGAAGCCAATCGACTGCATCCAGGAGAATATTCGGCTAGTTCTGCGATCCCTCTGATGAGTGGCGTTGTACAATATGCAACTGTGACTCTAGGTGTTGTTCCTTAGTCAAATGTGTATCAGTCAGTACCTACTCAGGTACAGCCGATAGCACACCTAGGAGCACAAGCCCAGTCACTTAGTAACCAATCTACTGTATGGTTGCCACCAAACGCTGGGAGGTAAACTGTGCCACTCGACCAAGCAAGTATGCAGTATGGGCAGATCAGTATGGCTTGGAGACCAGTTCAGGCATCCGAACACCTTGGGTTACCGCCCGTTATGTCGTACGCTCCTGCAAATGGCCTTACGGTATAGAAGACCAATATTGGCCAGCCGAATTAGCAGTCGGTGGCCTCTGGCTATGACCCTGCTCGGATATCTGGTGACGTTGTCTACAGAGGGACACCATTCCAGCAGTTACAGCCGATACCCAATCTATATCATCCAGGAAGCGCAAACTTTCCAAGAACGGCTGATGTCCGGGGAGAGCAAACATGGAACACTGTTCCACATTATTCTCAGGCTCCGTCGGTTATTCTAGGAGCTCATGTTGCAGGCTTTGGTGGCTATGCCCAACAACAACAATGGAGATATACCCCACCTATTGATAATGACCAGCAAAATACCTACAACTTTCAAAACCCTGCTCAACAAGGTACAGAATTGAGGCCTCCAGTTCAGAACGCCTACCAGCCGGTTCCAGCTGAGAATCGGCAGGGAACTTCATAGTTTATGAACCCTGAAACTATCGCGAATGCCATAAAGAGGTACTTTGGCATCCAACTGAAACCCTTGGACATGCCTGTTTACAGGAAGCCCTACCCTCATTGGGTAGATCGGATAGCACCATTGCCAAGAGGCTTCAAAACGCCTGATTTTGCCACCTTCTCGGGTGATGACGACAAATCTACCATTGAGCACATCGATAGATTTACCGCCCAATGTGGCGAGGTTGGCCAGAACGAGTATCACAAGCTGCAGTTGTTCCCCGTTTCTCTAACCGAAATAGCATTTGCCTGGTACTCATCCTTGACTCCCGACTTCATACAGAGTTGCGCTGACTTGAAGCATTGTTTCAATGATAGATTTTATTGGCCCAACCTCAGGTCATTGTAACCGATTTGATGAATCTCAAGCAACATGTCGATGAGTCGGCTACCGATTATATCGAGAGATTCAGAATGAAGGTTGGGAAATGCACTATACACTTCCCTAAATCGGTATGCGTCCACATGATAATCAACAACATGCATCCTCAGCTAAAAGAGAAATTAGTGGGATAATCCTGCTCTGACTTAAGCCAGTTAGTCGAGAAGGCTAGCCAAATAGAGCAGTATATCCAAGAGAATGAGAAAAGAAGAGCTAACTGAAACTGAGGCTCCCATTTGGTATCCCTTATTGAGGCAGATGAGTCTGACTTAGAGTCAGCCGATTACATAGCAGAAACAATGGTAGCCGAGATTGTCAGGGGTAAGGTTTATTCTTGCCCAGCCTTGAAAGCTACGAAAGGCAAGGAGACAAGTTCAACTGATGACAGGGTCGGTTACTCGTTTGACATTACAAAGGCAGATCAGATCTTTGATCATCTGCTTAAAGATAAACAGATTCGACTGGTGGCCATAGGATTCCGCCTGCCGAATAGCTCAAGGATAAGAAGTATTGTAAATGGCAAAACTCATATAGCCACGCTACTTCTAATTATGTGATCTTCAGGAAGGCAATTCAAAAGGGGATCAAGGAGGGGATGTTCAAGCTAGCCGATAAAAGAATAGCTGAAATGTCTATTGATACTGTCCCCATTCCCACAGTACCAATATGTGATGTCTCAAATCGCGATACATCTTCGTAGCACCTGAATGAATGAAATAATGGGAACTATGAACCTCCTCCAATATCACATAAATAAAATCACCAACACGAGGAACACATAATCGTCCTTTAATCTTCAAAAACCCCTCACGATCAAGCACGGCCTCTTTGGCCTCACCACACAATACTTTGTCACAAATCTTGTATAATCGGGAATCCTCAAACTGCCTAGCCCAAATCTCCTCCAATAGAAACGATCTCACCTCGACACACGCTAAAACTCAACCCGGATGTGAAAGATCCAACCGCATAAAGTTGTTATCCAGAGTCTGAACCTCTATGGCTAAGGGATGCTCTGAAGCAACCAATCTATCCAAGCTACCCATAATCACCACCTTGCGACTCAAGGCATCAGCCACCACATTCGTCTTACCCGGATGGTAAAGTATAGTATTATCATAATTTTTTAGAAGCTTCATCCATCTACGCTGCCTAGAATTGAGATCTCTCTGAGTGAATACATGATGTAGGATACGATGATCAGTGAATACCTCACACCGAACCCCATATAAATAATGCCTCCAAATCTTCAAGGCAAAGACCACCGCTAATAACTTCAAACCATGTGTATTGTAGTTCTTCTCATGAGTCTTCAACTGTCTAGAAGCATAGGCAATGACATTGCCCTCCTGCATCAACACTGCACCCAAATTAATACGAGATGCATCACAATAGACAAAATATTCTTACCCTCCACGGGTAATGGCAAGATCACATCCGTCATGTGAGAGGCAATAGATGCAAATCCCTTCATGAATCGGCAATAATAACTAGCCAACCCCATAAATCTATAAATATCAGTCACGGTAGTGGGCCTCGGCCAATCTCTAAATGTCTCAATCTTCTTAGGATCAACCATAATCCCCCCCCCCCCTTTATCACCACGTAGCCCAAAAATGCCACGGAATCAAGACAAAACTCACATTTTGAAAACTTAGCATAAAGCTTCTTCTCTTTTAACAACCCAACGACAATCCTCAAATGCTGCTCATGCTCCTCTCGGCTCTTCGAATACACCAAGATATCATCAACGAAAATAATAATGAAGGAATCCAAGTATGGCTTGAAAATTCCATTCATCAAAGTCATAAAAGTTGTCGGGCATTTGTAAGCCCAAAAGACATCACAAGGAACTCATAATGACCATAACGAGTCCTAAAGGTTGTCTTCGAAATATCTTCGGCCCGAATCTTCAGCTGGTGATAGCCTGACCTCAAATTAATCTTTAAAAATACCGAAGCACCTTGAAACTGGTCAAACAAATTATCAATACAAGGAATAAGGTACTTGTTACTGATGGTAACCTTATCAATACAAGGAATAGTCTATGCACATCCCCATTGTACTATCTTTCTTCTTCACAAACAACGCAAGAGCACCCAAGGGGAGACACTCGATCTAATAAACCCCTTATTCAGAAGGTCATGCAACTGCTCCTCCAACTCCCTCAACTCCACTAGTGACATTGTATAAGGTGCAATAGGAATAGGGCGAGTGTCTGGCTCTAAATTGATACAGAAATTAATATCACGATCAGGTTGCATACCCGGCTATCGGCAGGAAATAACTCTGCAAACTCACAAACAACAGGTATGGACTCAAGGGATGGAGAATTCGCACTAGTATCATGAACATGTTCCAAATAAGCCAAATATCCCTTATCAACAAGATTCTTCACACGGAGGTAGGAAATAATCTTCTTCGGAACGGGACTAGTAGTACCCCTCCACTCTAGTCTAGGAATCCTAAGCATAACTAAAGTAACAATCTTGGCATGACAGTCTAAGATCGCATGGTACGGAGATAACCAAGTCATGCCCAATATAATATTGAAATCTAACATATCCAGGATCATCAAATTTACCCACATGTCATACCCCATAATAGTAACTAAGCAATTTTGATAGACTTTATCAACCAACACAGAATTCCCAACCAAAGTAGACATATATATATATAGGAAAGTCAAGATGGTCACAAGTCAAATCCTAACCAACAACATGATAAGCAGACACATATGAGTAAGTGGACCCTGAATCAAACAATATTGTATCCGATCGATGACGAACATAATTGTTGCTTGAGATCACATCATCTGAAGCCTCTACTTCCGGTCTACTTGGAAATCCATAACATTGTGCACTACCACGACTGTTCTGAACAGAGACCACGACTGCTCTGAACATTGTGCACTACCACGACTGCTCTGAACATTGTGCACTACCACGACTGCTCTGAACATTGTGCACTACCACGACTGCTCAGAGACTTGAGAACCACTCCGACTGGATTGATGTCCACCCCGAGAAGAATAAGAACCATCGCGACCTAATTGAGTGTTGCCTCTCGCTAAAGAACCACCCCGGCTACCAGTAGATGCTGGAGTTCTCAAAGTCTGAAACCTGGAACCCTGCTAAGTCCCACTCTGTCTAGATCGGGGGTAATTTCTAGCAATGTGACCGGACTCACCACAACCATAACACACTCTGGGCGTTGGAGATTGATGTACGATATGCGTGCCAGATATCCTTAGTTATTTGTTTGCTCAGGTACCTTTGTGTTCCTTCTCTTTACTTATCGCTCGAGGACGAGCAATTATTTAATTGGTATCTGATATAACGACTTGTTTAGTCGTTACGTTTATTTTGTATCATTTTACCTCCGTAGACTCGATTCTTGAAACTTTTGGAAAATTCTAGTAGAAGTTGTGAAATTAGAACCTTAAAATATGACAACTTTGACCAAAAGTTGACTTTTATGTGAACATACCTTTTTCGGAATTTTGTCAATTTCGTGAGGTCTGGGGGGTCATCTATGACTTGGTGGGATAGTTGGTTCGGTTTTCGAGGCCCTCTTTGTTAGCCTAAAAATTCCGGTTTAACCCGCCAATGTGTATATATATCCTTAGTTAGCCCCGTTGAACCTTTAGTCTTTTTCTTTGATAGCCGTTAATAAACTCATCTCTTTCGATCTCATTAGCCTTAATTTGATCCAAATACTCTGTAAGCACTTTAATAAAAATTGAATGGATTGGGAGTTGAAACAAAATATAAAAAAGAGGGTGTTTGTTGGCAAAATCTAGTAAAGTCTATGGGTGCACCGAAAGAAGAATTGTGTGTGTTAGTTGGGAAGTCAATAAAGAAGAAAATAAATCAAAAAATGGAGAAAAACAAAATGTAGAATAAAATGTTTCCCTTCTAACTTCCGTTTTCAAAAGTGGTGCTTAAATAAAATTGGGGGATTTTGGGTGAAATATGTATTGGTTGGTGTTGGAGTTGGTTGATAAAGAAAAGTAAGCAAAATTGCTAAGTGTTATAAGTATTAAAGTGCTTAGGGAGGATAGTCACTATTTTAGCCAAAATATTCCCTACCCGTCCCTTAGCCTACATTAAAACCCTGTAATTCCTACTTGACCCTAGGTTCAATACACTTATATTAGTGAAACGGTTACACTACTGGCAAGCCTATGGTTCATTGTATTTAGCATGTGATTTTCTTTGGGAGAGTGAGCGTATTTGTAAAATTCATGTCCATTGAAATATAAATTTGGTTGACTTGTGTGAGATATGGACAAGGCACAAATATCTATATTACGTATCACTTTCCCACAGTTTCTTAGTACTTTAATCGGCCATTCGTATCTAAACGGTGGAATTTTGAGCTTATGTTGTTGTGTTTGCTATGTGTAGGTGTGATGAGCAAAATGGAGTCAATTACGAGCTTTTCGGGTATTTTGGAAGTATTTTACACAAAGTCAAAGTAGCCAAAGGATTGAGCAACACTTAAAAGAATTTCAGGAATCACTGAAGTTATTTGTGATGTACCTGCGACGCGGAGGTATCGCGTGCAGGCCATCACTTTGGAAAAAATTTATTCATTAGCGATGCATCCATGACGCGGATGAAGACGGCTCGCAATGGACCTGCAACGCGGAGGTGCCGCGTGCAGGTCAAGGCTCAGGAAATTTTTTAGCCTTTCGCGATGGACCCGCGACACAGAGGTGCCGCGTGTCGGGCCCAGTTTTCCTATTTTCCAGTTGGATTTTGGGTCTATTTTACCCTAGACTATAAATATAGTTTTTTACATTGTAATGGTGGTAAGGACATATTTTGCTGAAGTTGATACGTTGTTGGTACTAGTTTTTATCATTTTTCTTTATTTTCATCAATTAAACCCTTGTCTATTCATGAATGCTTGTGATTATTCTCGAATCATGAGTAGCTAAACTCTTTGAATTGTAGGATTGTGGTGTAGCCATGAATATTGACGTTTGACAAGTAATTAAATCTTAGTAATTTTATTCTTATGCGATTGTTTCCTTGCTTCTGTTCATAATTGTTTTATTGTCTGCGCAACAGTCGAGTTCTATTTACTATCTAATATCGTACTTGGGAAAGTCCATATTAGATTAGAGAAGAAGTAACGAGAGTGTGATATGTTTGTCCCTAAAGTAGGGCTAGAATTTATGGCTAGGATAGAAATATATCTAGACACCGCATTCAATTAGATATCGTGGACTAAATTCATTCTTAACAGGGGAATTCCATAGGAATATAGGCGGCGAACTGTTCTGAATCGGCGTGTAGTAATTCGGGAGAATGTTGCACGATTAATAATCCGGTTAATTAGCAATCATGAATAAATCTGCTAAGGTTAGTTATTTAGAAGACGCAGTAGAATTGGTGAACCAACCACGATCCTGGAATATTATTCTCTCATTGATAAACTCAAGCATTACAAACGTTCTAGAAAACCATTTGCATAAAGTCGATAGTTATTTACGTTTCTGTTTTAGTTATAAATAAACAAACAACTTCTTTCATAGTTACATGATTAGTAGTGATAGTGAATTCTCTTATAATCGTTGATCATAAGTCTCTATGGGATCGATATCTAACTTTATAAGTATCTATATTACTTGGCGACCATGTATACTTACGTGTGCGTTTGAGAGCAACATATATAGTTGCAGTATTTGAATAAATTTATTTTATGGGGATAGTCGTCTTTTAGTTGCTAATTTCAAGAGGAATGTTAATTTAGAGGTTGTTTAAAGTCTTCTTTTCTTATCATTTCCTGGAATAATTATGATTTAGAGGACGTTTAAAGTCATAAGAAATGACAATTGACACGTCATTACCTTTTGGATGATGTTTTGGTTGATCAAACTAATTTCTGCCTCTGTAGATTATCTCTTTCGACCGTAAAATGAAGTTTACGCCCACAAATTTAATTTCACGTGAAGAAGAAACGAATGTCAAATAATTTTATGTTTTATCATTTATTTTTATTAATTTTCTTTATACCTAAATTATCTACAAGGATTCACATACAAAAGATATATCTTAAACTATCTCCTCTTTAATTTACTTTTTTCTTAAATATTAATAGTAAAATAAAATTAAAATCTAAGATTTTCTTACCTATAGAAAAATTTAATTAGAACTGACTATTCCATGAAAACGAAAATTAGGCATGTACTGAGGAGAGCTATGATTTTCTAATCGACCTGAACAACATATACGAATCCCCTCCACCCCTTTTTTCATTACTAATGGAATATCCTTCACTATTTTACTAAAAGTAAAATAAATGAGGTTTTAGCTTTCTTAATTTTTTGAAGATTTCAGTGATTTACTTTTCTTACTACATCTCTTTTAATTCAGTTTTCATTATTATGTTTTCTTCTATTCATGAAAGTTTGTGTTAGGTCTTAGGAATCACCAAATCTCTTCCAAGCATATTTAATTTGATAGAATTTCAGAAGTATAGATGGTAATACACTTATATTGTATGATGAGCATATGATCTTTTTGAATTTTCAAAACATGCTCATACAAAAAGAAAATGTAGGCAACAAACTAATTAGAGGGTTTTTCTCCTTCAGTGTTCTACTTGCGTAAATTATCATTAGTATGATATCAACATACATGGTTTTTATTGACGATAATGCAACCTCATTCTTTCTCTTCTTCGTCTATCCGAATTAAATTTAACACAAAAAAAAACTTAATTATATAAACCAGTAGCATCTTTTGGTGACACACAGTAACATAATGGAATTCTTGAGGGCTCCTGGCCGTTTAACTTCTCTGTCATTATTATTCGACAAGGTCTTTTCCAAAACAGTAGAGATGATGAGGTAGAAAAGACATGCGAGGTTGCAAATATAAGGGGACACAACACATCTGGAAGAGACTAATATATTATGACGAAGCGCCTCTTAATTTTTCAGCTCCTTTACGATGATAGATCTAGGCTATTTTGTCAAAACATGTGCATTTAGGTATGTTGCTCCTACTATATCAGAAAAAATTGTAAAGAGTGAGACTTGAATAAGAATCTTTCGGTAAAGAATAGATTTTGGGTCTAACTCAACCCAAAAGTTAGCTTGTAGGATGAGGATTGTCCAAGTGAGTCCATGTTCCCATTCTATTTCCGTTGTGGAACTCTTAACACTCCCCGCACGCCCAGACCTTGTTAACTGGAGCGTGGACAATATAATCTGGGGGCCAACATCGGTGAACAAAGAATTGGAATGTGTCTGGCTCTGATAACATGTAAAGAATGGATTTTGGGTCTAACTCAACCCAAAATCTAGCTTGTAGGGTGAGGATTGTCCAAATCCATATAAAGAGTCCATGTTTTCATTCTATTTTCGATGTGGACTCTTAACACTTTCAATAATTTTTGTTTCCTGTTCGCAGCTTAGTTAGTGTTTTTCTTTTGTTTTGTATAAGATAAACAGACCTAAGAAAGTTAATGTTCTTCTCTAGGTTGGATTTGCAGGAGCGGGAGTTTCGTGTAGGTTAACACACTTGGAAGCCCCTATTGAAATTCATGTCATCTAACTTCTCAATGTTGTCGTTGGACCACTCCTTTTAAGCGTTGTTTTCCATGTTGATTTATTGATTCATTTGTTTTTACTATGTTCATAAATATATGAAAGTCATCCATCAATTTCGTTATTTCGCTTGAATGACACTCACCCGTTATCATTATGTGATTTGCTAACATAAGAAGAAAAAAAAAAGAACTTGCAAACATGACAAAACAGTCGAGTATATTTGTTAACTGCCTGATTTTGTTCCGTTTGTTGTCTTTATAGGATTTCTGATGACAATATGAAGTGCAGTGCAAATGACGAAACCAACTACGAATTAAAAATGAAGAAGCACAGTTTCTAATATGTTGGGCCCGTGCTGGCACGGGCAAGCGCCACCTAGTTTTTGTACCAGTTCTCTTATTTTATGTGTGTGTATATTCCCTTATCTACATCATTTCATGAACTTATCAGCCAAATAAAATATTTGAAGCAGGAGGGTTTTGATTTCTTTATGCAGCATCGCTAGACAATGGGCGTTGTAATTGTTGAGAATATAATCAAATATTAAAAGTGTGTTTTATCAAACAGCTTAAGCTTTTAGATCAGATGGTCACACACTTCAATATGGTATCAGAGCAGGTCAAAGGTCCTGGGATCGAACCTCACTGCCACCCATTCTCAAAAAGAATTTTCACGTGCTTGAACCATGAAAAAAATCAGGTCATTATATTAAAAGTATGTTCTATCTAATAGCTTAAGCTTTTAGATCAGATGGTCACACACTTCAATAGTAATTAAATTCACTATAGAGATAAACAACTGCTAATGCGACCTTAGTGGCAATCCTTAAAATGCTTATCCAAAATAGGAGTATTGATTCTACTATCATCATGATCATTTCCATTGATCTTCTCAGTTCCACTCGGACATACTCTTTCATAGGCTCGACACAGGTTGTGACGTCGGGTCCTCTCTTCTTATCCTTGCCATTTCTGAAAAAGTAAATCGCTAAGAAATATAGTCCCACCATATTCATACACCACAACTGGTTTGTAGGCAGCAGCGAACAAGTCTCAGCAAATTAACATTCTTTTAGTAAATTTGGACAACTTGATGAGATGGATTTGGTGTTTTCCTGCCCCCGTCTTAAAATTCTACAGAATTTTCTCGTTATATCAACTAATGATAGAATGGTAAGAAGTAATTTTGCTTTAAAGAATTATGAATGGACAAGGACTTGGATGGAGGCATTCATCCAGCTGCTTTCCAATTACTCAAGGATAAAAAAATGTGTCGAAATGGGATGCTCTTTCTTTTCTTCAAAATTTCATTGCCCTGTCAACAGTTTTTCTCCCACCTGTTTTTTTTTTTTTTTGAGCTCTGGTTTACTAAAAGAATTTATTTTCTATAAGAAATATTGTCTTAAAACACCCCAAAACCATGCAATTATGTTTAGTTATCGACCAAGAGGTTCTCTTTTTCTTTCTTTTCTCATTGTTGGGACCAAAGGCCAAAGCCCATTTTGGATCAAGGCTGATAACCTGATATAAAACCTGCCAAAGTGAACTTCAACAAGGGCACAAGACGCACTCTACAGTCGTCAGCCAAGGCTAACTGACTTGCACCATGTGAGTGTAGCTTCAAGAAATTTCAGCTATATGGCAGCATTATTCTGTAGGTCCTCCACTACTAGATCTCCTACTAGGCCTTTACTCGAGAGAATTTTCAATTTACTGAAAGCTAGTTAGATTTCGAAGCTCCTCAATAACCAAAAGGTTTGAACATCTATTAAAATTTAAGAAAACATTTCAGAGGTGAGACGAAAATCAAAGAATCATTGTTAACTATATATGGCTTCACATTGTCACTTTTGCTTTGTTCAGTCACAGAGTACTAGAAATCTAGACATCTTTTGTATGCTCTATACCTGTAGAAGATGGGAAAACTTGTCCAGTTTGAAGGAGAGGGAGGGAGAGTTCTATCGAAGAGATCAATGGAATCCAGATGCCAAGCTATGAACTCTAAGCAGACTGCATGAATTCTTCTAAAGCACGTCTGAAGAACTGTGTTTGCAGGTAATTTGGCCCCCAAAAAATTGGGAGTTCATCCAGACATCCCAAAAGCAGCATGCTGCTGCAGTAAGTTTAACTCTCTTAGAAAAGATCAATCCAGACTGGGGCTAGACGTCGGTGGCATAGAGGGAAATGAACAAGAATATGAAGGCAAGATATGTACATCTAGTCCTAATCATCAGGATCCATTTCCTCATCTTGTTCCAGGGATGGAATTGCATCAGTTCCATTGTATCTTTCGGATTCTGACTGCCCGTCTAAATCAGTCTCATCTTCTTGAGAGTCAACTTCATCAGCATTAGTCTCTTGGGTTCTTAGTTGTCGCATCCATTTGGGGCACTCGTCCTGCCCTTCAAACAACAGATGGAGATTGTTGTTCTTTCCAGAATGCACAATATCAGTAGCCTTGACAGTTGAGCATGAGCATTCTGGAATAGGATGAGAGAGGAAAAACATTGTTTTTGATAGATTAGATTCCTGCAAAAGGCCCTCTTCTGCCAGGCTTTTGTTGAGATGTTCTCTGACAGAAACAGTCCAATTACGAGGTGGATAATAAAGATGATCGACAGTATTATTAAAGAGCTCTGCAAGATATTTCCTGCATATACAACATACATCTTAGAAACTAATGGTAAAATAAAAAGAAATGGATAAACATCAAACAAAGAAAGGACCAGATGTGTTGTTAGTTTACCTGTTTGGCCGAAATGTTCTTGCAGATGCCATCTCATAAAGTCGGTGTCCCATCACCAAGCTCGCAAAATCAGGCCCACTACCATCATTGTCAAAACCAGGAAAAAATACTTCAGCGTCCACCGAGACTATGTAATCAAGAGCATCCCATAGCAGTCGGTGTGCTTGCTCCCTCTGATCATTGGGAGAAGGTTCTGGTTCCATATCTTTCTCCGCGATCCACCCATACCAGCCTTCTTTTTCATGTCTATAAATAGGACGATCAGGAGGAGGTGGTAGAGGCCTTGGGCGGGGCCCAGCCTTGTCCCATTCTTCTTTTAGTTGATTTGCACTTTTTACGGGTATAAGCTGATACGGATCAAGGGTAAGGGGGGTTTCTGGGCCAACTAAATTGGCTAGCTCTTGTTTGCTGCACAAAGAAGTACGATCAACTAAATTGGTGTACATGGCACGTAAAGGAATCATAACCCGCTGTCCACCAAAGGTTTCAGAACCTGCTAGGTATATTCTTGTTCTAGGTGGATAACCCATGGCTCGAAGCAGAAGGCCAACCTAAATTTTAGAAAAATGTACAAAGAATTAAGAAACAGAATGAGGACAACCATGCATATTCACAATTATCCTCAGTCTGTAATTACAGAATCGAAAGATTAAAAAGTTAGTAACCATAACATGAACACAACGTCTACTTTGTCTCAAATTTCCCTTGTTTCCCTTTTCTCCTTTTTCTTTATTTGACTAACAGTTTCAATTTACGCAACGATTTCCTCTTTAAGGATTTTTCTGGAAAGAAGACAGTAGCAGAAAGCAATAAAGAACATCAGGTCTATTAGTGAGGTAATCTCTTGACAAAGGCGTTCTTTTACTAACCTACCACAGACAAATAAACAACAACAACAACATACCCAGTATAATCCTACCTGGTGGGATCGGGGGGTACTTGGAATTTAACTGGAGATGGGCAGACGGGCGGGCCCATTATCCACCGAGTTTCGAACCATGCCCTATTGGCCCTCGGGATTCCTCAGTTATTAAAAAAAAGTGTTCTTTACTAACCTGAGGATCGACTTTTCTTTATCTCGTTTTCCTTTTCTTCTTAAGTATACTCCGAGGAGAGCAATTTTTCTATGATGCTCTTATAGCCTCCCAATATCCGCCACCTTAGTTACACACCCACACCTCTCATCCCCATGGTCCCTTGACCTACCTTGCAACCCCCAATTATATACTTTTAATTTGAACGTATAATTATACTGTTAGTAGATACAACAAAACTGTTTTGAAAAAAATTATCTTACTACACGTACCTTTTACTCCAAAAAAAGATAAAAAGAGAGAAACCCTTAACTAAAGTTTAACACATGAGGTGTTGAAGATCTGGAAGACAATGACAAGGGAGAACTTAACCAATGAGCAGTCTTATCTTCATGCTCATTCCCATTTATATGAAGCTTAGTAATTTTTTTTAGGAGGAAAAGTAAGAAGCAGCAGCAGCCACTCTGTATAGCACAAACTTGCATCGATGGCAGAACATAAGATTCTTTTTTTTTTGGGAGAAATAACAGAAACAACTTGGGCTTATAACTAGAGAGCATTAACATCAACCTTCCCAAGGTCAGCCAATGAGCAATAAAGACTATGAATTATCAACAGTTCCTCAATGGAAATATCTCCAGAAACAAGCTATTGATGACTCAGCTATATCTTCTAAGGCAATCTTTATTTATTCCCTGATATAGAAGATAGCTATCAGGTGGATGTCCCGCCATCTTAAAACTATATTAGCAGAAAATTCATTGGTTAAGCTAACTAATAGAAAAAGAAAGATTAAATAAGATAAAACTATATCTAAATCCACAAAGTTACATGCCCATTTGCTAAAAGAAAAAACAATTGGCATTTTCAAAAGGTTATGATAATAAGTATAGAATCAAATAGGTATATTATTAAATATAAAAATCCCAGATGATGTTCTTAATTACGTGTTAGTCTTATTGTTAATTTGCTATTTTTGCATGATTGCTACTTTATCGCCCATTGGTTGTGTATCCACGATCCAATATATTTGCTTCACCTTGGAAAGTCGTCTTTTACAGCACATCATTACAAACTGCCAAAGAAGTGGCGCGACTTTAGACCAATCAGTTTGGTTGGAAGTTTTTACAAGATTCTCTCTAAAGTGTTGGCAGGTCGCCTTAAGCAGATCATCGGCAAACTCATCTCCCCCCATCAAATGGCTTTCATCAAAGGTAGACATATCCCATATGCCGCCCTCATTGTTAAGGAATGCCTCATTTCCAGAATTAGAGAGGCACCCCTAGCATCATTTGCAATTGGACATCGAAAAGGCTTTCAATCATGTAAACTGGGCTTTCCTTCCTTCTTTGTTGAAGGACATGGGCTTTGGACAAAAGTGGATAAACTGGGTATCTTTTTGCATCTCCACAGTCAAACTCTTCATCCTTATCAACGGGACTCCCCAGGGTTTTTTCTCTTCTCATAGAGGTTTAAGACGGTGATTCCATCTCGCCCTTTCTCTTAATTATTGTTGTGGAAGGCCCAAGTCTTATGCTTGGTACAGCAGTCAAGTGGGGATGGATCAGTGGTTACTCTCATGCATTTAGAGGCTCTAATTACATGAACATTTCCCATGTCCTTTTTGCAGATGACACATTAATATTTTGTGATGCCAAGGCCACCCAGATTATTTTCTTAAAGGTCATTCTCCTGGCTTTTGAGTTATGTTCTGGTCTTCGTATTAACTTCTCAAAAAGCCACCTATAGTCGGTTAATGAAGCTCCCACATTCAATTTTTTCCTCAATATCTGCACTGCAACATTTGCTCTTTTCCCACTATCTACCTTGGTCCCCCTTTTGGAGGCCTTCATCTACGTCTATCTGGGAAGGAATCTTGGAAAGATGTGAAAAGAGACTGTCTAAATGGAAGAGACAATATCTTTCTTTCGGTGGGAGACTTGTGTTCATCAATAGTGCGTCGGACACACTACCCACCTACACCATGGCTCTATTTCCACTTACTATTTCCTTTTGCAAAAGACTTGACAAGCTTAGGAGAGATTCCTGTGGCATGGCAACAAGGAAAAGGAAGTCTTTTCATCTCATTTGTTAGAACACAGTAATCCTAGATAAGAAAAAGGAGGTTCGGGGGTTAGAGATTTGAAGGTCATAACAGAAGTTTGACGTGAAAAAGGTTATGGAGGCTCAACAAGGAGGTGAATGCTCTTTCAAGGAAGGTGATTTGTGTTAAATATGGGCTATTAGTACCTTGCATCTCAAAGCCACCTCCAGGACCTTTCGGACTAAGCCTGTCGGAGCACATTAGAATTCATTGGCCTTATTTCTATGAACATTCATATCTACTGGTAGTTAAATCAGATTTGGGCATGATTCATGGCTCGGTCACTCTCCCTAAAAGGACACCTTTCCTTTGATTTACAGATGTTCCCTATCTCAGAATACAGTGGTAGCAGATTTCAATTTGAATCAAGAATGGTTCATCCCCCTCAGAAGGAATCTGAATGATTGGAAACTTGAGGATTACATGCAATTGACCCTCCTCAATAATTTCCAAAGGTTTATTCTCTGTCAAAGGTTGCTATGACATCACTGCTTCATCCCAAAGCTTGGATCCTTTGCCTTGGAAAACATTCTGGAAGAGCTATGCCCCTTACAAGGTTAAATGCTTCTCCTGGCTCGTAGCTTATGGAAAGTGCCTCACACTGGATAATCTACAAAAGGGGGGCTTTTCATTATGCAACCGGGCTTTTCATTGTAAATCATTTGTTCCACCATTGCAAGTTCTCTTCCAACATCCGGAGATTCTTTAATATCTTGGACATACAGTGGTGCACGAGGAACCACATAGGATTTTCTTCTAGCTTGGCAAAAAATAGGTTTGACCAAGTCCTTTTCAAGACATGGAATACAATCCCAGCAGCTGTTTGGTGGATTCTCTGGAAGGAAAAAAATGCACGAGTTCTTGAAGACAAGGACGGTGTAGTTAAGCTAAAACTCAATTGTATATCCTTGCTTAGTTTTTGGTGCAATATGGGGTCGGCATATGTGTTAGAGCCGGACGCCATGATTGATTTCATTAGTTCACTACACTTTTTGTAAAGTCCTTACTCTTTTTTTGGATGTAACCTGTAACAGCATTCTCTTTGTGCTGATTTTTTTACATCAATAATACTTCTTATTTTACTGATAAAAAAAACTGTATTGATCTCTACAGTGCCTTAATCTCTACATCAATTGGCAAGCTAATAAGGAACTCGCAATCTCTTCCCAGTTGTGAGAAAAGAGTCTAGAGCATAAAGTATATTTAGGAACATAAAGGCCCTTAGTCTGTATTTAGAGAAGTCCCAACTGGAGATTAAACTATGAGATTGTAACAAAGTGCACTGCATGGATGCAATCTAAAAAGTCTGTATCAAAAGGTAGCTCTAGCTGTAATATATTGTACAAAACTACTTACAAAAATTGTACTTCGAGCCAGATGAATAAACTGTTTATAAAGATTTGAAGAGAAAATTCAACATGTACCTCTTCTGGCATGAGTGGGCACGATCCATTTCTCTTCCGAGCATGTGAGTCAACACTAAGTTCTTCACTGATAATTCCTTGTTTAATCATCTGGGCCCTCCTGTATTGTATAAGTTCTGTGTGAACATCCTACACCAACAGAAAGCAATAGGTTACACATGTCATGATATCAGTTGATTTTAATGAGGAAAAGGCCTCGTTAGGTTCATTAGACCAGATACGCTCAACTGATTAACTGCAGCAATACTCTCCCTTGTTTGGCTTTAGGAAGTAGGGTTGATAATCCTATTAGAAGTTATTTGTGCTTATTCTCTGCGGGATTCAACACTTGGAGTTCTTTCCCTTTGCTACACTTGCATCTGATTAGTCCATTTGCCTAAGTTTATTTATGTGATCGATTATTTGGGGCTGGGCAAAGTTCGATCAACTTCTTAGTATGGTTATGAAGTAATGAAGCAAAGAGGAGAGGAAGTAAAAGTTGAAGATTGCATCTGGAATGGAAGCCTGATTCAGACAGCTGTTATCATTTATCAACACCTTTCAAATTGGACAAAAAGGAAGAAGTAAATCTCATGCACTCTCCCTTGTCATGCCAAAAAGGATGTGGCAATGATAAATTCCTCTTTTTAAGTAACTAACAGGTCTCGTTCTCCCTTTCTCTTCCCCTCCCATTGGTTCTGTTAAGAGTCCCACATCGGTGGGTTAAAGGGTACATGGTCTCCTTATATAGACTTGGGCAATCCTCCCCTCATAAGCTAGCTTTTGAGGTTGAATTAGGCCCAAGATCCATCATTTACATAGTATCAGAGTCAGGCCCGCCCAATTCATTGTCTCCGATGTTGGGCCCCCATATTAAAATAGCCCACGCACCAGATGTCCAGCCCCCTGGGCGTGAGGTGGGGTGTTAAGAGTCCCACATCGGTGTGTTAAAGGATACATGGTCTCCTTATATGGACTTGAGCAATCCTCTCCTCATAAGCTAGCTTTTGAGGTTGAGTTAGACTCAAGATCCATTCTTTACAGGTTCAACAAAACCTTTTTTGTTTGAAGACTTGGTTGAACGAAACATATTATGTAGGTAATAAGAATATGCTGCTGAATCTAATCTCAGATTCTACTCAATGTAGAGTGGTCTTGGCATTTGCAACTGTTTTTGGAATCTTTAGGACCATCAGATCTTCTTGTACAATTCTTGCATTTGCCAAGATTGAAAGCTACAGCCGGGAATTCAAGAACACAAGCTACAAGATAAGAGAAAGCACGTGATACTTATGCTACCTTCTATTTTCATATGTGATACTTGCATTTACCAAGATTGAAAGCTACAGAAGGGAATTCAAGAACACAAGCTACAAGAAAAGAGAAAGCACATGACACTTGTGCTAACTTCTATTTTCATATGTGATAACCTAGCTTTGTCATGTATCCCTGTTCTCAGCATTGATCCCCACACCACAATTTGAAGACCAATATGGCTTTTTTTATGCTAATTTTCCAGAACAAGTCACCAGAATTTACCAAAATTAATCCATTTTCCAACAGAGACGTACTGATTAGACAGTCCAAGTTCCTACAACTGCAATCAGATTGAGAGAGTATATTAATAAAGGAAAAGTTAGGAACCTGAAATATTTCAGCACAACCATGATAGGCTAAGGCATCTCTCTTAAGCCCAGGATGATAGGCAAGGTAAGGTTGGCCTGAAGCTCGTAACCTGCAGAGAGGAATAAATATTTTTATCATCTGTTTACAAGAGATATAAAAACTCTCCGGGCTCCACAAAAGAAGGAAAAAGAAAGAGGCAAGAAACTGATCAGATAAACTTTCATTTGATATGTAATTTCATTTTGTTTACTGTCCAGCACTTAGAGAAAGATACAAATACTCAGTTCTTTTACTGCACATGTAAATGATCGGGACTTTTATCATAGTATCCACTTCAGCTATATCCACCATGTTGCACCAAAAAGCTAACGGAAAAATGTGTATATTTGAGTTTAAGAAAGTAAATGTTGAGTAAGCCAAGCAGAACTCAACAGCAAAAGAAATCTGCAGCCACCAAGTATCTAATGAAGGATCTTACATGAAAACAAACCATAGACAGCTGCTTCTGAACATAGTCGAGTAAAGATTATGTCATAAATAACTGAACTGACATGTTTTTTTTTTAACTGGTAAAGTAGTAATTGCATTATATCAGAAATCTGACACTAAGTTAATGCCAGGGAAATACAAATTTGGTTCCATTCTCTACAAAGCAAAAGAGAGAAGATTCTACCTATACAAAATCCTACTCCTGTAGTGAGAGTCTATAAAGTCAAGCGTACTATTTTCATCTTTAACCTCCTGTAGGTTACACCAAAAAGCTAAAAACCATAAGCAAGTGTACTTAATCTTCTGTATAGCCTCTATTATCCCTTCAAAGCATCTTGCATTCCTTTCCTTCCATATTACCCAACACACACATGCTGGCACTTGTGGTCGGGCCCTTCCCTGGACCCCGCGCATAGTGGGAGCTTAGTGCACCGGGCTGCCCTTTTACACATGCTGGCACTCTATTCCAAACTTTCACATGCTGGCACTCTATTCCAAATTTTCCTCACTGATTTACACATTCCCCTAGCATCACAGCTAGCTAAAGATCCTTTACTGAATAGCGATGACAAAAGAGACCCTGAAAAGTTGAAAAAACAGCACCAGATCTCTCTTGCTACTGTGCATTCTAAAAAAAGATGGCTGCCACTTTCCTCCTCACTATTGCACATGAGGCATCTGCTACGGATAGACACCCCTCTCCTCTTTAGGTTGCCTGGGTGAGGCAGGCATCATGCAAGCCTATCCACATGAAAAAACTGACCTTGAAGAGAGCTTTCGACTTCCACAATCGCTTCCAAGGCCAACATGTATTGTCTCCAATCCATCACTGTTAAGAATCTTATAGCAACAGTTTACAGAGCACATCATCAATGTTAAGTGTGAGAAATTATGGGAGAAAAATATTATTATTGAATTGTGTATCTTAATGTGAACCCTATTTATAGATGTAAAGAAATGGATCATGGCCTAACTCAATCCCAAAAGCTAGCTCATGTGGGGAGGATTGTCCAAGTCCATATAAGGAGACCACCCATCTCATTAACCACTGATAAGGGACTTTTTTCATTCTTCAATACCTCACCTCACGCCCAGGGCTGGACATCTAGAGCGTGGGCAATTTAATTTGGGCACCCAACATCGGGTGAGATGGGTCCTGCTCTGATACCATATAAAGAAATGGATCATGGGTCTAACTCAACCCCAAAAGCTAGCTCATGAGGGGAGGATTGTCCAAGTCCATATAAGGAGACCACACATCTCATTAACCACCGATGAGGGACTTTTTTCATTCTTCGACAATAGACACTACATTTCAATCATTTTCCATGTAGGATATTATATACAAATTCTATTCCTATTCATATTCTAACACTCCCCCTCAAGCTGGCGCATACAAGTCATATGTACCGAGCTTGTTACAGATGTATCTAATACGAGGACGACTGAGTGACTTGGTGAAAACATCCGCAAGTTGATCACTCGACTTCACAATTTAGTAATAATATCTCTGGAGAGTATCTTTTTCCTGACAAAGTGAGTCAACTCAATGTGCTTAGTCCTCTCATAAAATAACGGATTTGATGCGATATGAAGGGTCGCTTTGTTATCACACACAAATTCCATTTGATTGATTTCTCCAAATTTTAGTTCTCTGAGCAACTGCTTAATCCAGACTAGCTCACAAGTTGCTACAACCATTGCTCGATATTCTGATTCAACACTAGATCGAGCAACGACACTCTGTTTCTTACTCTTCCAGGACAATAAATTACCTTTTATTAATACACAATATCTGGATGTAGAACATCTATCATAGGGTAATCCTGCATAATCAGTGTCTGTATATCCAACGATCTGCTCATGGCCTTGATCTTCGAAAAGCAGTCATTTACCTGGAGCTGACTTAATATCTCGCAGAATGCGAATAACTGCATCTCAATGACTATCACAGGGAGAATTCATAAACTGACTTACAACACTCACAGGAAATAAAATGTCAGGTCTAGTCGTTGTGAGATAATTCAACTTACCAACCAGCCGCATATATCTTCCAAGATCACTGAGTGGCTCCCCCTATCCTGGCAGAAGTTTAGCGTTCGGATCCATAGGAGTGATGCTCGATGAATGATTCCTTGATGAGTCATAAACTGTTAAAACTGGGAGGATTTGTATTCTAAGGCATTATCACTACGAAAAGTACAAATAGAAACACCAAATTGATTTTGTATTTCAGCACAAAAACTCTTGAATATAAAGAATAACTTAGAATGATCTTTCATTAAGAATAGCCAAGTACATCTGGAAAAATCGTCAATGAAACTAACAAAATAACAAAATCCTAAAGGTGAACTGACTCTACTAGGACCCCAAATATCATAATGAACTGTTGAAAAAATACTCTACACTACTCTCAGCACTACGTCACAATCTAATTTGGACAGACTAGACAAACTAGGCACCATCTTTTGTAGCTTGAACAGACGGATGTCCCAATCGTTTATGGATTAAGTCTAGAGGATATGTAACGGAGCATGTTGTTGAGGCATTAAGAGAGGTAAGTTAGTAAAGGCCTTGTGATTCATATCCTGCACCAATCACTTGTCCCGTATTGTGGTCCTGCATAACAAAAGAATCATCAAAAATATTATGACACATAGGGCACGTGTCAAATGACTGACAGATGCAAGATTAAAAAGACAACCAGGGACATAAAGAATAGAGTTTAGAGTGACAGAAGATAGGGGATTAGCTTGTCCAACCCCTTTTGGTTTTGTCTGGATCCCATTGGCTAAAGTAACCGGAGGAAGAGACTATGAATAAATAATATTTGACAAAAGTGATTTGTTACCAAAAATATGATCAGAAGCGCCCAAATCAATGACCCATAGTGGAGGGATACTAGACTGTGAAACACAAGCAAAAGAATCACCAGGAACAAAAGTATTAGGCTGAGAATCTATGGCTGCTTGTGGAGATGTCTGCTTACTTGCTCGATACGAAAGGTACTCATTATATTCCCCTTTAGATAAATGTCTCGGATTTCCTGTAGTGTCAATCTGAGCAATATGAGCATTATTGGGTGGTTGACCATGCAGAGCACGACATACGTCACGAGTGTGTCCAAACTTATGACAATAACTATACTAAACAGTATTGGGTAGTGGACCATATAGAGCACAATTCATCAATTGTAGGAACCGTAAGGCTAGCCAAAATCTTATCACGCACTGAATCAAGGTCAGTAGGAAGCCCAGTAAGTGTAAGAACTAGAAACAACATTTGTCTTTGCTCTTGTTGTTTTCAACGTTCATAGTGACTGGCATCAACTGCTCAAATTCCTCCATGACTGCATGTACCTGTCCCAAGTAAGTAGACACATCTGATTCCTATTTCTTTAAGTTGGTCATCCGAGACAGCACATCATAAAATCGAGATATGTCATTAGTGTATAAACCGCGAGCCTTTTCCCAAACTGAATAACATGTCTGGAAGCAATGAAACAAGGGCTTCAACTTGGAATTAATAGATCGCCACAGAAGGCTACATAATTGAGCGTCAACATTCTCCCATTGTGCTTTGGCCTTTCTATCTGTCTCACTAGCCTTTTCCTTTTCGTCAACCACAATAGCCTTTTGCGTTAAGTGATCTTGAATACCTTGACCCTTGCACCACAACTCAACCGAAGAAGCCCAAGCTAAATAGTTTGAACTTCCCATTAACGGTTCAGAAGTAATCATAGGGCTTAAAGTTCTAATTCCCATGTTTTTTGTGCCAAAAATATCATATCCGAGAGACATGGTTCAAACCTTCAAGAAAGATTGACCAAAAAAGGAACAAAACTTAGTTGATGATGCTAAGAAAACATAGATCATAAGCTGCCAGAAAATCTCGCCGGAAAACTAAAGAGTAACCGGAATCAAGAAAATATTGTATGGTTTGCCTCGGAATGAAGAGGTGAGTCTACTGGAAAAATTTCCGGAAAACTGATCGAAAATAGCTGCATGCGCCGGCGCGTCAATCGCGTGGTGACGGAGGTCTACAGCTTTGGGAGGCGCGTGAGAGCGCGTGTGGGACCCAATGGCGGCAAAAATTTCAGGGTAGGGTTGCACGAGGGTTCCGATCCTGTTGGTGGTACCTGTATATGCACAGTACACCGGAAAGTGATCGGAATCTCGTACAATGGTGTTTCACTGGAAAATAGGGTACTTCGCTGGAATATTGCACCGCTGATATTTCCGCACTGATGTTCTAATACCATGTGAGAAATTATGGGAGAAAAATATTATTATTGAATTGTGTATCTACATTATTACATTGAGCCCTATTTATAGACATTACATCCCAATCCTTTTCCGTGTAGGATACTATATACAAATCCTATTCATATTCCTATTCTATCATTAAGGATCTTATAGCCTAGTCCATATGGAAGTATCTAACCTTTTTTTGTACTGGTAAAGTAGTAATTATATTAAATCAGAAATCTGGCACTAAATTGAACTAACATGTTTAGCTATATCTTTCACCAGTACCATACATATTTGTTCTTTGTTAAATCAAAGAGCACATCGTCAAAACATAAACGGTTTCAAAAGTATGTATAATGTGAGTATGTAGCCTAGACTTGATGTTCCTATCTTACTACCTACATGAAAGATATTCTTCCCTCAAATTAAAAGGATATATGAAAAAGAAAGTTCTTTTTTCATATTTCTTGAGTTCTTCTTCATAGCGTTGACCAACCTCCTATTACTTTCATACCAAAATGTTCAAAAAATGCATACTCAATGGCACGCTAGTAAGTAGAACCCAGTTGATACCACTGCCCATACTTGTGAAGTCACGCTACAATGCAACAGTAAGTGATTTGCACCTTCTCCGTCTTCTTTGCACCTGCAATGTGAATTCACAACAATCCCTTTCCTCCTCAGATTGTCTGCTGTGAGAATTGAATTCCACACCATACAACAACTTATATATGCAACAAAACTGTATGATCCCATCAAATAAGTCCACACATTCACCAAACAAATTTTCCCAGTAAACATTATAACGACTTCAACTTTCGCAGTTAGTATGATTAGTGTTATTAAAGGTCATCACCTCATCGATTATTGAATATAACAATGGCTTCAACCTTTGCAGTGTCAGTAAGATCAGTGTTATTAAAAGTATAGCCCCAGGACACGAACCAGTGACGTGCGCCACCGCCACACCTGCACATCACGTGTTGGGCTCTTACCACTAGACAAAGCCTGGGAGATTGTATTTTCATTAAATTGTGCATTTCATTTCAAAATCGGTGCACTTTGCTTCTCCCATTTCGCTAAAACTTTCATGTACCATCATTTTTTCTTAATTTTTTGCTTTTACAAACATTACATATGATGTCCTTCAACCCTTAGTGCAACTTAATCTAAACAAACATATTAAGATTCATCTTCCAGGATATTATGATATTTAAGGAATGAAAAAATGTACACTTTCACCAAACATATCTTTTCAACCTTAAAAGTAAAGCTTTAACATTCTTCAGACATTGGTGGTAAGTTACACATTCTTTAAATCAATATTTTTTTATGAGAACACATTCTTTAAATCAATATTAGCTAACAATTCCCAAATACAAACAATTTTAGTTCAAAAAACATGAAGTGCTAAGATGATAACAACTAAGACGGTAAATATAGAGTACAAAAATTTCAATTCCTTACCTTTCCACCATGAGCTTTCCAAGAGCTTCAATTTCTGGTCGAAATTGAAGGGCATGAAATGACGCGCGACATCTAAGCCTCTGATACTCGGCCATGCTAGGGGGAAGGACAGACTGAGAAGAAATTGAACTTGATTAGATGGTCATTGTACGTCAAGATAAACTAAGCATTAAGCACATAAATATTAAATAGGGGAAACATCAGCAATGATCATGTTTAACTCTCCTCTTAAGAAAATAGGCAAGAAATATTCTTAAATCAAAGGCTATGCGAGTGAATATTGGGCAGCTAATTCAAATGAGTGCAGAGATGCGGATGCTAAGATGGATGTGATGTCAATTGTCATACAAAATTACACAAGATTAAAAATGACCATATTCTCCAAAAGATGCAAGTAGCACACATTAAGAATAAAATGAGAGGTCGCTTATGGTTTGGTCATGTCCTAAGTCGACCTCCAGATATACTTGTCCCAAGATGTGAAGATGTCAAGGAACGAGGTAAACTTGGAACTCTTGTAATACATGCAGACTTAGCTAAAGATAGGGCTCGATAGAAGTAAAGATTTATATAGGCAACACTATTAGTTGGAAATATGTTTCGGTCATGTTGGTACGTTTACTTTAGATCCTATGCTTTTAGGAATCATTTAGCCATAGCAAAAAAGTTTATGCCAACAGGAAATATTGAGAACTTCTTATTTTATTTTTTATTTTGCACATTGTCGGTCTGAGATGAACTTAATCAAAGAAGCATGGTCAGTGAGGATTCATGTAGTTGATTCCAATTTGTTTGAGACTGAGACGTAGTAGCTGTTGCAGAGATTAAACAAAAATACTAGATAAAGGGTAGTACTACCTCTGTCCCATTTCTGTAACACACACTTTCCTGCTCAATTTGTCCTAAAAAGAATGACACCTTTCTCTTTCCAAAAACTATGTAATCATAGCAACCCCTTACCCTTAATGACATGACTTGTTCCAACACACTTGATATAAAAGTTTATTCTTTTATAAGGAAAGAAAAATGAAAGTGGAACTCCCAACGCCACCCATTTAAAAGTTTAACTGTGGTACTTTTTTAAGGATAATTTTGGTACTTCGCATATATTATTACATTTAGCTTGCAAGTCAAGTTTTCTTTAATTTCTTAAATTTTGTGACAATCAAACGCCCCCACATAAAATAGGATAGCGGGAGTACTTTTTGAAAGATGTGAGGAAGGAAACAATCCATGATTGAAGATAATATTACATATTAAAGAGGAAAAACGAGCCCCCTAAAATGCCAAAGGGATGCATGAGCTTGCATTGCCCGTTGACTAGCCAAACCCAAAGCAAAATCCACATTGATGGCCTGAGTTTCCAAGGTGGATGATATTGTTCAGCCCTAGCACAAGCAATAGGGTTACTAATGACAAAATGGCAGAAAGATCGCATAATTTTCTACACCAGACAATTGATTATTCTACAATGTTAGAATTGGTGTCAGGTGGCTTGGACTGAAATATGGTGATTGATTACGGTGTATTCCTCCTTTCACTTTTCTTTTTCCCCAAAAGTAGGTAAAACAAAAATTGTTAACAAATTACAGCACCAGGAAGATAGCAAGAGTGTAAAAAAGTATAGGTGGAATTAATTCCTTAAAAGTATATAAGGAGTCTATGAGTTCAACATATTGTTAACGTCATTTACAGCATCTTTATTACACCAAAATTGAGATGATCCAACCGCCTTTGTACTTCAGAAATACCTGATTCAGAGATTAAAAAAGAATCAAATTTTCTGCTACATTCCTTATTTCCCCGGAATTTGTGGTTCAGTTGGTTAGAGCACCTCCCTATCAAGGGAAAAGCATGGATCTCGGATATGCCCTAGATGTTCACTTACCCAGATCTTACTCGGCTGGAAGGACACAAGGAAACATTTAGTCCTCTCTGTCCAATCTTCTGTCGATCTTCCGGTACTTCTCCATCGATTCCAGTTCTACACTTCTACTTACAAAATTATTTTTTCTTTTTCCTACCAATTCATACAACTCCTTTGCATTGCGCCGAGCCTCATCAGTTCAAATGACTTATTCCTATGCAAGAGGAAATGTTTTATTCCATTTAACGAGTAATTGACTCTTCTGGGATAGGTGAACGAGTAATTGCTACTTTTGAACAGTTACATAAATCCCTCTACATTTCTCACTTCCATCAACTAGGCTCGAGTTACTTAGCAAATCAAAGATCTACCCCTCAGCGAATAAGAATGATTTAAAAACATTTGTGCTTAACAGCAATGTTAGAACTTAGAAATGCCCAGTTATAAATAGGTGTGCCAAGGGTATGATATGTTGGAAATACCCCATTATAAATGGGTGTGTCAAATGATAAAAGATAAATTCTAAGATCGATGTAAGATGAGATTGCAAGAAGAGAGAAGATTACTTTCTGAGAGAAAGTTGGGAAATCTTTAGGATCACTTTCGGAGATTGTTTGCTGATGTCTTGTCTCTATATTAAGACAAAGCTTCTCTCTCCAGCCATTCCACGCTAACATTTGTATTCCTCCTTTCACTATCTCACTATTTCCTTACTCTATGTTCTCTCTTCTATCATTAAGTATATAAAAAGGACAAGAATCATCCTGACTTCCTGAGCCCGTTTTCAAACACTCAACAAGCAACTCCCTCTAAAAGTTGGTAACTCTTGCCAAAGGCTAGGGAGCGTGGTATAAACTCTTTGGCAGCATATTCAATATATGCTCAAAGTCCGGTTGGCGTACCAATTGGAAACCTATCTAACACCACCCCAGTAGTGCACTCCTTTTTTAAGAGAATCTCCATAGCACAGATATAGCGAATATAGTTAGACATTTAATAGTGTTTAAGCTTTTTAGTGCATAGTCATTGCTTTTATTAGTCATAAATGAATGTGGAATAGCATGAATCTATTGTTTGTGATGTTAATGATATGAAAAGAATGTGGTACGCATTTTGTGTTCTAAGGTTTTTCATTATGTTAAGACTCTACAAAGTATTACATATACAAGGAGAGTTGTGTTCCCTTAATTTTGAAAAATTCCATGTCTTCAAGCTTATAAATGTAGAATTTACGCTATAACTTTGAAAAAGGATACAAATATCTTACTACTACTAAATACAATTTAATACACATCTAAGATTATGATGGCTTGCAAAACAACATTGAAGGGAATATTCATACCTGTAGACATCCTCCATCTGTCAATATTAGTCCGATGACCTTTGCTTTCTTCAATCTAGGTAAAACTTCAGACGTATAAAATTTTAGAGAAGCAGAACTTTTGGGCTTGAAAATTTGGTACTCTTTCCGTCTCCTAGCCTCCCTCAAGATAGGTGGCAGACTCTTCACAATGGTGACATCATTTGCTAAGGCTGCTATAAACTGATCCTCATTAAAGAGGTATGAAAAACTCTTGAACTTGGAACTGCAAAAGTTTAATATAATTTAAAATTCAGGAATGTCAATAGAGCATCACAAAAGCCCTCCTTATCTTTTAAGTCAAATTAATCAGGACCTGATGCCTTTTGAACGAGCACTTTCTTGAATCTCTGGAATTACAAGGGCGGCATTTAGAAGCCTCGATATGGCGACCAGATCAACAATCTATGAGAAAAGGAAAACCTGTTAGGAACTCTTTTTGATTACCCAACAATTGGTGCAAAAAGGGTAGAAAGTCTTTCAAACAATATAATGAGCATACCGAGTTCCTGATCTTTTCAAAACTACCAGATATTTTTGCATAGATGAAACCATTGTTCTGTTCAACTGCCACTGAAACTGTGACAAAAAAGGTGAAAAGAAAGAATCAGTTTCAACCGATGATGGAGGTACTTAACATTGTTGTTGAAACAAAATACAACAACAACAACATACCCAGTATAATCCCACCAGGTGGGGTCTGGGGAGGGTAGAGTGTACGCAGACCTTACCCCTACCTTGTGAAGGTAGGGAGGTTGTTTCCGATAGACCCTCGGCTCAAGAAGGGATGCAAAGACAACAATAATAATAGGAAGTAATAGCAATAATATAGTAAGATAAATGAAGTAAAGAAACAATCAAGTCGTAATAGAGATCTAAACAAAATAAGCAAATGTACAAATATAATAATACTCCTAGTACGGAAAAGAAATCCTTGCGGCAACCTACTAACCCTCTACCCTGATACTCAACCTCCACACCCTCCTATCAAGGGTGTTGAAACAAAATACAGTTCAACTTTAAAATGGCAAAGGCAGCAAGTCAATTTCAATTTTCACATAGCCAAGCTCAGAATCTCCAACCTATAAATAACTAGAAGTGTAGACCATAACTGTCATGTCTAACTCTATGCTTCTGTAACCTAGCAAGCAATAGCAACAGCACATTAAACTTTTTAGTAAAATATGGTACTCCCTCCATTCTATTTTATATGTTACTCTTCCATTTCACATTAGTTCCAAAAAGATTTATATCTTTCTATATTTGGAAACATTCCCACTTTACTTTAGAGGCATGATCGACATGGCACGTTGAAGGCCACAAGGTATTAAGTGTACTTATGGTATGTTATACATCTTTTGCTTACGTGTCAAAAAGCCTTTATTTCTTTCTTAAAATCTGTGCCTGGTCAAATACCATCAATTTGTCAAATAATAGAGGAAGTAGCTTTTTTTAATTCAAAAATGCTTCCTGAAGAAACAACCGCTGCTCCGTTACCATCATCAGATGCCATAAGATAATCTCTCTAATTCCTTCATTTCTTGCTTTATAAATAACACATTATGTTGCATTATATTTATTGTGTTTACAACTTTGCAATTTATCATTATATATTTGCAAGTAAAGTAAAAGAAGAACACAAAAGAGGGATTCATAAAAATACATAATCCAGTCAAGATCTTAACTAATGCAGAGCAGTAAATAACTAAAGCATTGCAAGAATTACCAGGATATGTACTTCTTGGATTTGGATAAGGGTGCAAAGGCTCCAATGACTTCACATTTCCCCACAACTTGCGAAATCCAGGACCCTAATTAAAGTTCCCAAGATGAAACATAAATACATACATAGGGTGATCTAAGTCTTTAACTTTTATAAGAATTTTGCTAAATCATTAACTTGCGAAACCGAGGACCCTATGCTTGTATTTAAGATTCTCTACACGGGTATACGACTTGTCTACCGAGTTTTCCCCACCATTCAATAAAATCAACAACTTTTATCATAAATAGAAGCATAGGGAAAACAAATCAATTTAATAGATGTATCAGAAACAGCCTCTCTACCCTCACAAGTTAAGGGTAAGGCCTGCGTACACACCACCCTCCCATAACAGACCCCACTTGTGGGATTACACTGGGTATGTTGTTGTTAGCATTGTATTATCAAAATATGTATATACTCTTAAACTATGAGACAATAAATAGCCGTGTTAGTACCAGAAACAATGGATAACAAAGTTACCAACATTTTACTTTTTAGTATATTCTTTTTGGGCACTTTTGAAATTCTTATTAGTGCCGATAAATGGTGCTGTCTGTAGATAATTCTGTAAGATTCTCTACATGGATATACCAGTCTTCCCACCATTCAATAAAATCATCAACTTTTATCAAAATACTAAGCATATGGCAAACAGTAGATAATAATAATAACTTTTTTCATTTTTTTGTTACCTTTCTGATGGCTAAAGTAGGAGTTAAATCCTCAGTGAAAACGGTAATAGCAGTGTATTGTACAAGATCAGCACTGGTCCTAGCAAGAAACAAGTGAACCAGCAATGAAGTGAATGATAACACCAGCCCTCCTAATGCTGCCCATTTTATTTTCGATTTCATCTCGATAATTTAATACAGCAAATCTGCAAACTCAATTTTATTAATGTGGAGAAATGATTCAGCTGATATATAACTCGGGGAATTAGATCAAACACTTGGAAGAAATCAAACAATCTTATTGAAGGAATATCATATGATAATTTGAATTTAGTAAACGAATACAGAGCTTAAGTGCTTATGAAGGAACTTTATTTTTAATAGATCGAACATGGAGTTATTGAGTGTTGCGGAATTTGATCTTCAAGGATGATTGAAACAAGGGTTTAAGCGGATTTTGCGAGACGAGGAGAAGTGAGCTTTCATCTTCTGAATGAAGCAGCAGGTGAGTTATAGAACAAGTTCGAATGCGACGCGGCCCCAACATTTTATTTTTACCTACACACGCCTCATCCTCAACACGTCCGTGGTGACATCGAGGGCTGTTTGATCATTTCATTATTGCTGTACATATTTTAATTATTGCGGTAGATATTCTAATAATCACTGGCCATTTATACATGACTTTACTGAAACTCCGAGTCCCAGCTGAATTTCGCATACTAGACGTTGCAATTGCAAGGTTTTCATTTCACATTCTTTAGTTGTATCCTTTTCAATTGAGGCGGCATAGTTTATGTTCAAGTGAGCCCGTTTTGAATTTTTTCATTTGACATTCTTTAGTTATAGCATTTTCAATTGTATTTGTCTCTACATGACTTTTATTTTATTTTTCCCTTTTTGCATAGTTTATGTTCAGCTTTATGGTGTTGTTATGCAGGTACTAGGAGTCTTTTCGTCTTCACATTTATTAATTTGTAAAAAATTATAAGGTAATTTCACTCTTGCCTGTAGCATTGTGTCAAAATTTCAATCTTAAAATTTGAAAAGTACCTACATATTAATTAGTGTTTTGGTATATTTAGATAAATATCAACAAAATTATTTATATTTAAATTTTAGTATTATATTTAAATAGCTATATATATTAATAGAGTAAAAATTATTTTTCAAAGAGTAATCACACACCTCAAATTAAAATTTCTATAATACTAAATACATGGTATTTATATATCAATTCTATATTCATAAAAAATTAACCATCAAATTTAAGAGGGATTATGATGTTAATTTCATATCTTTAAATGGCTAAATGAGAGTTTTTCAGAAATATATAATCACCAGAAGTGACAATATTTTCTATGCATTGTCGTGGCTACAATTAAATATGTGTTAGAGAAAGATTCTCTCAATTATATGTATTTCTCGATTTGCTCTTAAAGTAAAAATATCTTAAAAGAGGTTTTGAGCTATCATAATTTGATATGCTTAAGGCACATTCAAATGATTGTGTTTCATTCCTGAAGAATTTCTTATAAATGTTACAAAGCAGATCTATTACCTGAAGTGAATGTGACAGTATATAGTAAAGCTTAATTATAAAAATGGACACGCGTTTGGTTTTGAAGTTATCACGACTCATCTCCAGAAGAGAAGAAATATTATGAGTAGTCTATGCTTTAATCCTGAAGTAGTAAACTCATAAATTTGCTCTCGAAGTAGCAAAATATAACTCTACTCCCGGTGTAGTAGTACTTTGAGTTCTACTCCCGAAGTAGTAAGACTCTGAATTTTACTCTCGAAATAGTAAAACTCTGAAATTTACTCCTGAAGTAGTAAAACTTTAAATTTTACTCCCGAAGTGGTAAAACTTTAAAATTTACTCCTGAAGTTGTAAAACTTTAAACTTTACTTCCGAAGTGGTAAATTTTTAAAATGTACTGCCAAATTGGTAAACTTTACTCCTGAAGTAGTAAAATTCTAGAACTTTACTCCTGAAGTAGTAAAATTTTGAAACTTTACTCCTGGAGTAGAAAGAATTGATAAAGTATTTGAGAAATATTCTGAAGCAATGTCTTCTTGTGATTGAGCAAAATAATGAGCTATATATGAACGTTGTATATCAAGCACATTCAAATAATCAGGTTTAATTTCCCAAAGCGAATGAAGATATTCCACAAAGCGAATGAAGATATACCCTAAAGGAGACATTGAAATACTGAAGTTTAGAACTTAGTGTTTACTTTTTGTTGTTTGTGAATTTACAATTATCTTTAAATGTCCATCTGATTTTCATTTTCTTTAATGAGACTTTCTTTTATGATAACAGCAGTATCTAAACAATATTTAATAGTACAAAATTAATGATCAAGAGCTCTAAAAGAGCTAGTTGTTTATCTACAAGTATCTTAAATACCAGCAATGTTCAAATAATATATGATTATGAAATATAAATTGAAATCTCTCAAAGAGGTTATATATGATAGCACAATTTATTCTAGATTGTAGTTATTATGATCAAAACACATATTGAAGTAAACCTGAAGTTTACTAGCAATCAAAATGGTTATCATATTGAGACTACAAATGATCAGAAGATTGAATATCTCCAAGTACTACGAGTAAGAAATACGTATATGAAACGTTACCCGAGCCTGACGAGATCACATACCACAACAAACCATGATTTTATTCTTATGCAATAGTAAATCAGAAATTTACTAAAATAAATAGCACATGTCATGATAAACTTGAAGTTCACTAGGACAAATAATTTTATCAGTTGACATGACCATTTTGGTTAGGGGTGAGCGGGTCCGGGTACCCTAACATTTTTTAACTACCCGGACCCTACCCGGTAAAAGATCGGTTCCTAAATTTACTACCCGGAACCTACCCGGACCCGTCCGGGTAGGTTCTCGGGTACCCTGTAAATAAAAAACACAAATTAAGCAACAATTTTTAAGCCTATGAGAATAAAAAAGAGTTCTAAAATAATTTCATCAAGTAGTTTTTTAGCCTGCAATCGGAGTTTTTAGTGCCCTTATAAGAAGTTTTAAAAAACTTATTCATTGTAGAAAAACTAATTACATTGCAAAACCTAAAATTGCAAGCCAAATTTGACACTCAATTAATTGAACGTGTTGATTTCAAAATAAATTTGAAAATATCTGAATTAAACTTATTTTCGTGTTCATAAGCTCTTTGATACAAAAGAAAAGCTTTATTATACTAGTAAATTCCTAAATTTCATCTTCACAACTATAAAAATATACACAAATTTTAAAAATAGATTTACATTTCAAATAAAAAAGTAATACAAATTGAAGATGAATATCGCCTGAAATAGAACAGAAGCATAAAGGGGTGAAAAAGATAAAATATTTACGTCTTGGGGTGGGGAAAATCAATGTGCAGGCGTGCAACAAATAATTTTGGAAAAAGTTAAAAGTGGTCCAAATGTTTCTAAAAAAAATTAAAATATTTAATATTTTATAGGTTCCGGGTATCGGTTAGAATTAAGGTACCCTGTCTCTATTTTCCGGAACCGGAACCGGACCCGACATTGATCGGTTCTTAATTTTACTACCCGGACCCTACCCGCTATTATAATATATCTACCCGGAACCTACCCGTTAGTGTCGGTTCCGATCGGGTATCTGGGTACCCTGTACCCGTGCTCACCCCTAATTTTGGTGGTCCTGATTTAAATTTGATGTGTTAATTGAGCATTCGAAATATATTGAGAAACTAGAAAATTCTTCAAGATTTCTTTTGTGTTGCTTGTTCTCATGATAAGTTGATTACACCAGCTAATGTTGGGACTGAATCCCCTAATTATGGAAATATAAAAGGTGAATGTGAGCCCGTTCACCTACAACGTGATATCTCAAATAAATGCATCTATGAGACGGTCACATGTGATTTTATTATCAGCCCGCAGTTTGACATTTACGAGGTTCCTTTCTCAAAATAATTGAGCTAGGAGCATAATTTTTAGAATATGTAATCAATACATTTCATCTTGATAATGTTGATTTATATCCAAGATAGTTTAGCGTTGAATGCCTCATATAAATAGCTAAATCATTGCTTATGAGAACAAAGCTTCATGTGTTGGTTTGAGATATGATATATTGCATACAACGACACTTGTATGCTTCATACCAATAAATTATGAAAAATTTTTCCCTCACAATTGGTTCAGGGTCAGGAAACAAATATTCCATCTTATAGCTTTTGATGTGAGGTATATAACTAATGGATCTACCACGATACACACATCCCCAAAGAAGGTGGGGATATATGTTGGTTGTTCTAACATAAGAGGGGGAGAATAAGCAGCTAATTAATATGCTATGAATTATCATCATTATGATCCTCATTTAAAAAAGATAATTCAAGTCAAATGCTAGAAGCATTTGTTGACCCAACTATTTCATATTTTAGTTGAAAAATGCTCATAATGTCCCTGAAGGACAGAGTCTACAAATGCTTGGAGCATGTTAGATCAATCGATTTCAAATGTAATAATCCTTGAAAAAAGAGATGAGCAAATAATAAAAATGATCATTATAATGAGGTAATGTGCTCTTGAAAAGCCTACGACATAACACTTCATAAAACCCTCATAGGAAGTTCAGGTGCCTAAAAAGTAATGAAGTGATGAGATCTCAGTAAGTTATGTCGATTGCAAACTGATACAAAATAATATCTCATCGACGATATATTTGATACAATATGACCCGCAATATTGTATAAGATAGAAAGGATCTGAATTCTACGTCTCTTAAAGCATATTGATGTAGAAATAATTATCAAGTGAAATGATGCATTTTGATAAGCATAAAGCTTATTGGACCTGCAGTCCAGACATCAGAAGATGTCACGGCATGGGTGTTATCACAACTAATATGACTTACTTGACAAACTTTATATGAAATTTTTTGAAGGATACAAAATGCATGAAGCATATATAAGTTCTTGGGAAACTTGTTTATAATCCTCAAATGGATTAAATAAATTAAGGATGATGTACTGGAGTCGCCTTAATAAATATTTACTGACGAATGGTACAAAGATGACACTGTTTACCCTTATTTTGTTATGATAATCAGAATCTTTCATATTGTTGTGGAAGTTGCTAATTTGAATATTATTGAAGCTCTTGCAAAGTCTTCAAAATCAGTAGATTATCTGCTAGAAGTAGTTGAAATGAGAAAATTAGATTGGTCCTGAAGTACCATATACTTGCGCAATTGATGTATTTATCTATCTTGCTATAGCTATGAGAATGAAATAATTTCTCTCATACATAGAGATAGTGAGATAAGATCAATTGCATATTGCAAATGAAAGCTCTGACATGAATTATGTGATGCTTTAATCAGGGGGAGTAAAATACGCGTTGTACTTTTTTTTCTTTAATTAAGATTTTGTCCCATTTGGATTTTCCTGCTGAGGTTTTTAATGAGACAACTAATAATGCGTATTACTAGATATGTGTACTCTTTTTTCTTCTAGAATTTTTTTCATTGAGTTTTTCGTAATAAGGTTTTAACGAGACACATTATCTATTAATGAACATCCAAGGAGGAGTGTTATAAATACATTGTAAAACGAATGTCTATTTAAATACTCCCGCAATTTCATGAATAAGCTTGCAATTGGATAAGCTTGCAATCAATCTGAACATCCAGGGAAAGTGTTATAAATACATTGTAAAATAGATGTTCATTTATGTACTCCCGAAATTTCCTGGATAAACTTGCAATTGGATAAATTTAAAACTGGATAAGCTTGAAATTAGATGAGCTTGCCACTAAATAAGTTTGCAACTAGATAAAGTTGCAACTGGATAAGCTTGCAATCAAGCAGTTTCTTGTATAAATAGAAAATCAATTCAGTTTATTTGTACATTAGTTTGAAAAGTAATAAATACCCCCCTCCCAGTTTTTTTGGCTATATTACTTGACGTCTTTTATTTTATTATTATTTCATAACAATTACAATTCTTTTCCTGTATTTTTTTTTCTATTTTTGGATAAGATTAAAGAATTTAACTTCTTTCGGTATATTGATTTATTTTTGAGGATTTGCAAAATTTGCTAAAATAAGTAACATTTTCAAACTTTGAAATAACGTGAATGTTATTCACGATTTCCTTAAGATTGTTACTTATAAAAGTAGACACACTTGTCAACCACTTTATTATGGTGAAAATCATGATTCCCGTGATATTAAATTTGGATTATATTATGTGGTATATTATTCCCTCCATCCACTTTTATGTGTTCATATACTAAAATAGTTATCTACTTTTATTTATCTGGTTTTAAAAAATTAAGATAAAATTTACTAAACCCTATTAATTAATTTCAAATTCATTTCTCAATGAGTGAGATGATTAATAATAATTAGGGGTGATATACTAAATTTATCATTTTATTTATTATTTTTTAAGGAATGTGTCAAGTCAAACTGTCAGTAAATATGAATGAAAAAAGTACTAAGAAAAAGTTTTGGGTAAAACAATAGTATCTTTTTTTTTTTAAATTACGAAATAAAACTGTTATTTAACCAAAATGCATATTTTGTCTTTGAAAAGCATTTCTGAAGAACTTGTTTAAACCAAATGGACTAGGATGTCATTTTTTTTTTTGGATGTGTATCTTGCGCTTTAGCTCACACAAGATAGTTTATGGGCCTTATCCAATATCCAATTTCTCCATTAAAAGTTGGGCTTTGGTATTCGGCTTGATGGAGAAAATTGTAGTTTAGAAGCCCGTTAATTCACTAGCTTAGGGTCTCTCGCTGAGTTTTCTGTTTGGGATATTAACACTCTATTCCATCAAAAATTGCATACAACAATTCAGGATTCATGTTAATCTCAGAATAAAGCAAGAAAGGCCATTTTTATTACTTGATTACGGTTAGAAAACTTAAGGAAAATACTTATAAATTTTCATAGCTTGAGGTGTGTCAAAGACACTATCCTTAAGGATATTTCGCCCATACAATGAATAAGATAATTATGAGTTTTCGCCCAAACATTCACCATATGATTCAACAAGCTCATCCAATTATAAACTGATCTATACCCGATTCATAGGTAGAAAGTTTCTCCGACCCTTTGCTAATCGGGGCTAACACTCTGAAAATGAAAAATGCCAAAATAGGAACAATGATTGATATTATTAGAAATGCAAAAAAAAAACATATCTGGGAACATAAATAACAGAAACTCAAGAAAGAAAAATCAACTTTTTAATAGGGGAAAGAAGAGAGTAGATATAGGAAAAGTTGTATTCACCAAATTAGTGTTTATATGGTGTTTTTCCAATGGCTAGTTTGACTTCATTAAATATAACTAAAATAATTTATTAAGTAATAAATAGATATAAATTATATTAGAAAATATTTTTACAAACTTACATTCCTTTTTAAGATAACACTGATTTTTTCCAATAATTACTTAGTCAAAGGAGAAGGATCTAAAAGTAAGACTATTATGAGCCGTTTGGACATGATTTGAAATCATGAGATGAAATTATAATGATTTGAAGTTGAAGTTTTGTTTGGACAGGAAATTTGGATTTCTTAAGTTATGTTTTTTCTTAGACATAAAACCCCTACAACTACAAGTTGTGAAAACCATCAAAACTTTCTCAATTTGTATACAAGCTTACCAAATGAGCAAGTCATATATAGTTCATAACAAAATTAATACACTACTAGAATGCCTTTCTATACATCACAACATCAATTGATCAAACTTTAATTCAATAAAATGAAAAGTTGAACATGAGTTGTAGTGTAACTACTTTTTAATATAATTTTCTCACATGGTCGGTAAAAATAAATTTGTTATAAATATACTACCAACTTGTAGATCTTTTAATATTTGATTTAAATTATTGGTAAACATGATTGATAAATATATCTACCAACTTATGAATCTATTTTTACAAAATATAAACTTATGAGTTAAATTTTACATTTAAATTTTTTGAAATCATGATTTGGAATCTCAAATCATTCCTTTGTGGATGAAATCATGAGATGAAATCGCATATCCAAACGCTGATTTCATCGCATGTCCAAACACCCACTTAAGTCTAACTTCTTCAAATAAGCCTTTTCAAACTCTCCTCCCCGAAGTAATTAATTAGTTTGGACTTGTTTTATAGAATTGAAACCAAGATAAAAAAAAAGGTTCTTGAAATAAGATAAATGATTTGGTTCAATATTTCTAAGATAGTAGGAAAAGAAGACTATAAACTAGTAAGATTTAATTAACGGAAGACGTTATTGCTAAGAACACAAAATAATTAATAGAACATTTCCTAATTAACTCAAAGACACTCTTGCCCAAAAATAAAAATAAAAAGAGCTACATTAAGTACGGGTTAAAGTTATTCCAGTAAAAAGAAAATTAATCAACTATTATAATAATTTAATGATAAATAAAGCACTGTAACCATAGAAGTAACGCAAGAAAGAGTCAAAAGAGCTAAAATATTGACATCTCTATACATTTCTTTTTGGATTTAGATGTGACTTTAGTTTCTAATCACAAATTCGACACATGTCTTAACATGAAAACGGTCACGAGTTCGATTCCCTGCATAAACCTTTTTGGTTGGCGCATCGCACATACTGCCAAGTGTGTAGTTAATCGGTTGGCGTGGTTTGCATTTATTGCGTCGATCAGGGTTTACCTTGTCTTGTATTTCGAAAGAGTAAGCGGCTGCGGAGTTCGCCGTCAAAAAAACCAACAAAAAAAAACGGTATTGGATGATCGGACCCGATAATGGAGATATCGAGATTCTCAGAGAATGGCCTAAGTTATCTTTCTGATTTTTTAAAACAAATTTAAAGAAGATAAGAGAATCAGCAGCTTATCAATAAACATATAAGAAAAAACAACGGATATCAAATAAATGAAAAACATATCAGCTAGAAGATTATTCAGCAAGGAAAGCATACACAGCAAAAACAGTCATTGAGAATGTCAAAAATTATCATTAAAAAATTAAAGTATAAAATGTAGAGGTCTCTTCATAATAACATCTTTTTAAAGAGCCACATGAAGTAAAAATGTAGAGGTCTCTTAAGCTCTCTCTCTTTCACTGCTAACGGCTAATTCCCCTCCCTTGTTCCCATCGTCACTCCGGCGCGACTCCAACCATCGCGGTCATCACCCGAGTAGGTCACTGTTCTCTCTCTTTCGCCCTCTTTCTCCCTCTTCTTCTCCTTCCTCTTTCTTTCTTTCTTTCTTTCTTCTACTCTGTTCTTCTCTTTCTTTCTCCTCCCCCACTCTCTCTGCGTGGGAGTGTGAGATTCAACATACCCAGCCTTTTTCGGCGAAGGTACAATCACATCTCTGATGGGTGGTCGCCCCTTCAAATTTTCGGCAAAGATCCAGTCAGATTTTCGGCGACGCATATTCGGCAATGCAAGTTCTATCGTGTCCTTACCTTTGTTTTACTTCTTATATAGCATCTACGAAGGTTGAAAACGGTGTTTTTGATCCAGTCAGACTTTTTGCTCCGTAGGAAGGTTGACAACGGTCTTTGTAAAGACTGCAAAGTTATTCCGAGTGAGTGTCTTACAATCCCATATAAGTTTTTGGTGATAGATTTGGAGATCAAGATAGAGAAGAAGAGGAGGGTTGTGGATGACATGTTAAGAATAAAAATGGGGAGTTTGACCATGGCTAGTGCAAAGGAGATGGGGGAGAGGTTTATGGTCAGAGGGGCTTGGGGAAGTAGTGGGAATGCGACTAGTATGTGGGATAGGATGATCAGTTGCATTTAGGAGGTAGCTAGAGAAGTGTTAGGGGTCTCGCGGGGTAATCGTAGTGGGCATCGAGGCGGCTGGTGGTGGAATGGTAAAGTTCAAGAGAAGGTGGAAGTAAAGAAAATTACGTATACGAAATTGGTAGAAAACAAGGATGAGGTGGAGAATTGAACGAACAGGGAATTATATACGGTGGCGAGGAAGGAGGCAAAACTAGCGGTTACGGTGGTGAAAACAACAACTTTTGAACGCTTGTATGTGAAATTATAGGAAAAAGGCGAGGATAAGAAGTTGTACAGACTAGCCAAGGCAAGAGAGAGGAGGACCCGTGACTTGAATCACTTAAGGTGCATCAAGGACTAGGACAACAAAGTACTGGTGCAGGACGCGCGTATTAGACGGAGGTGACAGTCTTACTTCCATAAACTCTTGAACGAAGAAGGAGATAGAGACATTGTGCTGGGAGATCTGGAGAAATCCAGAAGGTATCAGGATTTTGGTTATTGTAGGAGTATCAAGGTTGATGAGGTTGAGGGTGTTGTTCGTCGGATGTGCAGGGAATGAGCGACCGTGCCTGATGAGATCTTAGTTGAATTTTAGAAGAGCGCAGGCAGGGTAGGTTTGGAGTGGCTGACAGATTTGTTTAATGTCATTTTTAAGATGGCAAGAATGCCCAAAAAATAGATGTGGAGTACAATGATTCCTTTGTACAAGAACAAATGTGACATCCAGAGTTGCAATAATTATAGGTGTATCAAGCTGCTAAGCCACACTATGAAAGTTTGGAAAAGGATCATAGAGATAAAGGTGAGAAGAGACGTGTTTATTTCTGAGAACCAGTTTGGATTCATGCTGGGGTATTCGACTACAAAATCCATTCATCTTATTAGGAGGTTGGTGGAGCAGTATAAGGAGAGGAAAATAGACTTACATATAATTTTCATCGACCTCGAGAAGTCGTACAACAAAGTCCCTAGGGATGTTCTATAGAGATGTTTGAAGGTTAGAGGTGTATATGTGACATACAATAGGGCAGTCAAAGTTATGTATGATGGAGCCAAGACCAGAGTACAAATAGTAGGAGGAGACTCGGAGCACTTTCCAGTAACGATGGGGCTGCACCAGGGATCATCTCTTAGCCCATTCTTATTTGCCTTGGTGATTGATGTACTGATGCGGCAAATGCAATAGGAGGTGACATAATGTATGTTATTCGCAGACGACATAGTCTTGATTGACGAGACTCGCAGCGGAGTGAACGCTAAGCTGGAGGTTTGAAGATAAACTCTGGAGTCTAAAGAGTTCAGGCTGAGTAAGACCAAGACATAATACTTGAAGTGCAAATCCAGTAACTAGAGCTACCATGAGACAGGCGTAAAGGTGATGTTTGGTACTCAGGTCATTCCAAAGAAATGAAGCTTCAAGTATCTCGGGTTTATTATCCAAGGAAATGAAGAGATCGATGACGATGTTATACATCGTATTGGTGTAGGGTGGATGAAATGTAGGGTGGTTAGAGTGACTATGTTATATGAGGCAGAGTGTTGGCCAGTCAAGACTTCGCACATCCAAAAGATGAAAGTTGCAAAGATGAGGATGCTGAGATGGATGTGTGGGCATACAAGGAGAAATATGATGATAAATGGGATAGAGTGGGAGTGGCCTAGGTGGAGGATAAGATGCAGAAAGCGAGGTTGAGATGGTTTGAGCATGTGCAGAGGAGAGACACAAATGCCCCAGTGTGGAGGTGTGAGAGGTTGGCTATGGACGGGTTCAGGAGGGGTAGAGGTAGGCCGAAGAAGTATTGGGGAGAGGTGATTAGACGGGATATGACGCATGTGCAACTTATTGAGGACATGACCTTAGATAGGGGGTTGTGGATGACACAAATTAGGGTAGAAGGGTAGTAGGTAGTTGAGTGTAGTCCTACTTACACTTACATACTGGTAGTTGTAGTGTTATTATTGTAGCCCTGCTTAACCGATCATACTAGTAGGCGCAGTATTGCTTTATAATCCCATGTTGTTTGATTTTTGTTGTTGTATGTTCTTTCGTGTACTTTGTTTATCTTATTTACATGCGTTAGTTACTGTTTTTTGTTTCAGAATGCTCTATCATGACTTATTCACTTTTGTTACCATTATTTTCATATTGCTTTAAATTTCTTGTCCGGGTTTGACCGTTTCTCTTGCTTTGCTTGTGCTTGTGCTTATGATTTGTCTTGAGCCGAGGGTCTTTCGGAAACAATCTTTATACCCACCAAGTTAGAGGTAAGGTCTGCGTACACTCTATTCTCTCCAGACTCCACGTTGTGGAATTTCACTAGATATGTTGTTGTATATAAAGTAAAAATAATACTAGTAGCAAATACTATTTGCCTTATAGTAGCATTTTTTTCACTTAAAATTTGTCCACCCATTTTCTTTTGCGGAAATTGAGGTAAACTTGTCTCTAACGTGTTATAGTTCTCTAGGTTTGAGTAAAAAGTCTCAAGGCATTAACTCTTTACTAATGATGTATTTTGGTGTCACGAGGGGAAAAAAAATATTACAAAAAATGTACATCTATGAAACTATTTTATGTCATTTTCTAATGTTTGATTAAGTATAGTTGGTGTCATATTGTAATACGGGAGCGGATTTGATACAGTAAATGAAATAAAATCTCCATGTAATATTTGATTTTCCAAGAAGCTGAAGAACTTCTTTGTCCAGACTACTTCTTTGACCAACACACTTAAAATTGTCCACAAGGCAAATGATTGAGTCTTTGCCAAAAACCAATGAGAAAACATTAGGAAATCAATCAAAACCTAAACCTAGCTAGGTCTATAATTTATATCCATGGTATTTTGTTTGATTTTTGAGCAATTTTTGACTGAGAATTTTCCTTATTTGAGGGATAGTGACACCTTAAGAAATTTTTCGTGTCACTACTTTAATTCCCCCCTTTGACCCTTTCAGACCTATTGTAGTAGTCACTATAACAAGACTGAACATTTGATTTATGATTTGATGGTTAAGATTTGATTAATTTCATTTATTCAAGGTTTGATCATTCAACACCTAGACGACCTTTGCAAGGTCTAGGTTATATTCAAATTTATATTTTTTCCGTTCCAATTTAAGTGTTCAAAAAGAGTATCTTTTTCTATATTTAATAAATTTTTTAATTATAAGACAAGTTTAAGATCACAAGATTTAAAAAATCTCACACATTTTTAATTTAAGATCACAAGATTCAAAAGTCTACCTTTATTTTTTAAATTTCGTATTAAATCAAATTAAGAAACTTCTATTGGGACGGAGGGAGTACAAAAGTTGTTTCCCAACTTACCTTCTGCATCTTTAGGCTTTGTCCATTTTGATAAGACAAGACCCTTTACATGTTCAAAGGGAATTACTTCCCAGCTAGTTATGTAATACTAGTATTCCTAGGAGTAAAAATATATTTTTACATTAACTAGAAAAGGGTCGTTTCCAGACTTTATTAGTATAGTTAGTAATTAGAAGAGAACTAAGAGAAGGTAAGTTTAAATTTTAAGATGACTTTTAATTTAAAGTATTTGTTATTAATATGGAGATAATACATAGTTTGTCCCTTGAGCTTGAGGTCAAATCCTTGTGACACACCTTTCAACCACGGAAAACCTTATACACACTCAACCTTTTTAAAGTGTCTAATACATGGGAAACTTTTAGGTAAATTTGTCATCCTCCAAATTAGGGTACTTTAAGTATGTCTCGCATAGATCACACATACTCATGGAGGATGTGGTGGCACTATCAGAAATGGTCGAAGTGAATGGGTTATAAGTTTTAGTAGACATCTTGCGCAAACTTCAATTGCTCATGCTGGCCCAACAATATAATTGCACAACTTTGGAAATACATGCGGACTCTATGGATGTTATTTCATTTATTATGAAAGGTGATATATATCAAATTTAATTATTTCTATCATATCTTATAATTGCAGATCCTTAGCTTGATGCTCTAGCTGGGGAACTGAACTTCTTGTATAGTTTTCATGAGAAAAACTAGGTGGCAAATGCCTTTGCTAAGGAAGGAGCTAGGCAGAAATGCTATAATCAATTTATGTATTTAGTAATTCCCCCTTTGTTAATTTGTTGTTTGCTTTACTGACTTTTGAGACAGACAAATTAAGAACTCCTTTGCTAGGATAATTGTAGATATATAGTTTGTACAATATTAATTTGCAGACCTTCCCAAATAACCAATATGGTTTCCCTTTGGATAATATGTATAGCTCGCGACCTACTAAACCTATTGATGTCCTCCGAAGTGTTTGCCGTTTTATCGATTGACGAAATCGGATGATAAATTGATTTCTTAACTAAGAGATTTGGGCCGGAAGCGGAACTCTAACTTCCAGCAATGAGTTCCCCAACTACTCCAGAAAGCGTTAGGATGGTGATTGAGTAAACTAAGTGATAAGAAACATAAATACAGCTAGAGTGCAATAAATGCGATAAATATAGAATGAAGATATGTAAAAATCAAATTTTTGACTGATTGTGTTGTTCTCTTCTGTACAAATGATTCCTATATTTATAGTACAAGAAAAATAAACGTGACCCCCTATGTTAGCCACTGAACTACCCACTAAATTCACTAGCCAACTATGAGGAGGTGATGCCGATTTTTTCGCCTGGACCTCTAACACGATTGACAGCACTCCCTTCTGGTTGTTGCTGGTTGCTACATTTTCTAGAAGGTCCTTTGAATTGGTCTTCGAGACGTCCGAGTACGTGTGGGTATCAGCCGTTCCTCGGAATTATGACTCGGCCAGACTATTGTAATAGTCGATGATGCTTTTCTAGCCGAGGGTAAGGACTAACGGATTCTGCTATGATTTCGCTCAGTTACCGACTTAGAATCCTTTTCCACCTTCGACTATCACTTGATTCAGATAAACACTTTTGAGTGTTAACAATTGCCCCCTACATTAACTCGGGTGCGACTGTCGAGTTGATGTATTCCAAAATGGCAGTCGTTTCGTGTGGTAGCTGTAGGTGTCATTTCAATCACTTTTGCCTTAAATGCATGCAATGATGGTATTTAAAAGGTTCTTTTTTCCTTCCACAGAAACGTCTCTGCTTCCATAATTAATTTCTAACGGATTTTTAGCCGCATGTTTTGGACGAAAAACCTCCCAACAGAGTGTCAATCATATCTCCAAGAAAAAGGAAATAGTTAGGAGAGACATCCCTCCACCAAAAGGTTTCTCATTCAATCTTCTCGGTCATTCCCAAATTTCTCGCCTTCTTCAGAAAACCATATTTCTTCATCAGAAAAAAGAAAAACTATGTTTTCATCTTCTTCTCTATCTCTGGGATCGGATAACACCGGTTTGGCTGCTGATGACCTAATCCCCACTTTTGCCTTCATAGATGATCAACTGGTTCTCGCCCCTTTTGGTACATCTGAACGAGGTGACCTCCTTCTTTCTCAACATCTAAGCCCGATGAACTACGACCTTCCGATTACCTGTGACTGGTTCACCGGCGACAGTTGTCCGGCTAGTAAGCGTACCTGGCCGACCAAGATTACCAACTATTCTGTTTGGTTGAACCGAGTGAAGTCAGCCAAAGAAGTCGAATGGAGGCGCACGGGTCTCTACGACGCCATTGTGATGTCAGAGTATGACTCCTCCTGCAACATCGATCTTATATATGCCTTTCTTGGTTACTGGTCGACCGTTGCCAATGTCTTTATTTTCCCTTGGGGAATAATAACCCTCATACTGCTTAATGTGACGGTGATACTTGGCCTTTCGATTCCAGGAGCTGAAGCGCCTGTCCTAAGCGATATAGATGTTGCCAATTTAGGCATCAAAGTCTCAAAGACTTCTTCAGGCTACAACCAGTTTATAACCAACAACCGCCGAATATCGCCTCTTCCAGTCGATGATGCCGAGCATCATGTTTTTCTGCTTTTTTAGTTTAGCTGATACTTTGTCTATACGGGCTCTTTTGCAGTTGTGAAAGAGCTGGAATTTATGCAGCGTTAGCCATTTCGACGAGGGATGTCAGATGGGCATCTCTCTTCTTGACCTATCTTTACATGGCTCTGGGTGATGCCTAGACGAAGTTAAGGGATTCCAGAAACCTGGATACCTTAGCCGGTCCCCCATGGTTCCTTCAGTTGTGGATCACCCTCTATTTTCCTGAGTTTATCCCCGATAAATTTGATGACCGCCGTTTTCCGTTAAACCAGCCAGTATTAGCCGATACTCTTCGGAGAACACCCCTTGTGCCCCAGGATGCTTTTGTTGCAGTCTCCACCCTGCATGGTCTGTCTAGACACCATTATATAAATTGGCAACTAATCCTAGAGAGACGGGCCACCTCTGATTGGATCCGTCAAGTAGCCGATAAGGATCTTACTTTCTTCCAGCGGAGGACTATGGTTCTCATATGGGGGCATATTCTCATGGCCAGAGACTTGTTGGGTGATTTGAAGCCCACTTCTAGAAATAATAAATTGACCGCGGAGCCATATCGACCAAACTTTGTAGCAAGGCAATTCGGCCTTACTCAACACGTGTCGTGGCCCCATCGCAGTATTGTCAGTTCAACCCAATGCTGCATTTTTTATGCAAAACAAGCAAAGAAGTTAGCCGATCATAATCTTGACAGGCTCGCCCTGTTTGACTGGCAGTCGTTTCCCCTGAGAGCGAATACTACCGTCGCTTTTGATGATTGGTGGGATACGGCTAAGGAGAAGTTTTTTCAATCTCCTTTAGATGTCTATTGTGATCGGCTGATTCTGTCGAGAAAAAAGAAGAACCCAGAAACCTCTAAATTGTGGCCAAAAGAAGACACTCTGAAAGCTACTTCCTCTAAATCGGCTAGACTTGTTACCTCAAGGTCTTCCGTCCGGTTGCGGTAGACGAAGAGAAAAGGTAAATTGTATTCTACATATGTTTCGGCTAGATTGTTCTTGTGAATTTTCAGCTAACATCTCTTATGTATCTTTCAGCAACCCCATCTCCTCCAATGTTTGTTGATCTGGAGACCACTTTTGACACCGAGTCCCCATCACCCAAGAAACCAGTGCCCAAGCAACCCCGACGAAGTAGAGGGGTTGTCATTCGAAATTATATTGAGGAAGGCCTCCACAGACCCGGAGTTCATGTTCCTGCTGTGGAAAATGAGGAAATTGAGGTATGTTACTCGGTTGGCTAAAACACCTTCGCATCAGCTACTAATATTTATGTTTTTTGTTTGCCCTATAGGGACCACAACTGATAAGGCGCAGATGGATACATAAAGCGTATGATGCTCCCCTTCATATTAGCGGATCGTCTTCCCTGGCTCATGCTCCCGTGCATTCGCAGGACCCATCATCGGCTGCCCTCAAAGCCACAGTTTCTCCTGCCAAGGCAGCCGAGGCATACTATGCTGGGGTAGCCGTAGAGGTATACCCTTTCTCTTATGCTTGGTCTTTCACTGCCTCCGGGCTCTTGCCTCTATTCTGAACCTGTCCTTTCTGTACAGGAGACCGCTGGAGATAATCCTTCGGCTGAAACCCACCCAACTGACGACTCAGAGATACCAGCCGAAATCATCCCGGAAGATGTGCTTTTGAGCTACTTTGGCTCAGTCGACATTGCATCTCCACCAGCTTCGCCTATTGGCATCTATCGAGAGCGAGTCGAGGAGTCTCTCGCCAGGGAAATTCTAACCAACAAAGAAGAGTACCACTACATTTTGTATTGACGCATCGTAAGTTTACATAAGGTATCTTTTCAACAAAATAAAGGCTAATTACAACCCCAACATAATTAAAGAGTTGCCTTATATTGATAAACGTAAGTAAAATTTGCTCATATTTTACTACAGACCAAAGGTTGTGGTGCTGTGGTAAGTATTTCTCCATTTAATTGGTGTTCTCAAGGTTTAACTTTGAGAATGAAGTGATATTTGATATAAAACGTTTTACCTCCAAGTGAAATTTTCTGATGCAAATCCGCCACTTGATTCGTTACATGTGACCTGATAGTATAAAAATTAGTTACACTCTAAGGTAATAAATAATAGTTGTAATTATTAAAAGTTGGTTTATTATAAAATGGAAAGGAGAGACCTAACGATAAAAAAGTGTAACAGAGGGCAAAGAGTTTTTTTTAATGTTTCATTTAACAAGCCAGTAAAGCTAGGATCAAAGGACAGGATATTAATCAGTGGTTTGGCATTGTCAAATGTCCATAAAAAACCTACTTTGCTGAGAACATTGAAAGTTTCTGGTCGGCCAAGCCTCTTATAGAATATGACATTAAGTACTTTCTTCTCTCTTCCTATAATATCTTCTTCCTCTTTAATTATTTTAAGTAACTTATTTCAATTTCAAGAAGAAGAAGAGAAGTGAGAATTTAGTTTTGTAAGTATGGGGAGAGGAAAAATAGAGATAAAGAGAATAGAGAATTCAAGCAACAGGCAAGTGACTTACTCCAAGAGAAGAAATGGGATCATCAAGAAAGCTAAAGAAATTACAGTTCTTTGTGATGCTAAGGTCTCCCTTATTATCTATGGTAGTTCTGGCAAGATGTATGAATATTGTAGCCCTTCTACTACGTAAGTCATGTTAATTAAAATTTTGGTTAAGAAAAACCCTAGTAATTTTTATGCTTCTTTTGAAATTCTAAGTTCTTGTTTTTTTTTTTTGACAATATTAAGGATAAGTGATATGCTGGATGGTTACCAAAAGACTACGGGGAGGAGGCTATGGGATGCTAAGCATGAGGTACATAAGTTTCACTTTATGTGTGAAGAAATTGGAAACTCCATTGTGTCCATGTTTTTTCCTGATTTTGGCTTTTTTACTGTGGAAGAAGAGATGGATTTTTGCTAAAATTATGTCAAGTGACTTGAAACATGAAATATAGGAACAGATCTACAAATAGGATGTGTATATATAGCTGTTATCTCTCTCTTTCTCTATATCTCTCTCTCTCTAGGTGTCTCAATACTTCAATTCTTTATATATCTCTACTGAATATCATGAATGCTTTTTTAAGGATAAATAAAGAACACAAATCCCTGTGTGAGATGTTACATCTATCAACAGATCTGGAAAAATAACACAAATCTTCTCTCTCTCTCTCTCTCTTCCTCCTCTTTCATGCAATTTCTTTAATCTGTACGATATGTTACTCAATTGTTTGGAAAATATAATTATAAAATACTAGCAATTTTTATTACCTTGCAAAAAAAATCCTTTGATTTCCGATTAAAGTTTCACTACTTGTTGATGAAAAAGGTACAACCAAATCTTCAAAACAAGTTATTTATTAAAAAAAAGATTTTTTAAAACAAGTTTGAGCTTTGCATCATGTGATCTAAGTATGATATTTAAATGAAGAAGGATAGAAGGGAGGATTCCCATTATTCCAAAGTTGCGAAGACTGCGGATAGTCTTAAAGGTTAACCTAGACGGATTTTTCGGTCATAAAAAAGATAAATTTTTAAAACAAGCTCAAATTAAATGGCACAGTTGCATATATTTATTTGTCACCTCTTGTGTTGAATCTGGAGTATAATTTGCATTAAGTAACAACATTCTTGTGATTCATGAATAAATTGGAACACTTAATACAGAACTTGAGCAATGAAATTGATAGAATCAAGAAAGAGAATGACAGTATGCAGGTTAAGCTCAGGTAAATTTCACTCTTTTAATTTTCTCCTTTATATATGTATTTTTTAAAATTTATCACCCAGTAGTACTCTCGCTTATGTACAAGTATATATATATATATATATATACACGCGCAGTCACCTTAAAGGAGAATATATCAATTCACTGAACCACAAAGAGCTTATGGTTATGGAAGATGCCTTACAAAATGGGCTCTCTAGTATCAGTGCCAAGCAGGTAAATAAATTTTCCCTAATTTTTCTCAATTAATCATGTTTAAATTACTTTGTAAATCCAAATTTTGATAAACAGACTTGATGCCCGTTCTTTTTTCTTTTTCTATTTATATTTACTGTTGGACAGACTGAGATCTCGAGGATGGTCAGGAAAAATGTAAGTGTGCAAATAACAATACCTGCTTAATTATACATATGTAAATGAAATCATAAGTTGCATTTGGCCTTTGGGGCTAGTATTAGTTACTAATATCTTTGTTTATTTCTTGGATGAAATAATTCAGGATCAGATTCTGGAGGAGGAACATAAGCAACTTCAATATGCTTTGGTAAGTATAATCATCATAAGAACACAACTTAATTAACTTGCCACATGTAGAGATGTACAAACTTGAGAAACTTTATAGAGTAATTTTTATCATTTTCATAATTTTTGGCTTGCATTCTCTCTTTGTGAAATAATGGTGAGAAGTGAGAACTCCTTTTCACCATATGCCAATATATGAGAAGAGATTCAAAGTTAGTTATAAACATATAAGAATCATGATATATAGTACTTCTATATGTTAACTACCGATTATGAATGATCTTATGGCTTATATAGAATAGAAGTCTTCAGTTTTCACACTTGTGCGTTCAAAACTAAAAGTGACACTGGGAAATGGTTGTTTTTTTCATTTTAATTAAATGACAATTGATAATAAAAAAACTTCAATAACAGAAAAGAATACAAAGAATCATTTTTCTATTCATTTCGTAGTGACAAGTTAAAATTAGATATATTTTCTCTCTTCAAATTTTCTCTTTTTTGGATAGTAAATGACTACTGTATATTAATGTGTGAACAGCACCAAAAGGAGATGGCAGCGATGGGGGGAAATATGAGAGTGATTCAAGAGGAAGTGTACCATCAAAGAGAAAGAGATTACGAGTACCAGATGCCATTTGCCCTACGAGTTCAGCCAATGCATCCAAATCTACATGAAAGAATGTAGCACTATTAAATGAAAATCTCTAATAGTAATTTTGGGGTTTGTACTAAGAAAGACTAATTAACGCTAGTTTCGTGGTGAACTAGCTTAGACTTTGTTTCAACACAACTTCTTTTGTCGAATTAGTTACCTAATGGTTGTACTGAATATTGAAGGGCTCTTTCCTATGGTTTAAATACTGAAACGTAATGTTATTTATGCTACGCCTAAATGGCATTAGGTCGTTAGTTATTTTTATTACGACTACATTATTGTTTTCTCGTTTTGGTCTAGATGGATTCTGAAAAGTAGGTGAGTGTTGTTAATAATATATCTAGGGTTTGTACTAGAAAACCAATTATTCTAGCATCGTGAACTGATATAGACTATAGAGAGATTGAGGGAGACATATTTTGATATGCCAATTACAAAATGCTTATCACTATGAAGATTGAAGGGCCACCCCCATATGGTTTCAACTAAAATGTAGTAATTGCTTGATTTGTATAATAGTGTATGTAATTAAACGCAACGTACCTTTGAATTCTCTCGTGTATTCATTTGCTTTATGTGTATTAGGATCAAGAACCAGGGTCTTGCGGAATTTCGCTGTCACGATCCCTTTTCACAGATCGTGGTGGCACCTACATAATCCGGTAGGCGAATCACTCCCAATCATTCACATGATATGACATAAGTAAAAGCATAATAAATACAAATACTACATAAGATGTCTCATAATATAAGCGAAAGTATTATAAGTCTGAGTCATCAAATACACCCCCCAAGATCTGGTCAATAATACAAGAGCGCTAATACAGATACAAGTCTGAATAAAAGACCACATAAGCCAAAACAGAACTAAATAGTCTGAAAATCTGAATCGTGTATCTCGAATCAAGGTAAAGACAGATTAAGAGAATGAGCATCCAAGGTATGCCGGAAGATAACATCCTCATCCTGAATACTGGAAGTCAACCTGCTAGGACTCAAACTCGAGATCTCGAACTGGCAGAGGGACCTGTATCTGCATCAGAAAAGATGCATTTCTGATGCAGCAAGTGTAGCAAGAGTACATAACGTACCCCCGTAGACATCATAGGCTGACAACGACGGAAGATATATAACAGAGATAAATATCAAGTTGACACCAGATAAACCTATACTAGACAACTCAATAGTCCATATAAGTCACATTGTACACATATCAATTCACCGATTCATCAAGTCACATTGTTCACATAAGGTTCCAATCACAATCAAGTATAATCAATTCATCCACATATACATGGACCTTACTATCATCGTACCCGCCGACTAGTACTCTCTTATTCAAGTCATACTCAAGCTTAATCTTACTTACCCAACTTATCATACGAAATAAATGAGTGAGGCTTACCTCACAACAACTATTTTAGAACACTTCCAAGAGTGTTACACCCAAGCTAAACATGATGACGTTAACTCTTTTATTAACCTTAACATTTACACTTAGTTAAGTCCCTATACAGTTACGGTCTAACACACATAGATCGTTCCGCATCTACCTTTCCACTAGTGACACTTATTACAGTTTCCTTACTAGACTCGTTACCAATCACACAATCAATTACCAGACAACAAACAAATGCACATAATTTCCTGGACCTAAACAATAGTCATGCCATAACCAACATTTCCGATCATAGTAGCAGTCGACATCAAATACTTAGACTTACAATTATTAAAATCAAAAACTCATACATGAGTAAGCAAGCCACACATGGCAGCCAAATCAATTTAATAACCTCAACCATTTATCCAAGTGTTCATAGAGACCATCCTAATCATTATTTCCAAGTATTCACAGAGTCAAGCTTAATTATAGCGACCATTCCGGTCCAATACAATCATTTCAATTCAAGTAAATCAGTGTTTCACCCAAGTTTCAACAACAAACCATATCACATTGCAAAACCATAATTAATCAATGTATAGATGTGTGAATGATATGAATGCAATGCATACGCAAAGTACCTTTCTCAACCTGATATACGGTACATCAAGGTTTAATTATGATTCGTACACCCATAGGAGACCCGTGAAGTCCATATACCTCTCCTAGCCAATAAGAATTCCACACACGAATCTGGCTAGAGCTCCAGACTCATTTGTCTGAATAATATTATGTTGTAGGCATCCAAATTCGTTCCCCGCATATCAATATCCATTACGGTGTGCAACCCGAGCCATCCATATTATCATCATCTCAATGTTACCATAATCTCATAAGTGTTCTTACCTTTATGGCCTCTTGGGCCCATATCATATCCATACAACTTTTATATCAATATCACAGAACCATGAGTGTATAAATGCAAATGACAATATAAGGCAAGAAATCATGATATAATGAGATGCAACCAAGTAAGGAGATGAAATATCACATGCTTTCAAGAGTTCAATAACACACATATAATCCAATACACATGATTTCATATTAAAGCAGTCCATCAACAATAATCTTAGTACAATCAGGATATCATATCAAAACATGTGTGATGAATAAATACAACAATATCAAATATGGCGACAAACCCACATAATGGCCACAAGCCCAAATAACAACAGTTGAAATCAACGTAAGGTTGATCCCCCAAATCACCCATCATCACAGTTTAACATCGGTACCTACTCAAACGTTCATCACAACCGTTTAAGTGGGACCCCCAATACCCCTTGATATTTGTAACTACTACTTACTTCTATTGAAGTCTCAAAAAGCTAAATCGTAGCCTACCTCAAAGCTGAACAGGTACGCAACAAAAATCAAGCCTCTGAGATAGCCTTGCCTTTCCTTTGAGCCTCACGATAATCAAAGTCTAATCACGCATATTACATAGTTAATATAAAGCTAACATAATAAAAACAAGACTTTAAATACCCATCTCGGGTCCACGTCACCAAGACTCGAACTTTAATACTCAAAAACCTCTATTACATACTAGGTAGTCATACCTTTAAGTTAATTGAAAAACTATACAAATTTAAATCCCCAATTGAACAATCATTAAAAATCCCTAACTTGAAACTCGAGAATTTTTTCCTTTTGAAAACAAGCTTCTATAATCAAATTAAGCTTATAACATGATAATCTGGCATAATTCAATTCTAATTCATGATATTAATACATTTGATCCGTAAAGTTTCAATTAAAATCACTCATATAGCTCTCTTATTCTCACAACATGCAAAACACACTTCCCCAACTCAAATAATATGCTAAACCACCATTAATAAGCTCAGAATCATAAACTTAAACCAAATAATCTAGGAAACTCTTACCCAAGTGTGAAAATTGCTCTTAAGGCTCTGGTTATACTCCCAAACGGTGCTAGTATCGAGATAGACTAATTTGGGAAATAAAATCTGACCTAGGATTATATATAGGGTACCTGAACAATGATCCGCCCTAGCGGAATTGACTCTACTGGAGCGGATCCACTGCCGAAAAAAAGTTTTCGCTGTAGCGGATGTCACTTGACACATCATACCTCACCATAGCGGACCCAACTCTATTATGGCGGAACCTTCCATTTCCATATCTTCTGATTTGGTGAGCCAACCTTCTGCTGAGGCGGACCCGCCGAAGTGGATGCTCGTTTCGCCATGGCGGACACCAGACACCAGTAGATGCAAAACAGCTCAAACCTCCATCCAACACCCGAAACACTCCCGGAACCCCCCGAACACGAACCAAAACATGCTCGTCTATGGTAAACAGTGCTACAAACACGCTCGTACCCTTGGATTTCACAAATAACTGAGCCAAGGCATACTTTTCTAAAGAATCGTTCAGGCCAAAACCAAAATCTAAACTTACAAATAAGGCCATAAAATACATCTGATTGCCTCAGGAAGCAAAGCAATGACTCGACTAAGTCATAGATGACCCTCTGGATCTAACAAAAGTGATGGAACCCGAAAACGAACCAATCTAGCCAAAAGTCAACTTTGAATCAAACTAACCAACTCTAAATTTTCAAACTTGGGCTTTTCATTCGAAATTCATGAAAATGGACCTCGGGATCTATGCCACCCATCCACACGCATCACAAGCCCCACATAGATTTTACAAAAAGGGTAAAATAGTCAAATAAGGATCTTTAGCTAAAAACAACCAGATGGGTCATTACATTAGCCAAACAAAATAAAGATAAGAGATAAGAGACTCTTGAATTTAGTGTGAATAAATTGCAGATAAATGCCCTCCTTTTATAGGCCAAAATTAGCCTCCAAGTTATGGAAAAAGAAATTGAGAAATGATAAAATAATTTATCATCCACCACATAAAGAAAAAAGTTTGGATCTAAGCATGATAATTTATCTCCAAAATTGCTATAACAAAATAAGATGATGTGTTATGCCCATGTGGAGGGGATCACACAATGTGAAAGAAAGGCCATATTACAAATCTCCACATTGACCTGATTTTGGTTAATATAGTAAATTTACTCCACTCTCTCCATAAAATTATGTATGGGCTAAATCATTCTTCATAAACGGCAATCAAGTTCAAGCAGAGCTTGAATTTGCCAACTGGAAGAAGCTTTGTGAACATGTCAGCAGTGTTGTCTCTGGTGTTGATCTTCTAAATAGAGACCTTTCCTTCAACAATGATTTCCCTGATGCAATGATACTTGATATTAATATGCTTCATCCTCTCATGATACATATGATCTTTAGTCAAGTGAATGACACTTTGACTATCACATAAAATGGTAATACCACCTTAGTGTAAGCTGAATTCAGTAAATAGACCCTTCAACCATAAGGCTTCTTTGATCTCCTCGGTCACTGCCTTATATTCTACTTCAGTAGTAGATAAAACTACTACATGTTATAATGTAGCTTTCCAACTGATAGTGCAACCACCAATACAAAATACATAACATGTTAGTGATCTTCTTTTGTCAAGATCACCTGCATAATATAAGTCTACAAAACTAACCAAAGAGTTAGTATTTCTTTCAAACATGCATTTAAAGTACCTCACAAATATCTCAGAATCCATTTTATAGCCTCCCAATGTGTTTTACCAGGGCAAGCCATATATTGACTTACCATACTTACTGTTTGTGAAATATCTGGGTGTGTACACATCATCGCATACATAATACTGCCAACTGCACTAGAATATGGTACATGTGCCATATATCTCTCATCTTCCTCTGACTGCGATGATTGAGCAGTTGATAACTTCAAATGAGCAGCAAGAGGAGTACTCACTGGTTTAGCATCTTTCATGCCAAACCTCTCTAAGACTTTCTCCAAGTACTTCTTATGGGTTAGGAATAGCTTATTGGCTCCTCGATCTCTGTTGATATCCATGCCAAGAATTTTCTTAGTTGCTCCCAAATCTTTCATTTCAAATTCACTTTTTAGTTGACCTTTCAAATTGTTAATTTCTGTCAAATTTTAACATAGGCAAGTTCTGCTTGAGTGGGAGCTTGGTTGGATCGAATACGCATTGCACATATATTTTTTTATGTACATACTCAAAATCTCTGGACCTATTATTGGTAATCTTATGATTAATTACTATATTACCAAAAACGAAGATAATTGTTATAGATGGATATGGATAATTTTACAAAGAGCGTACTGTATAAAGATGGTTGCTGCTATTATAGGTGAAAATCTGTCATATATATAGAATTAAAATATAACATAAAATTTTAGTTTTGAATTTTTTTTAGTTATTATAGTGAAGTGTTGTAATATAAGGATGTTGTTATAGAGAGTTCGGACTGTATTTCTTCTTCGCTAATATAACTTTAAGTTGTATTAAGTAGGATTAGTATTTATTAAGTAGGATTAAGTAGTGTTATGTATGAATAAGTAGCACTAAGTTGGATTAAGTAGTCTTAACTAACAATAAGTAGGATAAGATTATACAAGTATTTAGTACCACCTCCATTGGTGTTTACTTTTTCGTGTTTGATATGACACACCGGTTAAGAAGCAATAAGGAAAATGATAATTTTATCATATTACTCTAATTATAAATTATCTAAATGTTGAGAAATGAATAGTTATTTCATAATGAGGGTAAAACATGTATAAAATAATAAAATGTCCCTTAATTTTTTTTATACTGAACAAGTAAAAATAGACATCTATCTTTAGTATATTGGACAAATAAAAGTGAACGGAGGAAGTAACATTAAGTTGGAATAAGTAGTCTTAACTAGCACTAAGTAGAAATAAATACCATTAACTAGTAGTAGTAATTTCTTAATTTGTATATAGTTAGTAATGTAATTAATTAAGGCATTTCTTGATTATGTTGCTACATCATTTGTTTTTCTTTAGAATACAGACGAGCCATGAAAGTAGGATTGAGTGTAATTTAAAGTGAAAAACAAAAAACAAAAAACAAAAAACAAAAAACAAAAGGAAAAAGTGGTCAGATCTCCAAAACTCTGTTAATAATCAGTAAATTAGGGGCGTTTGGTAGCGGATAAGAGACCACTTATTCATATATTACTTTTTGCATAACTTATATAATATTTTGTAGCTAATTAGGAGATAAATTATTGAAGTTTAAAAATAATACTACGTTTGGTTTGCAATTTTAAAATCGCATAACTAATACATGTATAAGTTCTAAGAGAATTTATGTATTATTTTATGCGAGGTAGAATATGAAATAACTAATACATTAATAACTAATACATTAATAACTAATACATGAATAACTAATACATGAATAAAAGGTTAAAATGACAATATTACCCTTATCACTTCCCACTTAAATACTTTTCTTTTCTAAACAAATATTTTTATATAATTCTTAATATAATATTTATAATTTTTTTTAAAATATAGTATTTTAATTATAAATAAATATTTTAATTTTAAAAGTATATAATATTTATTAATTTTTAATACAACTAACCAACATCCAAAGAATATAATTTATGTATAGTTAATACCTGCATTACTAATATCTGCATAACTAATACCTACATTATTAATACATGCATAATCCTAACCAGCTACCAAACGACACCTTAAAGTACTTATTGCAAGAAACTAAGGACCGTTTTGCCGTGAGAATATTTAACCTTTTTCAATATTTTTTTATTTAATTTGAAAATTAGCGTTTGATCATGAAATTTCAAATACACTTGAAGTTGTATTTGAAATTTGAAAAACACTTAAAATGTTGTTTTCACTTTCAGTTCAAATAACCAAATATTCATTGCAAAAATATAACCTAATACAATTTTATCTTCAATTCCAACTTCAAATTTTCAAATAAAGTGAAAATATTTGATTTCCATGGTCAAACACCTACTAAAGAAAAGAGACGAGGTAAATATTTTCAAATTGCAAGAGAGATTAATATTGCAGAGACATATTTTTCGTCTCCCTTGATATTTTGCTTGCGCATGTCTTGTAATTTTTAGCTTTGTGTTTCAAATATAGATTAAACTATATATATGTAATACAATATACCTGACTGGTATGTATATATAATGAAGAAATAACCTAAAAGTCATGTAAAGGCAATTGATAACTAATTATATATAATTAAAATTAGAATAAAAAAATAAAAATTTTAAGAGCAACAGAAGTAAACAAAGGGATGGGAAATGGGTATAGGGGAAATATATGAAGGAGAAGGGGTGGGGGCGTGGGGGGGGGGGTTGGATCAACTATCAATATCTAAAGTCAAAACCTCGTCTGGCTATCGGTCAAAATAAAAGGGACTCTTTAAATATAAAAATGGCGAGGACAAACACTATCCCTAAAACACCCCTATATGCCACTCGGTCAAAACAAAAAGGAACTTTGAAAACAAAAACAAAAATACAAAAAAATGGTGAAGACAAATATTACTATCAGTAAAGTATGTGGTGCAGTGGCTGAATTTTTCGAGCCCTAAATATAAAAAAATCTTCGATAGAGAGCGTTATCTTTGAATGGAACCTTACCAAGTGCGAATTTGGATTAGTCAGACTTCAATGCGGTACCGGACACCGAACACGAATGAAAGATAAAAAAAAAAGACAAATACTACTATTAAAAAAATGCCACGTTTCATTCAACCACCTGCCAAAAGAAGTACAAAAAAGAAAACCCAGTGTACTAGTCTCTAAAGTCCATTTTATCTGTCACTTTAATTAAAAAAGAATCCATTCAAGATATTTATTAAATCAAATTATGGCTTTTTATAATTTTCATTTCACACCTACTATCCAAAGAAGACTTAAAATTATTTTAATATTCTTTAAAGGAGAAGGAAGAGTAATTTTGTTGAATATGTATTACGCTTTAACGCTATCATATAGGAGTAACTTTTTTAATGTGTTTCAATATTTCAAATGACAGATAAAAAAGATTAAATTATTACTAATA